>ML801761.1:5616-21126 GCA_009831015.1 Picea engelmannii
TTCTAATATAACAAGCTATGCCTCCTATCCCTCTACGGTGGGATTTTTTGTTCCATGCCGACCACAAGACAAATCCTTCTATGTTAGGGACCTTAGACTCCTCATGCTCCCAAGTTTCAACTAGACAGATAATATCAATATCATTGGGATCCAACTTATCATAGGACCTTTGCGCCATGGAAAGCCATGACAGTTCCAAAAAAGGATCCTAAGTGTCCCAAATTCCTATTTATTATTATCCTTCTGGTCTCTATCCCTAACAATAGCTTTTCGATTTCTAATTATTGCCCATTTTCCTTCTTTCCTGGATTCTTTTACCTTTTGAACTTGCTTCTTTAATTCAGCTTGGTTTTCGGGAATGAGGTCTTCATTTATAAATATTCCTGACCCTTTTAAGCTCGAAGATTTACTAAGTATGCTATATTTATGGTCATTACAATTTACTTTGACACAGATCAACCTATCTTTGTGGTCAATTATTTTTCCTAGCCTCTTTGCTTCTATGAGGTAAGTTGTATCAATTTGTGATTTATTATTTAATTATTATTTTACTATCGCTAGTGTATCTGCCTCTTGTTGTTCTTTTATACCAAAAATTATGAGGTTCAAGTCTCTCTTTTTTTTTTTTTTTTTTTTTTCAGAAACATAAATATGATTTATATATATATATAAGGTGTGACCGAAGTCGCTATTGTACAAAATAGGGGGTGTTGGGTCAATGACCCAGCAAAAATACCGAGATCTTTATTTATACATGGGTTTGTTCCCAAAAAACTTCAACTGCTTATTTAGTTAAGACTGAGAAGTCTAGCTAATGCTTGTAGACTACCTATTGGCATAGCCAATTTTACAAAAATTGGGACTGATTTCAAATCTTACTTATTCTTTTCCTCTAATGTTGGTGCTGGGATTTCTTCAGAGGGAATCTCCAGAGAAACATTCAGATCTAGGAGGGTCGAAGCTTCTCTTCTCTCACCTTCTTCGTTGTTGTTTTGACCTTCCTCTTCCTGGGCTCTGGTTCCTTGTCCTTTCTTGAGCCTCTCCACTTGGCTTCTCAAGTAATTCACCTCGTCCTGGAGCTAACTGATCATGGCTCAGTAGTGGGAGAGAGTTTCCAGGGTAAAATTTAGGGTGGCGCTATAAGATTCTAGGCACATGGCCAGGTGTTGGGTGGTGAGGAAATTATCACCCACTGTTTCCTTCTCTTGGTCTTCCTGAACTCGACGTTGATCCATGTTGGCTTTGGCTTTGATAGACGTAGGTTGATTGATGATTTTTTTGTACTCTTCTCCTGTGTTATCCCTGCTTCTGCCTTGAATTTGCAAAAGTTGATGAGCTATGAACGAGATTGCTACGACCTTTTTTGTTTTGCCTGGGAGCTTTCTCAGGTGACTCGACGCCAACTGCTTCCTTTTCCTGTTCCCCTAAGTGGTTCTTGCTCTCTGGCTTACCCTATTAAGATCTTTTTGCCTTCCTTTGCTCTTGCCACTATTTTGATTTGTGGCCTTCCCTTTGTCTTTACCTGTCCAACAGATTATGTAATTTGCGCCCTGACTTGGGGGCACTGAACTCTTCCTCTATCTTATGAGTCTGTATGCTTCATTTTCCCTCCCGTGGGTTTCTAAATAATGTATGGGGCACTGATTGCCCTGAATTTCACATGTGGTGCCCTTTTTTGTTTGTGTAAAGTGATTCCTCTGGAGTGTGAATTGTTGTCGTGAGTTGTTCCACATGCTCTGAAATCTTACCTCAGTCTTATCCCAGGCCGCTTGCGTGAGTGACATTAATGAGAGGATATGGGGGGAGAAGGAGGAATGTGGTGTTGATGATCTCATTTGCAGGATCCCATGGGGGACTGACCTTTTGTTGCACTTATATTCCCTGTCTGCCTGATTCAACGTACAATTTTCTCCATTTTTTTATTTTTCGACATACAATGGCCTCCCGAGATTGTCAGGAGTTTGTCCATACCGGATGCTGCGCTGGAGCGCTCTGTGTGCGTTAATTGGGGGGGATTATGGGGGGATGAGGAAAATTGACTTTCCCTTGATTTCCAAGTACCCTTTGCCTATGCCTATGGCTTTGTTTGTCTGATCTTCGGCTCTCCAATTGCTGGCTTGACGAATATGGTAGAAGTGGGTGTTCATGCAATTGATTGTGTCCCTGGTTCTATCAATGGTGCTCTTGAGCACATAGTTTTTTGAGTTGGTGTTCTTGACAAAAAACCTGATGATCATTTTGGAGTCCCCTATTATGGTTAGCTTTTTAATTTGACGTTCCCTCGCAATTTGGGTCCCTTTCAGAAGTGCATAAGTCTACGTTGCATTGTTTGTGGTGGTTCCTAGATTCCAAGAATAAGTAATCATCCTTTGTCCTCTAGGGATAAAAAGAACCCCTCTCGCACCTGCATCCCCTGGGTTCCCTTTAGAAGCGCCATCAAAACTTAGGACATGATTTTTTTGTGAGTTTAACCAGGTTGTGAACTCTTGAGGAGTATACTGAAGTTGCCAGCATGTGATGTTTTTTTTCATGCAAGGAGCAGGGAAATATTGAAGGTGGAGTTTATTTAGCCATGCTTCTTCATTTGTTCTCATCGGGGCCCCTTCCAGGGTGAATGGTTTCTTGATTGAAAAGAATTCACTAAGCTAATCGGTGGTGTTTATCGCTACTTCCAGGGGGGAAATGATTTTTCCTTTGAAAATTCTTTTGTTTATTACCAACCAGATCTGCCAGCAAACAAATTTGATCGATGCCTTCCAGGCTCGACTGAGCTTTGATTTTCCCTGGAGCAAACCTTTATATTGTTTCTCCCATTTTCCTATCAAGATTATGGTGCTTGAAGGCTTAGACAAATGGGGGACTAATTTCTAATAAACATTGTTCATCACCTACCTGGTGAAGTTGCAATGCAGGAACATGTGATTAGAGCTTTCCAGGCTATTGGTGCACAAAGAACACTTGAATGGGCCCAGAAAGCCTCTTTTACTCAAATTGTCCCCTGTTATGAGTTTTTTGTGGGCCAGTTGCCAGCATAAGATGTTAATTTTTGGGAGGCTATTTGGGTTCAAGATCTCTTTCCAAACGACCAATTTGGGTGGGATACCATTGTCTTTTAGGAGCTGCTTGTAACCCGAATTTATAGAATACCCCTCTTTCCCCCAGCTTCTATCATCCTTTTTGCTGAGGTGGACTAAAGAGGATCCAGAGATTTTTTGGAGGAATTGTTTGGCCTCTTCTCTCAATNCCCCCAGATTCCAACTTTTCCAATTGTCATTTGGGTGCCAGTTTGAGATGTCAAAGAGGGTGGATCTTCCTTCATAGGACAATCAATGTTTGAACTGATTTAGTGAGGGGATTTTTGAGAGAATCCCACTCTCTGAGTAATTGTCCTCCCAGATCTTGATATTTTTCCTATTTCCTGAATCCCAATTCAGTCGGGTTTGTATTAGTGGGACGGACTCCCGAATAATCTTCCATATAGCCGAGCCTGCTTTTCCAAGGTCTACTTCTTCCGCACATGTTTTTCTGTTTGTGGTCATGTACTTGCTGCAGAGTTCTTTCTTCCACCATTCTTTGCCACCTGTAATAATTCTCCAGATTACCTTTGCTACTAGAGCTAGGTCTATCTTTTCGGGATCTCTTATTCCCAACCCCCCACTTTCTTTTGGAGCACAAGTAATATCCCAATTAACCATATGGAATTCTTTTTCAGTATCCTTGCCTCCTTGCCATAAACAATTCCTTGTGATTTTGGCCAATTCTTTCTTGATTCCAACTAGGGCATAGAGAAATGAGAATTAGAAGATTGGGAAGGATGAGAGGACTGCTTTTATTAGTACAACCCTGCCCGTTGGGTTTAACCATGTGGCTCCCCATATTTCAAATTGATCTTTTAACTTTTGGAGGTTCCCTACCATGCCTCCCCAGGTAGGGCTTTGATGCTTATTGGTGTACCTAAATACTTGAAGTATTTCCAATCCATCGTGAAGGGGAATTGGAAGATCTAGGAAATTCTTGCCATTGTCCCCACTTTTACATTCCAAGCATAGATCTAGCTCTTAATTTTTTTAATGAGTCCTCCAAAGGCTTGTTCATACTGGTCTAGGACAAGTTTAAATCTTCGAGCCATTATTTGGGAGGCTCCTCCAAGGAGAAGGGTGTCGTCAACGAATTGAGAGTTGTTTATCCTTCTGACTCCCCTCACAATTTTTAATCCCGAGATATTTTTAGTGGTCCTTTCTTGCTCCAGTCTTCTATTTAAAGTTTCTTCCATGATTATATACAACATCAAAGATAGAGGGTAGCCTTGTTTGAGACCTCTTGAGGCTTGAAAGAACATTGTTGGGTGACCATTAATCAAAGGAGTGATCCACGGGGACGAAATACATGCTTTGATCCAGGATATAAAGGAGCTTTGGAAGACAAATTTGCTTAGCACTTCATAGAGAAATTTGTGCTTTACTCTATCAAAGGCATTTGCCATGTCAATTTTAATGATCATTCCTTTTTCTTTATTCATTACACTGGTGTGGATTGCTTCCTGGACCAGGATTATGTTTTCCTAGATTTGTCTTTCAATCACGAAACCCCCTTGGTTTGGGAGGATAATTCTTGGAAGAAGATGCTTAAGCCTGGAGGCAATAGTTTTGGTAAGAATTTTGTAGGAGACATTGCAGAGGGAGATGGGGCGAAAGCGGTCAAAGGTGTTTGCATTTTTGACATTGGGGATCAACACCAAGAAGGAGGTTTTAGTGGCTCCTCCTATCTTTCATGTCACTTGGACATATCTAATCACGCGAAGTAAGACCTTTTTGATGATTCCCCAACACTGTCTGTAGAAGTGGGGGGTAAATCCATCTGGCCTGGGTGATTTATCTGGGTCGAAGTGGAACACTACCTCTATGACTTCCTCTTCAGTGACCATCTTTAATAATTCTTGATTGTCCTGGTCTGTTATCAGTTGAGGGATTGACTCCATGAAATTCAGTCTCTGATCTTTATTGTCTACTCCATCCTATGTATAAAGTGTTTTGAAATGAGAAGAGGCCTTGTTTTTTATCTCGTCGAAAGAGTTAATTATCTCCCCCGAGGCTTTTTTGATTTCTTCTCTTGAGTTTCTATGTTGTCTAGCTTTGACCTGTTTATGGAAGAAGGAGGTGTTTTTGTCTCCAGCTTATAGCCACAGGGCTCTGGACTTTAGTCTCCATTCCCTTTCTTCATTGTGAAGTTCCCTTAAGTAGTTCTTAAAGTGTATTTTCTCCTACTCCAGGTGATTGGGTTGGACTTCCTTGGCTTCAATATCCATATGAATCTCTTCTAATTTTTGTTTGTGTCGCTTTACTTCTTCCTTTGTGTTAAGGAAGGAGGCTTTTTCCCAATCCTTTAAGGCCTACTTTGTCTTTTTAATTTTTTCTCCCAAATATACATCGGGGTTCCGTTCACCCAAGTAGACTGGGTTGAGGAGATTAAGGGGAGAAAGTCCGGTGAGTCCATCTAGAGGGGGTTGAATTTGAAGGGGATGGGACCCAAGTTTTCGGCCTTCGCCAAGGTGAGAGCTATGGGGCAGTGATCTGAGATTCCCCAAGGGATAATTTGGGAGGTAATGGTAATCAAAAGGAAGAGGAGAGGGTTGTGGATAAGGAAGCAATCTAGTCTAGTGGCTATATGTCCCACCCCTGTCCTTTTGTTATTCCAGGTGTATTTTCCTTTGGAGGGATTGATGTCGAAGAGATCGAGGTCCGAGACCAGATCCTCCATATTTTCCCTAAATTGATCTCTTACAGTGGACCCCCCTTTTTCTCCCCTTGATGCAAGGTAGTATTGAAGTCCCCGACTATTATGCAATTTTCTTGAGCATCCAATTCTTTTAGTTTCATTAGTGTTTCCCAACAATATTTCTTTTCCCTAAAGTTGTTTGGCATATAAACATTGCATATAGGATAGATAATACATGTTTGGAGGTGCCTTAGCTTTACCAATTTCGAATGGTTTGAATCCACTATGTGTTCCTCCTTGAAGATTTGAGTGTTCCATATTGTACAGATCCCTCCTAAGGCACCTTTTGCACTTAGCGCCGCTCCGCTACTAGGATTCCAGATTTGTTTCATTTCTCTTAGGGCCTCATCACCCTAGAGTTTCGTCTCCTGAATTAAGAGGATTTGGGGATTTTATGTTATGATTAGTTTTCTTATAGCTTTTTTTTTTTTCCATTTGTCCCAGTCTTCTACAATTCCAGGAGACTACCTTCATTACTTACTATTGTGCTTTGTGGCCCCTCCTTTTGAGGGGTGAGACTGCCCCTTTGTTGTTTGGGATTTTCCATTTTTCTCTTCTTTCTTGAGGATTTCTTCCAGCATTGGTTGGGTTCCTAGGTATTTGTCCTGAGTGGTCTCTTTCTCTCTTCTAGCTTTATTTGTTTTTCTTCCTGCTTTCGTGGTTGGAACAGTCTTTGGAATTTCTACTTCCATTTTTTCTCCAGATTCTTCTTGGTTGTCTTCTTCCTGTGCTTGATGGCTAACTGGATGTCGGGGGTCTAGTTCTCCTACCTAGATCTCAATGACCGCATCCAGATCATGGGTGTTTTCTTTTGTGTTTTCCTTGGAGCTAATCAACTCTGGATCTGAGGTTTCCAAGGATTCAAACTTGTTCTTGATGCTTTCGGCTTCATCTTCGATCTGTATTGTAGATTTCCCTTTGCTTGGCGAGGGGGGTCCGGAGTTGCTTTTGCGTTCCGGTTGCGGGTTCCTTGGTCTGTTCGTCATTTTTTACGTTTTTCTTTTTGCCATTGTTCAGATGCCTTGTTTTTTGGATGCTCTTGGGTCGCCTTGGGGCAGTTTTTGGCAAAGTGACCATATTCATGATAGTATTTGCACTTGAATGGGAGTTGTTCATAGTCCACTATTTGGATGTAAGACCAATCATCCAAAATGAGTTGTATTGCTTATGGAAGCCCTTTTTCCAGATCCACTTCAACACATAACCTTGCACAATATTGTAGTCCATATTGTGGTTCGACTCTTTCAATGAACCTTCCCAGGGTGTTACCTATTTTTTTTATTGTTTCGTCATTCCAGCAGTGTAGGGGTAGGGGATATCGTTCTCTGGACTGAATTCTGGAGTCCATTTGTTTAGATACATCCCTCTAGTCCCCATGAAATACAGGCCATTTCTAAAGATTAGATCGTGGTATGCTTTGTTTTCAAACAGAAAAACGTAGAAACCCTTTCCACAAAATGTTGTAGAGAGTTGTCCTTTGAATTTTTTCCTCCAGTTTTGGTCCAGCCACAAAGCCATAGCTTTGGGGGATGGATAGAGCCCTGTAAACTGCCCTATTAAACCGTTTTCAGCCAGTCGAAGAGAAAACGGTCACGAAGAGGTGGAGTGGACCGCCACCTTTGGGATTTCTTCTAACCTTTTGACGAATAGGGAGGTATGTACTCCCTTAACAGACCTTGAATAAGATGAGATCAACGTCTGAAACACTGCAAGGTCAGGTGGTGGAAGGGGTTGGGGGGGGTCCCCTGAGCCCCTGAGCCTGGAGCCATGACGACTAGCATTGAGAACTTTAGGACCTTTCAGGGGAATCTCGAGGAGTGCTTCTCGAAGTCACCGAGTGGAAAAATATGGTCCTCATGAAAGCCCATTATTCCTACCTTCACGATGACGACATTGATTCAAGGCTCTTTTTTTACGCTCATGGTCCAGTTCGATTAACTTATTCATTTCCTCTTTGATGAGCTTGATATCCAATTTGTTTTCCATATTACTGAGGGTCAAATTGTTGGTTAGTTTTTCTTCTAGCGCTTTAATCCTATCTCTCAAGTTGTGATTTTCTTCAACCCCTCCTTCTTGGGTTGATTGTTTATGTTTTTCCATTTCTCAAATCCTATCCTTCATTGTCTTCAATTCACTCTTGAACCCTAAGAATCTATCCTCTATTTGATTTTGAATGGTATCTTTAATTTTTTTTATCAATCATTGCCTCTAGCTCTATTTGAAGTTTTACGTATATTTCTTCACTCCTTTTTTCTAATGATTCTAACTCTATTTGGATTTTGGCATCTCTCTCTTCCCTCCTTTTTTCTACTGATTCCATATAATCGTAAAGGATCTTTAGGGTGATTTTGGGGGCCTCCCCCTGTTAGGATAAATTTTTGGAACTAACCACCTGATGTCTATTCTAATTGACCCTGGTTCAAATTTGAGTTATATAGCCCCTCAGGTTGTTGATAAGAGTAAATTGCAGCCACATAAACTTGCCAAACCATGGTTGGTACAATTAGCCACTGACACCAAAAGAAAGGTAGCAGAGGTCATACCATCTTGCCAATTCACTATGGGTGAATTCTCCACCCAAGTAACCCTTAACATACTACCCCTAGGATCGTATGACCTGTTGATTGGCATGGACTAGCTAGCCGCATATAAATCTAGAATGGACTGTTACCATAAAACCTTAGAATGTGTAAGTGAAGGAAGGAGGATAACCCTTCAAGGGATCCAGAAAATTGTCTCGGTGAGACGAATATCATCCCTTCAAATGAGAAAGTATTGCAGAAAGGGATGCCCCACTATATGCGATATAGGTGTTGGAATCGGTTGAGGATGAAAAAAAAAGCCTCGAAGACCACCCCATACTAAGAGAATTTAGAGATGTGTTTCTAGAAGAGGTACTGGGTCTACCTCCGATAAGGGACATTGAATTCTCGTTAGAACTTGCACCAAGAGCGGTGCCAGTGTCTAGGACACCCTACAGCATGAGCACACCCAAGATAGTTGAGCTTAAATTACAACTAAAAAAAATGATGGACAAAGGCTATATCTGGCCCAGTGTGTCTCCATGGGGAGCACCAGTCCTGTTCGTGAAAAAGAAAGATGGTGCCCTCTGACTGTGCATAGATTATAGACAACTCAATAAGGTAACCATAAAGAACAAGTACCCCTTACCCCGGATCAATGACTTGTTCGATCAATTGGGAGGTGTTTCCATCTTCTCCAATATTGACTTGAGATTTGGATACCATCAAGTCTGAATTAAGGGTGAATACATCCACAAAACTGCCTTCAGAACGATATATGGTCACTATGAGTTTGTAGTAGTACCATTTGGATTAACCAATGCCCCTGCCACTTTTATGTGCTTGATGAACAATGTGCTCAGCAAATTCCTAGACAAATTTGTATTGGTTTTTATTGACGTCATCTTAATCTACTCCAAGAATAGAGAGGAACATGAGGAACATCTTAGACTTGTGCTTCAAGTGCTAAGAGAACATCATCTCTATGCCAAGTTTAGCAAGTGTGATTTCTTCCAGAAGCAAATACATTAATTGGGCCATGTCATATCTAAAGAAGGGGTAGCAGTAGACCCTGACAAGATCAAGTCTATCATGGAATGGCCTACCCCAAAGGACGTTTCGGACATCAGACCTTTTATTGGCTTAGCGGGATACTATAGGATATTTATAAAAGGATTCTCCAAGATTGGTTTTCCAATAACTACTCTCCAGAAGAAGGGAGTTAAATTCCTTTGGACCCCAAAATGTGAAGAAAGGTTTCAGACCCTAAAACACCTACTAACCCATGCACCCATGCTGAAGATCGTCGATCCTTAAACTAACTTCCTCGTGTGCACTGATTCCTGCAAAGAAGGGCTTGGAGGAGTCCTTATGCAAGAAGGAAGCGTAGTCTGCTATGAATCCGGAAAAATGAATGAGCACGAAGTCAACTATGTGACCCATGATCTAGAATTGGCCACCATAGTGCACGCCTTGAAAATGTGGAGGCATTACCTCCTGGGTAGGAAATTTGTACTTATGACAAACCACTATGGATTGTGACACCTGTTTGACCAACCAAAACTCAATGTTAGACAAACTAGGTGGATGGCCCTTCTTAGCGAGTTTGATTTCGAAATCAAACATATCAAGGGAAAGGAAAATAAGGTGGTTGATGCCCTTAGCAGAAGTATGAAAACAATTCATCTAGCAGCGGTGAGCACCTGCGAGACCAACGTCAGGGAAAGAGTCAAGAATGCACAAGAAACAGACGCTTTCTTCCAGACCGTGACCTCATACCTGGAGCAAGAACCCGCAGGGATAAAGTATGAAGGCTACCAGATGTTAGATGGAGGTCTACTAACTTACATAAACAGATTGTATATTCCAAACTGTGACAACTAGAAGAGGTTCATAATGGATGAACTACATAAAAGAATGTATACTGGTCACCCAGGATACCAGAAGATGATCACAGACACTAGGAAACAATTATATTGCCCTGGATTGAAGAAATACATAGCTGAGTATTTAGCCAAATGTATAGAATGCCAACAGGTTAAAGCAGAACACCATCACCCAACATGATTATTACAACCTCTACCAATCCTGGAATGGAAATGGGAGACCATCTCCATGGATTTCATCACCTGATTACCAACATCGTCCAGGCAGAATGACGCCATCATGGTAGTGGTGGATAAATTGAGCAAGTCCGCTCATTTTATCCCCGTCAAATCGACTTGCAAGGCAATAGACATCGCCAACATATTCATGAAAGATATATTTAGACTACACGACATGCCTAAGGAGATCGTGTCTGACAGAGACATGAAATTTACCTCAAACTTTTGGAAATCCTTGATGGTTGGTCTGGAGACCAAATTATTGTTCAGCACAACCTATCATCCTTAAACCGATGGACAGACGGAAAGAGTGAACCAAATATTAGAAGACATGCTAAGGATACATGCAATGCATCAACCTAAAAAGTGGGAAGATTTCCTGCCACTGGTGGAATTTGCCTACAACAACGGCTATCAAGAATCACTAAAGATGAGCCCTTTCAAAGTCCTCTATGGTAGGCCATGCAACACTCCAGCCAGTTGGAGTAATCTCATAAACATAATTACTATTGGACCCGAAATGTTCAAAGAAATGGAACAACAAGTGATTCAGATAAAGCAAAATCTGAAAGTCACTCAGAACAGACAGAAAAGTTACGTCGATAGAAAGAGAACCCCTAGAGAATTCAAGATGGGAGACCACGTATATCTCAGAGTTAGGCCCAGGAAGAGTTCCCTGAGGATGGGAGCTTGTGCCAAGTTGGCACCTCGGTATTGTGGACCCTTTAAAGTTCTATATAGAGTGGGGCCTGTAGCCTATAGGCTAGCACTTCCTCCCACAATAAAAGCACATAATGTTTTCCATGTTTCATTGTTGAAGAAATATGTACATGATTCTAATCATATAATTGACGGGTCTGTGATCCAGGTGGAACTGAAGGGAGAATTCTTGCCAGAACATCTATGCATACTGGACAGAAAGGAAACCCCACTCAGGAACCAAACCATTGCATAGGTCAAGGTGTAGTGGAAACATTTTGGCCTCGATGAGGCTACGTGGGAAATGGAAGATGCCATGAAACAGACATATCCGATTTTGTTCACTTCTGTACATACACGTCATAATTGATAGATAGAACATCAAGGACGATGTTCCTTCAAGGGGGAGGAAATTGTAACACCCTGTTTCCCCCAGTCTATAAAAATAACTATATTGACCAAGAACTATGGCAAACTCAAAGGTGTGAATGTTTGATTTGATGGACCTTTGTATGAAAGGTCGATGAATGTAAATTATGTTATGAATATGCGTTGCATGACTGTTGGGAGGGGGATGCGTTAAAAGAGACCATGATGGCTAATGAAGGGTGGTGGAAGGGACCTGGAATGGTTGCGTTAACTTCCACTAAACCAGTACCATACTGGTTTTTACTTGCTCAAAAACCAAGGCAAACTCTCTGACCCTGGAATGAATTTCTCGTCATGATGGTAGGTGGGGAGGCTCCTCAAGAGTTAATGAGGGGATGGGGAAAACCGCCCATCCATAAATCTCTCATACTTGACCATGGATGGGGGAATCCATGCCACACGTAATCTTGCAGAGAAGGGAAAGAAAGGAAGAGTACGAAGGGTAGAGAAAGAGAGCGCGCGCGACAAGGATCGCAGAAGAGAACCGCAAAACCCTGGAACCATAGGGAGTTCTGAACACAGAAGAAGGAGAGTAACTTTCATCCTCTATTTTTGTCTATATCAGGAGAAGGAGAGTAACCTTCGTCCTTGACTTCCATTGAACTGGAAGTAAGATATTGAATCTTAGAGCATCGTGGTCTAGCTCGGGGGTGGCTAGTGGTAAATCCATTTGCAGTCACTCAGACTATAGTTGGCTGGAAATGAGCACCCCTCTCTGTAGTTGCATCACACCTTGTGGTTCTAATAAGTGTTTTATGTCTTATATTTTGAATTGAATATCATGGATGAATGTTTATACTTATATGCCATAGTTGATGTCTGTGTAAATTAGTTAATTTCAAAGTATGTGTTCATCCTATTAAGAATAGACCCATATGGTTGACCTTCACAATATTCTAAGATGGGTCCTCGAGAGCACCTTTCCCCAGGAATCGCCTCATAAATTTGGAACCATACCGAGCCTTTACCCAGAAACTGGACTAAAATCAGGGATAATTGCCCAAGAACCATATAAAGGTTCATGCAATCTGGGTCTGGAAAACTTGTGCAAGAGAGAGTAGTTCTCTAAGGTTTCGGAGTCATGGGAGTTTCAATTTCTGAAAGGTTGAATTTCATGACCCAAGTTCAGAAAGGATAGCAAATCCAATTATTGAAAGGGAGTATCCCTTCGTTGGGTAGACAAACGGACGAGATCCTTTCAGAAATACCCCAAGTTTGTCAGGACCAATGGATCTAGAGGAGGAGCACGAACGTTAACGCCTCGACCCCTTCAGCCTTCGCAAGTAGCGATGGAACCATGATCGTAGATCCTAGGATCTATCGGGAGCTATCTAGGTTGTCGATCTTAACCCTTGTGTAGATGGGAGGATGGACTTGTCATAGTCCTAAAAGTCTCGATTTAATCAAGACCATCCATTCAGCAGGGACGCATGGAAATCGGGTGGAATTTCGCTAATTCGCGACTTGGAGTGGTCAAAGGGTAGGACCGCAAAAACTCACGATTCACGAAATCATGACGTAATCGTGGTCATTGATCCAGGAGTGATTTGGATCGTCGATCGTCCAGAAGGGAATTTCCTCATTTTGAGAGTCGGGGGATTCGAGAGGAGAACCTTCGCAAAGTGTCGAGTCACACAGTCCTGACCCAACACTCGGACGAATGTGGGCCATTGATCATGGGACAACGAGGACCGTCGATTCAACGTGAATGAGTTTTGGCGTTTCAGCATCCAGGAGACCAAAGGATAGAATCTCTCAGTTTCGCAAGTCGCAAAATCTCGGCATACGAAACCCCGACGCGCTCATTGGGTTTTCCCTAGGTCACAGGACAGGGTCGTGTGGTAGAAGGAGGAGGCATGCAGTAGTAGTTTGCCAAGGGTCTAACTCGGGGATCGGTATTTCAAGACCTGATAATTCGAAGAAATGAGAAGTCAAGGGACATGAAGTCCCGAAATCGCGAAACGCGAAATAACCTATGGTTGTAGGTCACGGTCACAACGTCATGGTCGTGTGGAGGAGGGTCATGTTGTGGTCATAGGTGAGAGGGCTAGCATGCGCTAGGCCCCTTAATCGTTTTCGGGACTGAAGTAGATGAAGAGGTTGGGATGCCTTGCATCGGGAGCCCTGATGTCATGAAATGTGATGAGCCTTTTAAACTAAGCATATGGTCGTGGGTCTCGATCACATGGTGGAGGATGAGGAATGAGCTAGCCTGTGCTAGTTCCCTGTAGGAATTTGGGAATTCTGTCCTTTGAGAAAAAGGCAAAAATTTTGTTATGTCGTTGTGGGTGTGTGACATGGCACGATTTCAAGAAGCACCAAAGGAATCACATGTATTAGCAGTAAAGAAGATCTTCAGATATCTCAAAGGAACATAAGAGTTTGGATTATGGTATCCAAAAGGAAAAAATCTATCACTTATTGGCTACACAGATGCAGATTGGGCAGGTTGTATTGATGACCGACGAAGCACCAATGGAGCAACGTTCTACTTAGGTGAGTGTTTGGTATCATTGATAAGCAAGAAGCAATCATCAATATCTCTATCTACAGTCGAGTCAGAGTATATTGCAGTAGCAACATGTTGTACACAGGTTCTTTGGATGAAACAAACTTTGACAGATATACAGGTTGAGTATGATGAGCCCATTCCATTATATTGTGATAATACAAGTGCCATCAGTATCTCAAAAAACTCGGTGATGCACTCCAAGACGAAGCACATTCCAATCAAGTGTCACTTTCTACGGGAACAGATTGTAGAAAAGAACATTAGAGTTGAGTATGTGGGAACGAAAGAACAAGTGGCAAACATCTTTACAAAACCACTTCCATGGGAAGCCTTTGAATATCTTTGCCAAAGACTTGGAGTTATTTCTACTCCAAAATGAATTCTTTTTGAATGCTTAGCTTATATGTCTTAGATGTACATGAGGAAGCGCCATAAGAGAACAGTTCAGTCAGGGGGAGTGGCCTCGGATGGAAAGATACCTTTGCCATTGATGACAAAGGGGTAGAGATTTATCAGATGCAGAGGATAGAGGCATGGTTCCAGGGGGAGCAGATTTATCATATGCAAAGGACAGAGGCGGATTTATCAGATGCAAAGGATAGAGGCATGGTTCTAGAGGGAGCATGAGTGATATGATTTCAGTATTGCATCAGAGTGTTGCCATCAATTCCAAAGGGGGATATTGTTGATTAAGGTTGGTTGTTATTGATGTCAACCCTTGAAGGAAGCCCCGTAGTACAAAGTTTTGGGTAATGGACCCAAGATTGTTTGATGTAAATATGACTCATTATTGTTTTTTCATGGTTGATATGAAGTAAATATGGATGAACTCCAAAGTGCTCCCCTTATTGTGAAAGCCCTCACAGGAAGACGCTTTGCAGAGTAAGAGAACCCAAGATTAATTGTGGAATAATGAGATGAAGGACAATGAATTTGTCAGGGAAAATGTCCTATATGGATAGTTCTTTTCATGCCATTTCTGATGGTATGTAGAACGTCACATAACTCCTCACGGTTAGAGAGTTATGACCATGTGAAGTTGTTATTGGATAAATCCGTAAGTGTGGACACAAACCGATCTCCCTAGATCCACCTAGATCTAGAACAAAGCAAGACAGAATATGACTCTTTCCCTAGATTTAAACTATTGAATTAAATAGGAGGCAAGAACAAATGACATACTTTATGATCGCTTCCTATGGTCTTTGTTGCTCCCTCTTCGCTCCAGTGCTCTTGTGCAGCCAAGACCAAGACAACACAAACTAACCAAAGTGAAGATAGCACAATCTATTCAACAATCAATCTATGTATATGATCAAGGAATTATACAATAAAACACAACAAGCTTTATAGGAAAGAATCATATTACTGTATCATATTAAATGTGAAAGAGAGATTACAACCATGGCCTTGATGTCGTAAGGTCCCTTCCAACTATCCTTCATTCCCCACACACTTTCACTCCAAG
>ML801761.1:22594-35718 GCA_009831015.1 Picea engelmannii
TTGATGATGTTGGTACATATTGATGAGTAGTTGACACATGATTGGTACATACTTGGTACATGGTTGGATGCACCTGTTTATGGTACATGTTGATTACAGGTTGTTTGGTACAGGTTGGTGCATGGTTGATGCACTTGTTTATGGTACAGGTAGATTACAGGTTGAAGTATAGGTTGATGCATAGTTCAGATTTATTGGTACAGGTTTACAGTGATATATCTCATAGTGATAGTGTGACAGTGGTTCCATCATTCTACTTATACTTCAGGGTCGCAGGACGGGGCAAGGACAAGTGGTTGTAGCCACCTTTCGGTTGTAGCTAGAGAACATAGGGGGTTGTAGCCTCCTTATAGTTGTAGCCAGATAATTAGGGAGTTGGAGCTTCCCTCAGGTTGTAGCCTGAGAAACTAGGGGGTTGGAGCCTCCTTCCAATTGCAGCTGGAAAACAAAGGAACTTGTTGCTTCCAATGAATGTAATTCTTCAAGACATATAAGAAAAATCATTTCGTGGTTTTCTCCCGATTTGGGTTTCCACATAAAACACTGGTGTATTGTGTATGTGTGTGATTGTTTATTTCTTACTGCTCATTATTGGATAATAATTCTACATTGATATAACATTTGAAGAAAAAGGATTATAATTACGCTATTACTGATTCACCCCCCTCTCAGTAATCCAACAACCATTTTCAATGTAGTCCTACCAGTAGTAGGATGATGCTTCGAAGCATTCTTTTCCCACTTCCCAGAGTGAAACAATGGAATCCTCCCAACCAACTAGGAGCCTAGTCGACTTCTTAGATCCAAGAAACCTTTTGGTTTCTTGGCCCTCCATGCTCGTGACTCCAAGAACAAGAGAGCATGTATTCTCTAGGAAAACTATCACACGAAATATATCTGCCAAGAATTTTTCAACCTCTCAACCTCCTCTCATATTTATCAAGTTTCCATTTCCCCTTCCCCAAGTCTCCTCAAGCACTCTCATTGTTAGTCATCAACCTCCCTTATCTATATTTTTGGGAAAAGTTAAAAATAAAACTAAAATATAAATGACTTGCATAAAATAATAATAAATAAAATGCAAAGTCTTTGTTCTCGTGCTAGCTTATAAATGCAATTTGATAATTTCCCCCAAAATGTACTTGATAACCCACCATACTCATTTAATTAATCATACCAACCATTAATCAAAGTCAAAGAAGTTATTTAATCCTACTAGATATTTTTCCGTGCAATATAATTTACACAATTATTAAACCATTCAATTAAATACTTAATAATCTAGTTTAATAATTAATGCATTAATTAAGTGTAATAGTGTACATGTGTAGGGTATGTTTGTGTAGATATCAAACACATATCCCCTGCATGTACTAATGATAAACAATCATTATCTCTGGTGCATAGTTTCTTTATGATCACACCAAGGCATGCAAGACAACAAATGCATCATTCAATAACTTTAACTAACAAAACTACAAAAAATCATCAATAATTGATCATTATACTTGAAATATAAAAAATGAATAAAAATGAGTGTTTTGGAACCAAGGGAGAAAATAAGAGTGACACATCTAATCCCAAAGAAATATTCTTAACTAAGATCAAATCATCTTTCCTTCCTAACCTACTTCCATATTCCATCCTATCCTTTCTTTTGCTAGACTAAGTTGGAGCGTCAACTATATTGACCTAACTCTAGATAGAACTCCTAAACGGAAGTGTCAGACATCTTGACCAAGATTCCCCAGTAGACAAATAACAATTGCCATCACGCGTCTAGAGGAGCATGACTTCACACAACCCTCCCATGACTCTAGGTTTTGGAGGATAAATGGTGGGAAATACCTCCACCCCTCCTCATAGAACTAGGGTCAACACCCTACATCAAGTCATACTATGCAACTATTGTTCTTAGAGTCACACCATCAAACAACTACTCTGAGAAAGTTGTGTGTCATGTCAAAACCACACTTACCCCAAATCATAGCAATATTTTGAATCATAAATTAAATAGTAAGTACAACTTGTAGCATACACTATCTTATTGACGTCTACGACATCCAAGTTACCTTAGCACTATAGTCATTTGGCTATCACATAGCTCATCAACCTGTAGGTTAGTTCACCAATAACTCATATCGATGTATATATATCATATTTTCATATAAGGAACCATATTTGTATTGATGTTCAATTAAGAAATGCATGACTATTTTTTATCATGCCTTGCATCTGTTACACATTCACAACATAACTTGAACTGGTATCCATGTACCAAAATTCTATATTTTAATTTGCATGTTTGAACAATTCTCATAACTATCACAATTGTGAACATATAACAATAAAAATAGCATCATGCAACACATAAATAGGTCTATATATACACATCTCAAATGTCTATATCAGTCTAACTAAGTCCAAATAGTTACTAAGCAAAGAATTACCAAGATGAGTAAAATCAAAGTTCTATTTGTCTAAGGTCAAAATATGGGGCATTACAGAAGTCAGGAGCTTCTTAGGAGCGGTACAGTACTGTAGGAAATTTATTGCTATTTTTTTCCTTTATAGCAGCTCCTCTGCATGCATTAACAAGTGTTAAACGAATCTTTCAATGGGGAGGCAAGCAAAAAAAATCCTTTGAGACATGGAAGGAAAATATAAGCACCGCACCAGTTTTGGCTCTACCAAATCTACAACAGCCATTTAAAATTCAAACCAATGCAAATGGATATGACATGGGAGCAGTCTTGATGCAACGAGGTAAACCTATATGTTATCATTCTGAGACTTTTACTCAGGCTATGATTAACTATCCAACATATGATAATGAATTGTATGCATTTGTACAAAGTGTGAAGAAATGGAAGCATTACTTAATGGGAAAGGAGACAACAATCCATATAGATCATCAACCATTATAGTATTTGCAGTCACAGACCAAGCTACAATAGTCAAGATATTTCAAGCGGATGGGTTTGTTACAACAATTTCATCTAGTAATCAAGTATAAGAAAGGTATTCATAACAAGGTTGCAGATATGTTATCAAGACCAGTGATCAATGCATCCACAATACTAAGGTATAATCCTTTAGCTCATGAAAGTTATGTTGAACAATATGCTAAGGATGAATATTTTAAAGATGTGTATGAACTATTGACTCGTGGAAATCAGCATTCAGATTATTATACGGATGACAATTTGTTATATCATCTTAGAAAACTTTGTATACCCAGGGATGAAAGAGTAAATGTAATTAGAGAAGCTCATACACCTCTCATTTCTGGTCATTTTGGGGTTGTTAAGACAATAACACAGTTACAAAGATATTGTTATTGGCCTCGAATAAATGATACAATTTCCAAGTATACAAAAGGGTGTGTTATGTGTGTTGCAAGTAAGCCTAGCAACAAAAAGTTGGGATTATATATGCCACTTCCAGTACCTTCTCAGCCATGGGAAAGTATCTCCATGGATTTTGTAGGGGGTTTGGTGATATCCATGGTAGGTCCTGATTATCTATATGTCATCGTGGATAGATGAAGTAAGATGTGTGTTTTAATGCCAAGCAAGAAATAGGCCATAGCTAAACAAACAACACATATGTTAATTTCTAATGTTTGGGTTCATTTTGGGTTGTCTACATATATTATATCAGATCGAGATTCTTTCTTTTTGGGAAAAATTTGGTCTCATTTATGGGAGCTCATGGACACTAAGCTAAAGAAGAGCACAACTTTTCATCTGCAGATAGATGGACAAATATAGGTGGTAAGCAAAACAGTGGTGCATCTACTTCAAGGACATTGTAGCAAGAATCCTAAGTTATGGGATGAACAAGTACCTTATGTACAACATGCCTATAATCATGTTATGCATTCTTCTACTCAGAAAACTCCTTTTGAAGAATGCTTGGGGTACTTTCCTAAATCACCTATAGAATTTGATTTTGGAGAAGCAAGTAAAGAAGAGGGACACGATGATACAGATGAAGTTGAAAGGCTCATTCAAAAGATCCAACAAGTACATCAAGCAGTACAAGAACAGTTGGATAAAATCCAAGATAAATATAATGTGAGACATGAAAAACATTGGGTTGATCATCAATTTGAAGTCGGTGATCAAGTATGGTTACATATAAACAAAGATAGAATGAAAGGTGAAGGTAAAATGCTAAGACCAATCTGATATGGTCCCTTCAATATCTTGGAGAAGATTGGTGCTAATGTCTTTCGTTTAGATCTACCATCCTACATGCAAATGTATTCAATGGATAATGTTGAGAATTTGAAACTTTATGAGCCTCCTATGATTATTGATGAAGATGAGAGTATTCAAGTTCCAGAAGTTGATGATTTTTCTCTAGAGTATTTAGATGAGCTACAGGAAGATGTTATTCTTGATAGAGGGATTAGGAATTCATAGAGAGGTGATGTGGAATATCTTTGATTTGGTCTTGTCGTCGTCTTATACACACCTGGGAGATGTGGAAGAAATATTCAATCCACTCGGTGTGTCCTTGGGGGCAAGTGAGAGTTAAGGTGTTGTCACCTAATCCTAAACTCCTCCGTCTAGAATAAATCCTAGCGAAGCCAAGGGGGGTAGTCCCTAACAAATATACTAAGGCTTGAACTAAACTAAGTACAAGAAATAAATATAGGAGTTTATTCTTTCAACAATCAACCATAAACTGATAAAACATAAACCAATTACCCACCACGATATAAACATTAAGCATGTACTTGCATAAAGGATACTTAGACATAGTTGTTAGATGCAAGTAAAATAAAATTGCTTCAAGTAAATAACTGAAAAGTAAAGTGAAGCATATGGCTTTGAAGAGTGTAAATATGAGACCAGTGCCTTGAAGGTAATCGTGGGCAATGTAGTTCGTGTGTTTTATTAGGGTAAATTGATGTTGAGTTAATGAGATTGTTTGGCCTCCTTGGAGGTTAGCTCTTTGTTTGGAAACTTGCGGAGAGTTTACCGAAACCCAATGGTCTCACCAGTAAACTCACTCAAAGCGTTGGATGTCCAAAACGGGTGGGAAGCCATATCCTGAGAGGGACCACCTTACTTCGCAGGTCACTTTAAGGCGTTTTCTCATGCATTAAGCTAACTACTTTAGCAATTTTCCTAATTAATCTATCACCCTTGACCATCTCAATGTGTATGAACTTACTCCCAACAGATCGAGACTAGCTCACAACTGGAAGGGTCAGGAACCACACTGAGAGCTGAGGGGAAATGTTTATTTTAAACAAGAAATAAAATATTGAAATTGAAATGTTATGTTAATTAATGATCTGCACTGACCAGGCCTCTTATGAGGAGCTGAGGAGATGGTTTATTTTCCAACTTTGAAATTGCAAAACTGAAAATCAAACTAAACTAGCAATTAAAATTTACTTGTTTTGCAAAAGGGAAAATCTAACTAAAATTTTGTGTAGTGCTTTGAGACTTATAAGATGTGATTCATTTTACTTAATCCTTAGATCATGAGATAGATTTAGATTTTAAGCAAAAGGAAACTATGCATGAAACTTAAACAAATACCACCACACCGGTTCCCCCCTTAGGGGGGAAAAGAGAAAAAGTGAAGCCTCCTTAGCTTCACTTATTTTATTGATATGACTTACAATTTGTCTTTCTTCTTTTCTGGGAGACTTGTGAGTCTTATAACTTTGGGCTCACAAGTATTACAATTTTTTGGAAAATGGGTCTTCAAGGGTTCACTTTGAAGATCAAAACTACCCCAACCTTGGTCAAAACAGACATAATATATCCCTCTTTATTCAATAACCTGCTAGAAAATAGAAAATGAATTAGACCAACTTCACCTAAAATACAATTGAAGAGTGTATTAAGAATGAACGAAAATCTAGCTTAAATTTTCTAAAAAAATTCTAAGTAAAAAAGGGAAATTTTGTAATTTTTTGACTAGTTTTAAGAGAATAAAAAAAGGCTCTATTGGTTGCTTCTGTTCAATGTCATGGAGAAGTCAATATAATTTATCCAACAACCTTATCTAAATGATCAAACGCACTTTACTCTTTTTCCAAAACAGATCTGAAATAAAGACAAACAAAAGGTAAACTTTGCTCCTAGATCTAGCTTTTAAAAAAGGAGATAAAATTTGCCTAGATCTAGAAGGTCATGCATGCATAAGATTTTGATTAGATGTAACCTTAGAATGATCTATGTTTTCATGCAGAACATAAAGTAACTTGAAGAATAAATTTAAATAAAATGTGAGAAAGAGGTTGAGAGGATCTTCTCTCTGGAACTTGAATCTTGGGCTATGGAGTTCTTGATCGATGAAAGAGGGAAAATATTTATCTCTTAAAGAAGTCGAGGGATGGATCTCCTATCCCACTCTAATTTAATCTTGAGTAACCCATTGGATATTTTCAACCCTTGCAAACACTTGTTAGAACAATACTTTCCTACAAGGAAACTTGAAAACACATATTAGTTCATCGAAAAAACATGCATCTTTAAATTTATGAACATAAGAAAATAATAGGATCTAAACAATAACCAAATTGAGTAAATCCTACCCTACTATGTGACAAACACCTTCAAAGGCTACAATATAAAGTAGATATACAATGATTTTGGATCAAATAAAAAATTACCTCGAGATTTTGAACAATTATCCGAGCATCCACACATCACCACAAAGACCAATTGACCTCCAAAGTCTTTTATTCACAATCCAAGAGTATTACAATAGTTTACAACAGCAAGTATGATATCTCAAGCTCCAACTAGCTTTATCAATGGGATGGTGCTTGTTTAAATAGACCAAAGGGTGGAGTTCCCAATGGAGGAGGGTGCACCAAGTGTAGAGGGAGGGTGCACCAAGTGTGAGGAGAAATCAGCCAAGTGTGTGGGAGTAGGATGCCACCTCTCCCAACACTCCCATAACTCGCCACTTGAAAAATTTGAATGAGTGTGGGGGTGCCACCTCTTAAGAGGTTGGCTGCAACCTCATGGGAATGTGCCACCTCTCAAGAGGTGTGCACCCCTTTATTTACACATGCTAAACAACAACCCAAACATGTCCCACTTTGCTCCTTTAGCTAATAAGAATCAACCTTGTATTTCCACATATCATTTTGAGGCTTTATTTGTCTCCAACATGTCCCCATGTGTTTCCTTGATTTGAGCATTTGCTGATTTTTTCTTATTTATTTTGACGTTTTTGGGTTTTTTGAGCAAATTTAATTTTTAAGTGATTAAAATCACTATTTTTGCTAAACTGAGTGGGTACTTAGGTAATATGGGTGCTCTAGGTCAAAAAATGAGCACCCACAAGGCATATTAAGTCCCCCAGTGCCACTTTTTTAATACATCTTATTTTTTATTTAAAAATTGTTGAATTCTGACAATTTTTTAATTCACTGAAAAATAAAAAAAAACCTAAGGGGGGCTTAACACAATTCCATAATACTTTAGTAGTATGTATAGCATGGTAATATACATTAGACACTAGGCTTAGATCCATGCTAAGGCCTAACCATGGGTGTATACTCCGGCTTTGGAGGGATTGAGTGAAAAAACTCATAAATTATAAAGTGCCTGAACGAAAAAATATAATAAATAAGTCAAAAAACACTCCAGAGTAGAAATCATGCTTAAGACTAGGTGGCTAATACATTTTACAAGTTCATCATGCAACATCTCTTATTAATATTCTTTATGGAAATGTGAAAAATGTTGGTCTTTATTGACCGGCTGAACTTCTGAACTTTGAACTTTGAACAATATTGTTCAGTCTTTAGTGGCGCGCTGGAAATCCATCCTAGTGAAAATTTGATGGATAACAGGTCTTAAAGGAGTAAAACCAAGTAAATAAAAATGGATGGAGATCAAAAGGGTGAGGGATCTTTACCCTCACTTAGTTGTTGAATAATCAAAACTTTTGGTGGTCCAAAAGGATTCTAATGGGGAGGAATGATCCAGGAGGACCCAGGAATGCTCATAGAGGTCCAGAAGGATTCAGAAATTATCAAAATTAAATCATCCCAAATGTTCTTGAAAATTCCATTAATGGGTAGAGCTTGGCGATAACTTTCCAATGGTGAAAAAATCGTCTCAAACAAAGTTCGTTTGCAAAAGTTATGGATGTTCAAAGTTCAGGTCAAACTAGGAAAAAATCAAAGTCAAAGGAGTCAAGGTGACACGTGTCATGACTGCAAGGGTGACATGTGGCACAACTGTACAGACTGTATAGTGTTGACATGGATATCTCATATGGTGACATGTGGCAAGCAGGTGACGTGTCGTGACAAGTTCGCAAGGTGACTTAGCAATCCATATAAATAGTTGGCACTAGTTATGGGTTGACAAGTGGAAATGATAGCCTAATGAGGGGCTTCCACATGGAAGCCTCCCATTGGTCATTAATGGGTAAGGTTAATTAAAATTGTGTTGGAGCCCGAAGGATCGAACCTAGGTCTCCTACCGAAAAACCCAACAGCCTAATCGTTGAACCATAGCATTGAGTCATAACCTTATATGGAGTCGTATATATTTAAAATTGTTTGTTTGTATTATTGGCTGAAAAAGGGGTCAAGGGATAAGCCCTCGAACCTAACACGCGTAGATTTTCATAAAATCGTGACCGTCAAGGTCCGTGGGGGATACAACTAAATACCAATAGTTTAAACCACAATATATATTATTCAATCGTTGTAACAAAACACAACAGTCATGGGGTTTTGAACCCGCGACCTACCCACAAATAAAATCGCAAAACCAATGAGTCATTGGCGCTTATTGTTAAGGGCTACAAGTATTTTTACATTTAATTTTTCCCTATAGTTTCAATTGGAGGTTTAAGCCCAACCCCCTATTGAATGGTGTGTGGACCGAGGTAAAGGGACATACTCATAATTGAAGAGTACAGTCTCTAAGTTTGTTCCTAAGGGTAACTAAACTTAGAGGTTTCATCGTAATGCATTGCACGGGGTTCCAACACATAATTTTATGAACTTTGCACTCATTTTTATTGAAATTTCGCAAGGAATTCAATGGTGTACTATCTTTATGAGTTTGATTAATGCAAAAAAAGGTCATTGTAAAATACAAGAATTTGAGTATTAATAAAGAGGTCTCTATTGGAAGCAAACCTAGGGATGTAGCCCAAATTGGGTGCATTCCGTTATCAAACTTGTGTATGTGACTTTAATATTGTTGTTCAGTTATTTGCAAGTTATTCATCCTTAAAGTGTGTTTGGATTGATAAGTTAATTCACATGTAAATTGCAAACAGTCAAGCAATCATTTTTGTTTCGAAGATCAAGTAGATGTTATTATGTTTTAAATATTAATAAGGATCTAAGGATTTTTCGGATCATGCTCCCTTTCGGATCATTTTTTCCATCTGTTGAGATGATGCAACTTGTGTTTGGGGTGGTTGAAACCCATATAATTTATACCTTTTCCCTTGCCACTTGAATTTGATGAAATGTTTTTGGTGATTGACTAAATAAGTTCCCAAGGTTTGTAACCATTGGACTCATAAAACCATGTCTACTCTTTCCAAATGTACGGTATAGAGTTCTGATTCTAAATTAAAATCTTGTATTTGGAGTTTCACCTTATGTAATTTCCCTACATTCTAAATTGTTTTCCATCCACAACCATTACCTTCATGTCTAGGGATGGATATATGAATAGTTTGAGTTTCCTTGCAACATTGATGTGGAGAAAATTGTGGGTACTTCCTGTGTCAATTAATATTGTGACATTATCATTTTTGATGTGTCCTTTTAATTTAAGAATTTCTGGTTGGCTAATGTATATGATAAATACGAGTGATATCCTTGGTGTGTTGTCACTCACGAGGTCTGGCACGTCATTTTGGGGCTTTTCCATTTCTTCACTTACCGATTCTTCAGAGTACTCATCATCTTTTTCTGCTTCACATGTATATAATGTTTTTGAGTTATTAATGTCAATAAAACTTACAAAATCAACCCATAGACGTACAACAGTCGTTAGATCTATAGATATACGGTGGATATTGGTTTTAATATTCCCACGTAATATTAAAGGTTTTAACCCAATTGGATTTTGAACAAACGATGAATGTATTTCATAAGATTGTGGGTCCTCCAAAGGTAGGGTCCACCACCGTTCTTTATAATCTCCACAATGAATACAAGATGTATGATTCCAGATCAGATTTCAAACTTAAAACAAAACTGTATTGGATTTGAATTACAGGTACAGGTCCCGACGTTAACCCGTGTGCATATACCTTCTCTGAAATAGATTACGATCATTGATTGTAGCCCTAGATAAATTCTTAAACCACACGATTTTAAACATATAATTACTCATGGTTTTATTGTATTAAAAAGATAAATTATAATTGAAACATAGCTTATATTTCAGACTGAAATCTCAGAACGCACTTACAGTCTTGTTCTCGATGAATTTGATGGAAATTGTGCATAGTTATATATTATCCACGAAGCGATCAATTGATCATATACACACAATGAACTTTGGGGATGAAGAATTTCGGTCTAACCTTTTAATCCCTTTATTTGACAATAAGAAATTTGCCAATTACGTCCTTATTCCAATCCCAATTGATCCCCTTGAATGCAATAGCTTCGATGGGCTTAAATAAAAACAAATCCAGTTCCTCGGATGCACTAAAATTGGATTGAGCACCTTATTCAACCCTAGATCCTACAATCTAGTCTAAAAATCAAAACAACTTCTATCTTTGTTACAAAGAAGGATTCAAAATCCTTGTTGTATTATTCAATTTGATTTAATTAAAACAAAAAAAATAAAAAAAATTAAGAGAACTAACTCTCTTTTTGGTAAACTTGACTTTGAATTCAAATCCAATGATGACTTTTTTCTTTGAGTTCATGCTCCTGCATCAGACTGCTAAGGTAAAAAAAATCCATGAACTCCTATTCATGAGTTATTCTATAGTACTGCCACTTTTTTGTATGAGTGCAACAGTTACCCAAGTAGCATCTTCCAGTGGATGATGCTTCCACTTCACCAAGTACTCACAGTACTCTTTCCCTCTTGTCTTCTTGATCACTCTGGTATCTAGAATTCTTTCCATCTGCAACTTCTTCTCTATAGGAATTTGTTTCTGCCAATTAATTTTTTGTCCTATGTCTTTGTCCAAATCATTTGTTAACTATTTTGCTTCAGGTTCCACATAAGAATACAAATCTGCTACATTAAATATGGGAGAGATTCCCATGTCTTCTGGAAGTTCAATCTCATAAGCATTTGCTAAAAACTTTCTCAAAATCTTGCAAGGCCCAATCTTTTTAACCTTCATTTTGTTATATGTGCCTCTAGGAAATATTTCTTTCCTCAAATATGCCAATACTAAATCTCCTTCTTAAAAAACAACTTCCCTTCTCTTCAAATCAGCTTTCTGTTTGTACTTGAAACTATTTTCATGTAACTGTTATTTAACTTTTTCATGCAACATTTGCATATCTGAAGCAAAATCTTCTTCATTTGTGCTTCTCTTCTCCATCTGTCCTAAATCTCTGAGCTCAAATACTCCTCTTGGGTTCACTCCATAGACAATCTTAAAAGGACTTAACCCTGTACTTTTGTCGGGTGAGTCATTATAAGCAAATTAAACTTGTGGTAAAGCTAAATCCCATTGATTAGGATGTTCACTTACCAAACTTCTCCATATATTACCCAAACTTATGTTTGACCATCTGTTTGAGGATGGTGGGCTTAACTAAAGTTAATATGTGTTCCCAATTTCTTCCACAATGTCCTCCAGAAGTTTCCAACAAACTTAGTATCTCTTTCTTAAAAAATACTAACAGGAAGACCATGTAGTCTTACTACTTCTTTAAAAACAGAGTTGCAATATGAGTTGCATCACTAGTTTTATAACAGGGTATAAAATGCACAATTTTAGAAAATCTATCTACCACAACAAAAATGGAATCATTGCCTCTCTAAGTTCTTGGCAATCCCAAAACAAAATCCATACTCAAATCATCCCAAGGTCTTTTTGGAATTGGCAGTGGATGATATAAGCATGTGTTCTGGTGTCTACCTTTTGCCTGCTGACAAATTTTGCATCTTCCCACAAATTTCTAAACATTATTCCTCATTCATGGCCAATGATAAAAATTACTCAATTGAGCATAAGTTTTTCCATTGCCAAAATGAACAACAAGTCCTCCACTGTGCTTTTCCTGCAACAAATTCTCTCTCATTGAACATTTTGGAATGCAGAATTTACTTCCTTTGAACAACAATCCTTCTTGTAGTGTCAAATCCATCCATGGACTTCTATCTCTCAAAATTGGATTCTAACATGCTTCATATGCTTCCTTAAAATCTGCATCTTTAGGTTACATATCTTTGAGATGTTCTAATCCAAGAACAATCACCTGGAACTCTTGCAAAACTAAACACCTTCTGCTCAAAGCATCTACAACCTTGTTAGAGATTACACTAATATGTTTTAATACAAAAGTAAAATGTTGCATGAATTCTACCCATTTAGCATGTTTCTGATTTAATTTCTCTTGCTTATTTATGAACTACAAAGCATGATTGTTAGAATATAAAACAAACTCTTTAGGCGTGAGGTAATGTCTCCATTTCTTCAATGCTTGGATCACTTCATAAAATTCTTTATCATAAGTGGAGTATTTATGTTTTGCCTCATTCAGTTTCTCACTGAAATATGAAATTGGCTTGTCATCTTGACTCAAAACGCCTCCAACTGTTGTCCCATTGGCATCACATCTAACTGTAAATATTTTGTTGAAATATAGAAGAGATAAGTTGTTGGAAGATTGGTTGTTGTCATTGATGTCAACCCTAGTCATGGGTTTTGGACCGCAAGATTGATGAAGGTATTTGGACATGAGGGAAAATGAACATGTAGATACAACACCCATGGATGGATAGTATATATCATTTTGTTTCCGATGGTATGTGGCACGTCACGTGGATCCTCATGGTTGAGGAGAAATGAATTTTTGAAGATGACAAAGTGAATTGTACATGTAGGCCCTGAAGATAATTACAGAAAATAATTACAAAATAAGAAAGTGTCAAGTCGGCCCTAATGTTAAAAGGAAGTGA
>ML801761.1:39365-67431 GCA_009831015.1 Picea engelmannii
CTCATGGTTGAGGAGAAATGAATTTTTGAAGATGACAAAGTGAATTGTACATGTAGGCCCTGAAGATAATTACAGAAAATAATTACAAAATAAGAAAGTGTTAGGTCAGCCCTAATGTTAAAAGGAAGTGACATAAATGGTATTATACATTCATTTGATACAAGTCAAATTTCATAGGGAAGAAGAAGTAAAATAAGGCCAGATTTCAAGGGAGGATGAAGTTTTTTGGTGATGTGTTCTAAGGTATGTTATTTTCAGGTCATCTTACCATTTTTTCTATAACTTTTTTTCTAGACTGATTCAAATGGTGAAATATCTATGGTATTGAGAAGACATGTCAAGGTACCTCTGGTAAAAATTTCATCTCTTGATTCGATATAATTATGGATATACACTCTGTGGAAGATAGGGTTTGTGACCAGTCCTGAAGCTAGTCAATAAACAACTGTTTTGGGTAAAAACGTTATAACTTATTCATAAAGAATCCAAATAAAGTGGGACCACTTCCATTTTAAATATTACAGACTGTAGTTTCTTGTGTACGAGTTTCAAAATCGGATGTTAAATATTGAGCGCGGGGCATGCTGTACAAGTTGGATCTTCTGAACAGACCAGAATTGAATAAAGTCTACCATTCTTTCTATAACCTCTTTTTGGGGAGGATTCAAAGAGTGAAAATTGGAGGAGTTTTGGAGAATACATTGATTAATATTATCTATAGGATCAGAGTACTCCAAGAATTGAAGAATTGCAGAAATTGAAGAAGTCTCAAGAAGCATTATCAGGTTCTATGTGATGATTGGTTAATGGTGATGATTTAATGTAAAGTTTTATTATCTCTCATACACTCTTGGGTGGAAGGAAGGGGAAAGGATGGAGAGTTCAAATCTCTCTTGATATTGGAGGATTGTATCTTCCTCTTGGAGCTTTATCCCTCCCTTTACATTTGGAAGTTGTAGCTACCTTTGGAAGTCATTACTTCCCTTGAAAAATAACTATTGATTATTTCTCATATATTGTGCATGGTGTATTGTGGTGTATTGGTGTAACTCTTATACTATTGTTCATTTCTCATTGGATATAGTTGAATGGTTTAAGTATAAGTTGAAAAAGGTTTTAAATTGTACTTGATATTGATTCACCCCCCTCTCAGAATCAACATAAGTTAGGTCTCTCAGTAATCTTTTCCTTCAACAGTTTGAATCCTTTTTCTGCTGCCTCTTTCCATCTAAATGGTTGTTTTTATTTCTTCACGGTTTCTAGGATTGGAGCACAAATACCACTAAATTTTCTTATAAATTTCCAATAGAAACTCGACAACCCATGAAAAAATCTAACTTCAAATATGTTTCTTGGAGATGGCCACTCTCTAATTGATTTCAATTTTTTTGGATCCATCTTTAATCTTCCTTGTGAAGTCACAAATCCTAAATAAACCAATTGTGTTTTCATAAAGAAACATTTCTTCAATTTTGTTAAGAGTTTCTCTTGATGCAGTTTCTTCAGAACTAAGTTCAAGTGCCTAACATGTTCTTCTTTGGTTTTAATAAAAACAAGAATATCATCTAAATAAACAATGACAAATTTCCCTGTGAATTCCTTAAGTACTTCATTCACAAGTCTCATGAAAGTACTGGGTGCATTAGTTAAACCAAAAGGCATAAACAACCACTCATATAGTCCATTGTTTGTCTTGAAGTTTGTTTTGTATTCATCACCTTCCCCCATTCTAATATGATGTTGTACACTTTTCAAATCTATCTTTGAAAAATATTTGGCACCACCTAAACAATCCATCAAATCATCCATTCTGGGTAAAGGAAAACGATACATGATGGTGATTTTGTTTATGTCTCTAGAATCTATGCACATTCTCTTCTCTCCTCCTTTCTTCGGACTCAATATTGTAGGTACAACACATGGAATAAATATTTCTCTTACCAATCCATTGTTCAATGGTTCTTGCACTTGTTTGTTGATCTCTTCAATTTCTGTTGGAGTCATTCTGTAAGCTACTTTGTTTCGCAAACTAGCTCCAGGAATTAGGTCTAAATGATGGCTAATACTTCTAACAGATGGTAGTTCATTAGGAAAATCGTCAACTACAATATCCACATACTCCTCTAACAATTTTTGAACTTCAATAGGTAAGTCATCTATTCTTGTGTTGGTAAAAACAGTCCTAGGTTTTCCAACAACAACAAAACTTACATCTTCATCTTGCACATGCTTCAGAAATCCATTTTATATGACCAACAATACTTTTGGACTTGTCTTCTCTTCTTCTCTTTCATCCTTAAGAGGAAGAAGAGTATGCCTTTAACCTTCCTTCTCAAATGTAAAGATATTATCTCTGCCATTGTACACCACATTTCTATCATATTGTCATGGTCTTCCCAACAACACATGACAAACATCCATCGAAATGACATCACATAAAATTTGATCTGTATAATTTCCAATCTGGAAATCAACTCTGCATTGTTCATTCACCAATACTTGATGCCATTTTTGCAGCCAAGAAACTTTATATGGTGTAGGATGCATCTCCTTATGCAGTCCTAACTTCTCAACCATTTCCACATAAACCAAATTATCAGTACTACCATTATCAATAATCAATTTGCAACACTTACCTTTTGTTTTGCACATTGTTTTGAACATATTTTTCCTTTGTGTTGGTTCATGCACTTCCTTATTTTATTTTAGTAAAGTTCTCCTCATCAATAAGGCTTCTCCTCCCTCTGGAACTTCAGTATTATCCTCTAGTACTCTTGGTTCATTTTCAGCTTGTGCAATCTGGACATTTCCTTGTCTTGCAACATTCTCTGGACAATCCCATGGCGTATGGCTTGTCTTACCACATCTGTAACATCTGACCTCGTATCCTCTGCCTCTTCCTCGACCTCTTTGAAAATATATTCTTCCTTAGAAGTATCTTCATCTTCCTCTTGAGGATTGTTCTTGTTGATTTGATGTATCAACTTCTTCTTTCTGAGTTGAAAACTTATTCTTCCCATCTTGTTGTCCCTTACCTCTGTAATCTTGACCTTTTCCTTTTCCTGAATTATGTCTTCTATTCAGTTTCTCTTCCACCTTTAAGGCACATCGGTATGCCTCCTCCACTGTATTTGGTGATAATAAACTCAACTCATATTGAATTTATAATCTGAGACCATGCATATACCTTGCTACCTTCTCTGATCTATACTCAGTATAACCAACTCTAATATTCACCTTGTAAACTCTTCAGTGTACTCTCTAATAGTTAGAAATATTTGTCTCAGATTTTTCATATGTCTATACAAGGCAAGATGATAGTCTTTAGGTAATAATTTACCTTTTAACTTTGCAACCATTCTATCCCAACTTTTGATAGGATGTTTGTTATTCCTTTTTCTCTTTGCTTGAACACCATCCCACCATAACAAAGCATGGCCCTTCATCTTTGTGACTGCAAATATCACCTTCTTTTCATCAAGAACCTAATCATAATCAAAGTGTTTTTCTAACACAATGATCCAATCAACCAATTCTTTTATATTTAAGCCTCCATTGTATGAAACTATCTATGTTCTGGACTTTGAAATAGATCCCATAACTTATTTTAATAATTTGAGTCCAAGATTCTCTTCTGACACTTCTTCTTCTTCTATATCATCCTCTTGCTCAACTTCACCGACATCACCTTCTTCAGGATCTCTTCTCCCAACATTTATTATGGCTTCAACTTCTACATGCAGATTTCTCATTTCTTCCACCACCTCTGCATTTGCAACTGGTCTGCCTCTACGACCTCCTCTGCCATGTCCTCTTCAAAACTGAAATGTCATTTCAGAATGTAATAAATTCTTTTGAGAATTACTAAAATTCTAAATTTCTCCTGCTTTTATCAATGGAAGAGGTGAAAAATAAATTATCCCTTTCATACACTTACATGAATCAAAATTTTCTTGCTCTGATACTACTTAATGAAGAGAATGTCAATAAAACTTATAAATTCAACCCACAGACCTACAATAGTCGTTATATCTACAGATCTACGGTGGAGATTTGTGTTAATATTTCCACGCAATATTAAATTTTTTAACCCAATCAGATTTTGTACAAACGACGAATGTATTTCATAAGATTGCGGGTCCGCCAAAGGTAGGGTCCACCACCATGCTTTATAACCTCCACAATGAATAGAAGTCGTATGATTCTAGATCAGATTTCAAACTTAAAACAAAACTGTATTGGATTTGAATTATGGGTACAGGTCTCGACGTTAACCCGTGTGCATATACCTTCACCGATATGTATTATGATTGTCGATGTTATCCCTAGATATATTCCCAAACCACACGATTTCAAACATATAATTACCCCTGGTTTTACTATATTAAACAAACAAATTCTAATTGAAACAAAGCTTATATTTCAGACTAAAATCTCAGAACGCACTTATAGTCTTGTTCTCGATGAATTTGATGGAAACTTGGTAGAGTTATATATGATTCACGAAGCGAATAATTGATCATATACACACAATGAACTTTGGGGATGAATAATTTCGGTCTAACCTTTTAATCCCTTTATTTGACAATCAGAAATTTGCCAAATTCGTCCTTATTCCAATCTCAACTGATCCCCCTGAATGCAATAGATTCGATGGGCTTAAAAACAAACAAATTTGGTTCCTCGGATCCATTAAAATTGGATCGAGCACCTTATTCAACCCTAGATCCTACAATCTAGCCTAAAAATAAAAAAAACTTATATCTTTGTTACAAACAAGGATTCGAAATCCTTGTTGTATTATTCGATTTGATTTAATTAAAACAGAAAAAACAATTAAGAGAACCAACTCTCTTTGGTAAAATTGAATTTGACTTCAAATCCAATGATGATTTTTTTCTTTGAGATCATGCTCCTACATCAGTTATCTTCCATACGACACATGCGTCTTGGGTCCCATTTCTCTCCGCAGCGTTTACATTTTCCTTCTTTTATTCTTCGGGCATCCAAAATTATTCTTTTATCATGTCGTAGGTTTGGTCGTATAGTATGGGGTATGTTCCTTCTTGAATAAACCTTGTCGAATCTTGATTGACCATCTATTTTGTCTTCCGTTGCCTTTTCTTTGCGTCTTGCTATTTTAATAGTTGTAACCTCATGCAATTTTAACTCATCCTGGATATGTGGCTTGATACCACCTATGTAATATTGGAGTAATTGATTATCATATAGTTCAAACACTTGTGTAGAGAGGGTTTCCCATTGATGTGTAAATTCATCTACGTTGCCTTTTTGTTGTAACCTGGTGAGTTTTGAGAAAAAATCATTTTCATAGATTCCATGGAATCTTTTAAAGAAATCATTTTTGAAGGAATTCCAATTGTATGATTGAGTTATTACCTTACACCATAGGTTCCAATCATATGCATTTCCTTCAAGGTACATAGATGCATATTTAATCTTTTCTTCATTTGTTGTAATGTTATATATGTGGAAATATTCTTCAGTCTTGTTAAACCACACCACACATTGGTTATCGCCTCCATTGTATTTTGACAGTTCTATTTTGGATTTGGGGGGATATATCATTAAGGTTTGTGTTGATATCGATTCCCGCTTCCGAAATTTCCCTCCCCTTCTCTATTTTCCCAACTTATTTTGTCCATTTATTTCCCCTCTTCTATACTTACCCAAATTCCCCTTTTTCTTTTTCCCTTATTTTCCCCCTTTCTAGTTCTTATACTTAGTTGTTTTCCAAAACGACAGGTTCATGGGTTGGTGGACTTGCGGATCCACATCTTCGTCCATACCCTCACAACAAAAGTATGACCGACCGCATTATTATTCTATACTTCGTCGTTTTTGCAGTCGTGGGTTCGCGGGTTTCAAGCTTTCATATCCCTTGTTCTGTGAACTACATTTTGTACCCAAATGATCCGCGAGCTACATTTTGACCATTGGATTCCCCGAGCTCCTAAGTATCTCATCCCTCCTATATTGAGTCTGACCGACCACGCTACAACACTTAGCCAATTCTCAACCTCTGCAACTGTAGGTTGGCAGGTTCACGGGTTGGTGGGTTTACAAAAGTCCCAAATGTTATTTGCTTTTGTCCGTCCCCACCACCTTCGCGCTATTCCCAATATGCATTTAGTATGGTTTAATGATAATAACTCATCATGCAATTCCCATAAATATTGTCATTAATAGGCGAAGGGCTCGAGGAGATTCCTTATTGAACCATGTTAAAGCATGATTTGTGGAAGATTATATATTATCTCTCAAACACTCATTTCAAATATTATATGGATCAAAAGAACGCTCTTGTCAACTTATGGTAGAAATAACTCGAAAACAGTTCTTTGGAGATACTTTGAAAAAATTTAGATGAGAGGACCAGAACTTTCAGTGGTCTAGAGCATACTCTTATTATTCATCTTCTTCTACTCAGAAGGAAGTAATTTGGACGTCCGAAATTGCTTATGCAGGTTGTGTTCCTGAAATTTTTTACTACAAGGAATTGGTTTCCTGGTGCACTTAGAAGTATATACCAATCCAGTGAATGATTCAACTACAAGAACATTCTCTTGTCTCTCTCTCACCTCAATTGTTCTGTAAAATGTTGAAACTCCTAGAGCCAATACTCACCTTTAAAGGTGAAGATTGCAGGGACTTCTTGAAAAAACATGACAACGACCTGGATATCTTACCTGAATTCTTGGAGAATCATGTGGCCATCCCTGAAGATATTACCAGATTGTAGGTCATCTTGTTCAAAAACCCATTTCGGGAAATTTCCTAATTATTTACCAAAGTTACAGGCCAAGAAAATATTGAAGAAAATATTGCCAACATTTCCCATATGATTCTTTACATCCTGTATTTTAATGTCAATAAGCAGGCCATTTTCGATTGGGGGAAGTTGATTTCCATTGAAATATCTTCCCAATTGTCTCAATATAAAAAGGATAATAAATCCTTTATGTCTTCTTATTTGGTTTTCGCGATAGCGCATTGCTGTCAATTTCCTAAATTGTCTATATGCAAGAAGGTGAATTGTGAATTTGACCCTGTGACCTTTTGGTACCAAGCGTTATGGAGGCACAAAGCTTCCCTACATTTTTATGAAGTTTTCAAATACTTTGTCTCGGTTCTTAAAGAGTTGTTGTTTGGAAGAGATGCCCTAAGAATATCTGCTCAAGCTAGTAAATTCCTGGATAGAAATGGGACTTTGGAGCAAATGGAGAATTACAATGTCATCGGGATTTTCGGTTCCAAGGAAAATCCTTCCTTTCTTCCATGCCATATATCCGAAAAAATGTTTGTTACAGAAGTTTCAAGGAAATATAATTTTTGTCTACACGTTTTTCATGAAAACGAAAAAAGCAATTCATACCATTGCCTTGGAAGATTGGGGATTTTGTATTCAGGAGTATGAATAAAATTGATGAATTTGGAAACCACTTCGACAACTTGAATCTCAAGTATGCTAAAAATATTAGAGGGTATGACCCTAGAAAAATTATTGTGGAACATATGTTAATAGTCGGTTTTAGCAATTCATTTATCCACACTTTTCTAGGAGAAGAAGGAGATAATAACCTAGGAAATCCTACCCACATTGTTGGCAACTTAGAGATGATACTCAATACAAATGAGTTGTACAAATAGAGAGGAAAGGGTCCCAACGAGAAAAGTTCCTAGTCCTCAAATGTTACTCCTAAGACTACAACACCTCGGAGCATTTCTCTAGCAGCCCACCCATATAAACAAGTAATCTATAGTAATTCAAGCAGAGGAGAAGATAAGAACCCCCCTCTAGGAAAAATTGAAAGCTCACATAAACTTCCTCTGAGGAAGAAGAGGAAGAATATCATACAAGAGGAAGAAGAGAATCACGTCGAAAGTGACATCAATAGCTTCTCCCTCGAAGATATGGAGCTCGAGGATGACATTGAGAGTATGTTTCCTAACATTGATCAGCCAGGAGGCGCGATCCACCAAAATCAGTCGTTGGAAATTGTTGGAAATGAGATATTTGATAAAGAAGAATCATTTGTGTTTTAGAGTGTTGTTTTTTAAAATGAATCTAAGAAATTAATTATATAGAAGAGTGATGTGAAGAAAAAAAATGGGAAATCTTGTTCAGAGGTTAACCTAAGAAATATGTGGCCTTCCCAAATTTCTAGAATCCATAACTAGTGATGCATTGGACGATTCCATTGGTGGAATTGAAGCAGAACATGTAAAGTTAAAGGAACAAATTAAGGAATTGGAAGAGACTCGGATGCCTCTTCCACTCCTTTCCATCCCTTTGGAAATTGTCGGACTCGCCACGCCCACAGCCAAAATAAAAGGATCCTCAAGCTTAATCACATCGACCAGGAGCTATGTAGAGAATAATATCAAGAAAAGAATGACATTGATTACAAAATCTTGGGAAATTTCAAAGAGCATGATTTCATTTGGATCGAGGGTGCATTCCTTCCATGAGTATCTATAGGACGACCTAAAAAATGAATAAGGTTTATACCTTGATGCCATGGTACCCTTTGGTATTAAATTTTCCAATATCTCAGAGCTAAAGAGAAGAGAGGAGGACCTTCCCTCTCCAAGTTGGATCAAGTAGTTGAATGTCTGCTGGAAAGAGAAAATAACTTTAACAACATCATTCAGACATGTAGCCAAGTCGTAACAAGGAGAGAATAGCCATTCAAAAGTCTCACAAAGGTGGACCTAGCCAAGAGTACTAACAAAGTCCAAGATCCCAAGTTGATCCTCAACTCGTTGTTCCTAACAAAACAATAGTTTGATGAGCTAGTTGATATTTTTAAAGGATTATCAATTGAAAATTTCTATGGCATAATCGAATATGATGAGAATGCCATAGATAACTGGCTAGTGGATTATTCCGTAAAAAATCAGGATATTGAAGAATTATTACATGGAATTTCCATTAATCTTCGAGACTTTGAGGGAGAGTTGTTCAATATTAAAATCTAACATGAAATCAATGTGGCACCTATGAAAACTTACATCGAATAATGGTTCAAGAAGGTTATAGATAAACTGACCGATGAAGGGAAAGAAGCAGTTGAGACGATTCTTGTAACCATCGATGAAAATGATAAAAAGACATCATCGGGCAAATGAAGAGGAGAGAGACCATCATAGTAAGTTTACGTTGATCACATCCTTAATTGCTTTATCAAGTTCATATATTTATTCCACCTCTTTCACTAGAAAGGTTTAACTGAAGACTGATAACTCATTTTTTTTCTTCTTACCAGGTCTTGTTGATCCTTCTACCGCCCATCGTCTTCCTTCTAAAAGCTTGTTTCTTTTATTTAAGACAAACACATTTACAATTCCAAGAATATGTAACAAACTATATATTTTTTGGATATTTTGAAAGAACTACTTTGGGAACAATCTCGACTGTGCTTTGTAACCTTGTTTTCATAATATAAAGTATTTGAGGTTGATCTTTCATTATCTTTATTTGAGTTGCCCATGTGTCCACTCTGTTAAATTTCTCTTATGCATGCAAATCATCTTTTTATTTTTATTTTATGTGATCATAAATATTTATCCCAAACTATGATGGATGTGAGGAAATTTTTCTTATTTTCTTTAAATGTGTGAAATATGTGATTCCTGGTCCTTTCTCAGGAAATTTCTTTAAAAATAAAACAAAAATATTTCCCTTTTATTTTGTTGTAATATTTTTGTTTCTTTGAATTGCTACAATGGACTTCTGTCAAGTCCCACATTTTGAATATTCGAAAAATCTCAAGAGAATCTAAAGAGGAGTACCACCTCTATAAAAATGCAGGGGGATTTACATCCTCGTGAGGTTGTCATTTCGGTCCTAACGGATTCAATTGTCAAAAAAATTGGTGACTCCACTAGGGATTGAACTGAAATTCGGAACCTGGCCCAACGTTTTTGAAAGAACATATGACTTTACCCCAGGGTAATAAACCCCATTTTGAAATTGGATTGAATAATCAACATCATTTTACATCAGTTGTACAATCTGGTAATAAAAACAACCCAGACTCGCGAAGAGTTAGAAAGGGCCTGACATATCTTAGTCCAAGAAGAGGAAAGAGAAATCCCCCGAAGACAGGGGAGAGAGGAATGACAAGACCGAAGAAATCAAAGGCTAGATAGGATAGCACATGAACAAGGTGGGGATTAAAGCTGGACGAATACAAGGGACCCATTACCAAAAGTAAGAGCAAGAAACTCTTTATTATTAGAAGTGAAAATCCTATCCTTGAAGTCTCCCCGGAGATGGCAGAAAGAAACAAACAACCCCGAGACAAGCATCATGAGGAGAGACAAGGAGGCAGAAGAGATGGTGCAGGAAATTAGGGAAACCTAGGATTTGAAAATCGAAGGTGGGTAAGAGATTCCCCTTTAAATCTTTTAGGTGAGAAACATGATCTCCCTTTTATCCATAAGGGAACCTTAAAGGAATTTTATGGGGACGAAGAAATCGATGCAAAAATGCATATGCACTTATTTATTGATGTTTGTGATTTTCATCGTGTTGAGTATGACGATGCCATGGTAAGGTTGTTTCTGAAAACCTTATCAGGAAGAGCATATGAATGGTACACAACGTTTCCCAGTATATCCATTCACTCATTTAGTGAACTCGAAGATATGTTCCTGACTATGTTTTCCCCTCCAATTGCTTATCATACCCTTCTCACCGATTTCACCCAGATTGGTTTGAGGAAGAATGAAAGGATACGGGATTTTAATCTCAGGTTCAATAAAACCTTGATTAGGATTCCAGATGATAAAATACCAAATGACCCATTCATTCTTGGTTTTTATAAGAATGAAATTCCCCCAAATGTAAAATATGCTATCAGAACATCCCAAATGGATACTTTGGAAGAGTCAATGACTAAAGACATTGAGATGGAAGAAATTATGATTGAAATGGGTGCTAACCCCGACATTATACTGGGAAAAGTAAAAAGGTAGCTGGGAGGATTAAATATTGATAATCAAGGAGCTTCCAGTTCAAGAAAGAATGAATAATTAAAGCCTCGACCAGCTCAAAACCAAACAATGGGAGGAGGATTGTTAAAGGAAACCATAATTGATGTAAAGGTTGACCTTGTGGCGGCACAGGAAGCTAAGCAAAGAATCAAAAATGCACAAATGAATAGAACCATAAAAAAAATGAAGAACGAGATAACCAGACTAAGAAGGGGAGATAATTACCTGCCAATCCCAGAGAAAAGGAGGAACCCTCCCCAAGAAAACAAAGTAAGGTTTGAAAACACAGATAATCCACAAAGATCAAGGGTTCCTAGGAAACCTACTCCAAATGCGGTTGTTCTAGATGATGTCTATGACAATAAATTAATTGAGCAAGATAATTATTACTCACCTGATGAGAGCTCTGAAACTGTACAGGTGGACGGATGTGAGACGTCAATGTATATATTTTAAGAGGTTGAAAACGATCCCAACTCTCAAGAAAACATCGCCCAGATAAGAGAATTTGTAAATAGACCAAAAAATAAAAGTGATTCTGATAAAGAGAACCAAAAAGGAAAAAAAAAGGGAAAAAAAAATGAGAAAAGATCAAATGAGAAAGTGGTGGATGGTGTGGTAAGTAAAAGGTAACACATGACGTTAAACTCTACTCAAATGATGTATAATTTTGTAGAGGATTTGAGTAAATTAAGGATAACCCTGCCCTTTATGGAAGTGGTGAATATTCCACAACAAATAAAGAACATTTTGAAGTTGTTGGATGATCCATCTGAAAGAGCAGAAGTTATTTTTACCAGTCCAAAACAAATCCCTAGCCAATTAATTGCCAAGCTGAGAGGTAAAATTCCTCCCTTTTACATTTCTATTGAAAATCATGATGCTACACTGCATAATTGTTTAGTTGACACTGGCGCGATGAACAATATCATGCCAATGGCAGTCATGGAGGCATTGGGCATGATTTGCACCAAGTATTATGAAACCGGTGAAAGTATATATGCAATTGATTCTAGAAAAGTTCCATCTTATGGAGAAATCAAGGACTTTTATGCTTAGATTACAGCAGCCCCCCATATCATTACACTTTTCAATATTATTGTGGTAGACCTTCCTCTAGCATATGGAGTTGTGTTGGGAAGAGATTGGACATCTATGATCTGAGGATATATAATGAACAATGGAAGTTGTATGATGTTTCCAGGAAAAGAAGGAGCAATGATTAAAGTGCCCCATGAACCTGGAAATCCCTTCTCCTTAAAAAATAAGGATAGTGAATTGATGGAGTATTATATAGATGTAAGAATTGGAAACTATGCAATCCTAGACATAGAGCATAACAAAATTTTGGATCAAGTGCAAGACACGGAGAATCAAGAATATATGCTTGAAGGGTATTGGAGGATGTCATTTGATGGAGCTTGTTCAAGATCTGGAAATGGATTTGGAATCATTCTTATGAGTCCAAGTAAGATTATGCATTCACATGATGTTAGACTGGAGTTTTCATGCACTAATAACGAGGCAGAGTATAAAGCTTTGATTCAAGGGATGATCCTTGCATAGGAAATGAAAATAGAACATCTAATTGTAACTGGAGACTCAGAGTTGGTCCTAAATCATGTTACCCATAGGTATAAAATTAAAAAGGAAAGACTTAAGTTGTATTTCAAAAGAGTTAACGAATTGATGGAATCTTTCAGTTCCTTCAACATTTCTTTTATTCCAAGGGACAAGAATCACAAGGTAGATTCACTAGCCTTGGTGGCCGCATTGTCAAACCCATACGATATCCAAAGAAAAATCTCTTTCCAAATAGAAATAACTTTCCAACCATCCGTGTCGAGTAACATTGAGTACTTGCAAGTGTTTGAGAACAATGAACAACTAGAAAATTTTGTGTTAAATGATGATGATGATGATGATGATTACGATCACTCGTCATTTGTCCCCAAAGATTTTATACAATCTGAGTCTCTTTTCATGAATACGATCATGCTAAGAATCTCCTTGAAGAATTTTTAGTTCGAAAAGTGCAAGAAACGAGATAAGTCAATATTTGAACTGACGGTTCCCCAAAATACATCAACTTGGGAGTTTATTGCACCACTAAGGAAATTGATCAATATGTTGCCTTGTTCAAAGAATACATCGATGTGTTTTCTTGGACCTATGATGATTTAAAATCTTACGATAATACTATATTCCAACATATCATTCCTTTGAGGGAAGGAGCAAAGCATGTGAAGAAAAAAATAAGGATGATGAATCCCAAGCTAAAACCTATGGTAAACATTGAATTGGAGAAATTGAAGAAGGCGGGAATAATTTATCCCATTAGACATTCAAACTGGATTTCAAATCATGTGATTGTAAGAAAAATGACCGAAGAAATATGGATGTGTGTTGACTTCAAAGACCTCAACAAAGAAATCATAAAGGATAACTTTCCTTTACCTAATATGGAGTTCCTTCTCCAACAAGTTACTGGATCGGCCTGCATGTCCATGTTGGATGGTTTTTCTAGATATAACCAGGTCTTGGTAGTTTAGGAAGATAGGGAAAAGACAACATTTATCACACCTTGGGAGACATATGAATATGCTAGAATGCCCTTTGGTTTGAAGAACGTTGGAGCCACATTCCAGAGGGCCATGGATTATGCATTCAGTGGGTTGATAAGAAAGTTCATAGAAGACTATCAAGATGACTTGACGGTGCATTCAAATAAAAGGGATGATCATATCCATCATTTGAGAAAGGTTTTTTAAAGATGTAAATTATATGGTGTCTCTCTGAATCCAAAGAAATGTGTGTTCGATGTAACTCAGGTAAAATTGTTGGGCCATATTGTATGGAAGGAAGGCATTTACATAGATCTGGAAATAATTAAAGCAATAAATGAGCTCAACTCACCAACATCCAAGAATAAAGTCCAATAATTTTTCAGCAAGATCAATTTTGTGCAAATATTTGTTCCTGACTATGCAAGTATCGTGAAGCAGATAAATTTGTTGCTAAAAAAGGAGTAGAGGTTTGAATGGACAATGAATACTCAAGAGGCGTTCAATAATATCAAAGGATCAATCACCACTGCTCATGTCCTCATTAGTCTGGACTTTCAAAGAGATTTCATCATCTATTCATTTTCTACAAAGACATTTGTCGCATCCATTCTTACTTAGAAGAATATCAAAGGAGAAGAACTCCCAAAAAGTTTCATGAGAAAGACCCTACATGACTATGAGTTGATGTATTCTGAGCTAGAGAAGCAGGCCTTGGATCTTGTAAAAGAAGTAGCACACTTTCGCACGTACATATTGAAATCCCATGTTATTTCTTATGTTTCCTCATCACCAGTGAAGATTCTTCTGAATCAACAATTGAGAGAAGGAAAATGGGCTAACTGGTTGGAAAAGATACAAGAATATGATATCGAGATTAAACATTTAAAAGCTATCAAAGGATAAGGTTTATGTAAGATCATCCTGAATGGGAATTCGTTCAATGGAATGGTTTCAATTTCAGTTAGGGAACTGTTAGCTGATTCATAATGGTACAAAGATATTATATTCTACTTAAGGTCTGGGCAATTTCCTGTCACCATGAACCCCAAGGAGAGAAGAACATTGAATATGAAGGTGAATCAATATGTGATGATTGTTGGCATACTGTTCAGAACAAATTATGACGGTATACTATTGAGATGTGTTGATGAAAATCAAGCCCAAGAACTAACAAGAGAATTCCATGAGGGAATATGTGGTGGACACTTTGCACCTACTGCAACCGCCACAAAATAATAAGAGTAGGATTCTATTGGCCATCAATTTTCAAAGACTCGTATGTCGCAATAAGTGTTTTTCATGCCAACAATTTTCAGGAAAAATGAAGAAATGTGTGATGCCTTTGCAGCCCATAGTTGTAGAACAATCATTCTCCCAATGGGGACTTGATGTTGTCGAGCCAATTAATTCGAAGTCTAGAAAGGGGAATATATAGATTCCCACGGCTACAGAATACTTCACGAAATGGTCGGAAGCAGTGGCATTAAAGAAGGTTGATGTTAAAGAGCTAATTAAATTCCTCAAAGACAATATTATGTCGATATTTGGTGTCCCAGATAAATTTATCACAAACAATTGTTTGATTTTCATCGGTTTGAAGTTGATGGATTTTTGTGGAGAATCTGGAATCATCATGGGTCAGTCATCGAATTATTATCCACAAGGTAACTACCTTACTGAATCCATGAACAATACACTTGTTTAGATAATGAAGAAAACCATTGACAAGAATCAAAGGAATTGGCATCTAAAGCTAACAGATGCATTATGGGAAAGCAGAACGACTCTGAAGGATAGCACCAAGATGTATCCATATCTATTGGTTTATGGGAAAGAAGTGAAAAATGTCAATTAGCCTCGAGCTCAATGTGTTGATTTATGTGGTTAATACCAAATATACAAAAGTCAGTTCACTCATCCAGAGGAGAATCAATCAGTTGTTGAAGTTGGAAGAAGAACGAAGCAAAGCCCTGAATCGAACTTCTCGAAGGCAGTAAAGCATCAAAAAATATTTTGATCAGAGCACAATTGTAAACCATTTCTAGAAGGGAGAGTTGGTGCTAATTTGGAACAAGGCCAAGGAGAAACCATCCATGCATACAAAGTTTGAAGCACTTTGGATCGGACCATACGTCGTCGAGAAGATCTTGGGTTTTCAATCCTATATGCTCCAAGACATGAAAGGTAAAAGATTAATGATGCCTGTCAACAGGAAACATTTGAAAGGTTTATTCTCCTAAGACTTTTTCATTCCCATTGTACATAATCTTATTTTTCAGTTTGTATATTCTTACTCTGGCTCCATAGCCCAATGGATGGAAGCACCTGGTCATGAAAGGATCTGAATTCTTGACAACCCACAGGGGGTTATCACCCCGTAGTTGGAGCCAGTTGTTGAGATCAATTCTCGCTTCTGAAATTTCCCTCCCCTTCTCTATTTTCCCAACTTCTTTTGTCCATTTCTTTCCCCTCTTCTATACTTACCCAAATTCCCCTTTTCCTTTTTCCCTTCTTTTCTCCCTTTCTAGTTCTTATACTTAGTGATTTTCCAAAACGACGGGTTCACAGACTCACAGATCCACATCTCCATCCACACCCTCACATCATGAGTCCAACTGATCGCCACATTATTCTATACTTAGTCGTTTTTTCAGTCGCGGGTTCCCGGGTTGGCGGGTTTCAAGATTTCATATCCCTTGTTTCGTGAACTACATTTTGTACTCGAACCCCAAGCTCCTAAGTATTTCATCCCTCCTATATTAAGTCTGACCGACCATGTTACAACACTTAGCCAATTCTCAACCTTATGCAACTGAGGTTGGCGGGTTCACAGGTTGGTGGGTTCACAAAAGTCCCAAATGTTATTTGCTTTTGTCCATCCCCACCACCTTCGTACTATTCCCAATACACATTTAGTATGGTTTAATGTTAATAACTCATCATGCAGGTCTCGTAAATATTTTCATTAATAGGCAAAGGGCTCGAGGAGATTCCTTATTGAACCACATTAAAGCATAATTTGTGGAAGATAATATATTATCTCTCAAATGCTCATTTCAAATATTATCTAGATCAAAAGAATGCTCTCGTCAACTTATGGTAGCAACAACTCGACAACAATTCTGTGGAGATACTTTGAATTTTTTTAGATGAGAGGACCAGAATTTTCAGTGGTCTAGATCATACTCTTATTATTCATCTCCTTCTCCTCACAAGGAATTAATTTGGACGTCCGAAATTTCTCATGCAGGTTGTGTTCCTAAAGTTTTTGACTGCAAGGAATTGGTTTCCCGGTGCGCCTATAAGTATATACCAATCCAATGAATGATTCAACTCCAAGACCATTCTCCCATCTCTCTCTCACCTCAAGTGTTCTGTAAAGTGTTGAAACTCCTAGAGCCAACATTCACCTTTAAAGGTGAAGATTGTAGGGACTTATTGAAAAAACATGACAACAACCTGGATATCTTACCTGAATCCTTGGAGAATAGTGCGGCCATATTTGAAGATATTACCAAATTGCAATTCATCTTGTTCAAAAACCCATTTCAGGAATTTTCCTGGTTATTTTCTAGAGTTACAGGCCAAGAAAATACTGCCAACATTTCCCATATGATTCTTTACATCCTGTATTTTACTGTCAAGGAGCAGACCATTTTCGATTGGGGGAAGTTGATTTCCATTGAAATATCTTCCTAATTGTCTCCATATAAAAAGGATAAGAAATTATTTATGTCTTCTTACTTGGTTTTCGCGATAGCGCATTGTTGTCAATTTCCTAAATTGTCTATATGCAATAAGGTGAATTGTGAATTTGACCCTGTGACCTTTTGGTACCAAGCATTATGGAGGCACAAAGATTCCCTACATTTTTATGAAGTTTTCAAAGACTTTGTCTCGGTTCTTAAAGAGTTGTTTGGAAAAGATACCCCAAGAATATCTACTCAAGCTAGTAAATTCTCGGATAGAAATGGGACTTTGGAGCAAATGGAGAATTACAATGTCATCAGGATTTTCGGTTCCAAGGAAAACCCTTCCTTTCTTCCATGCCATATATCCGAAAAAATATTTGTTACATAAGTTGCAAGGCAATACAATTTTTGGCTGCACATTTTTCATGAAAATGAAAAAATCAATTCATACCTTTTCCTTGGAAGATTGGGGATTTTGTATTCAGGAGTATGAACAAAATTGATGAATTTGGAAACCACTTCGACAACTTGAATCTCAAGTATGCTGAAAATATTAGAGGGTTTGACCGTAACAAAATATATGTGGAACATATGTTAACATTCGATTTTAACAATTCATTTATCCATGCTTTTCTAGGAGAAGAAGGAGATAATAACCTAGGAAATCCTACCCACATTGTTGGCAACTTAGAGACGATACTCAATACAAACGAGTTGTACAAATAGAGAGGAAAGGCTCCCAACAAGAAGATTTCATAGTCCCCAAATGTTACTCCTAAGACTACAACACCTTGAAGCAGTGCTCCAATGACCCACCCATCTAAAAAAGTAATCAACAATAGTCAAGACGGAGGAGGAGATAAGAACCCCCCTCCAGGAAAAATTGAAATCTCACATAAAATTCCTCTGAGGAAGAAGAGGAAGAATATCGTACAAGAGGAAGAAGAGAATCATGTCAAATGTGAAAACAATAGCTTCTCCCTCGAAGATATGGAGCTCAAGGCTGACATTGAGAAGAGGTTTCCTAACATTGATCAGCCAGAAGGCGCAGCCCACCAAAATCAGTCGTTGCAAATTGTTGAAAATGAGATATTTGATGAAGAAGAATCATTTGTGTTTCAGAGTGTTGTTTTTTACAACGAATCTAAGAAATTAATTATTGAGAAGAGTGATGTGAAGAATAAAAAGGGGAAATATTGTTCAAAGGTTAACCTAAGAAATATGTGCCCTTCCTAAATTTCTAGAATCCATAAAGCAATTGGTGATGCATTGGACGATTCCATTGGTGGACTCGAAGCAGAAAATGTAAAGTTAAAGGAACAGATTAAGGAACTGGAAGAGACTTTGATGCCTCTTCCACTCATTGCCAACCCTTTGGAAATTGTCGGACCCACCACTCCCTCAACCAAAATAAAAGCATCCTCAAGCTTACTCACATCAACCATGATCTATGTAAAGAATAATATCAAGAAAGGAGTGACGTTGATTACATAAGCTTGGGAAATTTCAAAGAGCATGATTTCTTTTGGCTCGAGAGTGCATGCCTTCCATGAGTATCTACAGGTCGACCTAAAAAATGAATAAGGTTTCTACCTTGATGTCGTGGTACCCTTTGGTATTAAAGTTTCCAATATGTAAGAGCTAAAGAGAAGAGAGGAGGACCTTCCCTCTCCAAGTCAGATCAAACAGTTGAATGCCTGTTGGAAAGAGAAAATAAAGAACTTGAACAACATCGTTCAGGCGTGCAGACAAGCCATAACAAGGAGATAAGAGATATTCAAAATGCTCATGTAGGTGGACCTAGACGAGAGTACTAAAGAATTCCAAGATCCCAAGTTAATCCTCAACTCATTGTTCCTAACAAAACAACAGTTCGATGAGCAAGTTGAGATTTTTAAAGGATTATCAATTGAAAAATTCTATGGAATAATTGAATATGATGAGAATGCCATAGATAACTGTCTAGTGGATTATTCCGTTAAAAAATGGGATATTGAAGAATTATTACATGGAATTTCCATTGTGTTATAACCCTATAATTTATAGGATCATCTGGTGACTGGAAATTTTTTCAATATTGATTAATGTTATCTTGCAAATAATGTTTCATTTATGCAAAGTATTTTTTAAAAAGAAAAGAGAAAGAAAAGAAAAGGAATAAAAGAGGGCATAGAAGAAAAAAATGAAAAAAGCCCCATGCAATAACAATGACTGGATCCATACTGTTTAAACATGGTCATGTCCTTTTAAATTGATGTTTATAGGATTAGTGAATAAGCTTGGCTAAATTGTTTAATCTTAGCCAAGTAGATAGGTTAGTTAGGGAATAAATTTGATCAAACCGTTGAATCCTGATCAAATAGCCCCAGGATAGAGTAATTTCTTAACCCAACAGTTGAATCTGGGCTAAAGGTGTAGGTAGGTAGGATAGGACACAGGCCAGCTAGTTTTTCTTTCAATAAAGTTTTTATGGTGTTCAGAGAAAATGTATGATTCTAAAGTTTGAGGTGTTTTCCTAACCCCATGGTCAAAAGAGCAAGGGAAGCAGCGCACAAAACCCACAAAAATCACTAAGCCTAAGTTCTGTTGCACATATTAAATCACGCCCGGAGATTAAAAATGGCACATGGATCTACGACAGACCTATTGGCGACCAGATCTATGGCTGAGATGAGTTTCCAGACCCCCCAGACCATTCTANGAATGATGGTTAACAAGAGCACATAGATCTACGGTCCAACAAATGGTGCGCGGATGAATGGCTGACAAGATTTTTCGGACCCCCCCAACCATTTTGCCTTTAGTAGTGTGGGGGGTCTGGAATGAAGTGTTTTTTTCCTGCGTGTTAACTGTTGGTGAAGTTTTTCTCTTTCTGCGTTGATTGTTTGTCTTCCTTAGTTATCACCTTGTTTTCTGATCTGATCATTTAAAGGGATTCAATGTTGCAGAATTTACCTTTGTTTACTCTGTTTCTGAGTCTTTAAAGATCTAAATGTTTATCTTCTGATGTTATAATAAATAAATTCTTAATTGCTTCTTTATTTAAATTGACAATATCGCATTTTCTGCTATTCATCACTTTATTTTTAAAGAATCCAATAATTTCATTATCCTGCCCTGTGGAAAGAATATTTATATATGTTACATGATCTCTATCTTTATAAAACAGACCCCATAGCCCAATGGAAGCATAAACCTTATTTCAGCCAACTTACAAAAACAAACAACCCAATCTCATTTAATCTAACTAGCCTAATATCTGAAAACAAAAACAAAGTTAAATCTTACAGAGAGATCCCTCTCTGAAATTGGTATGGCTAGATCCCAGTTTCGAAGTGGTTGGATAAAGTTGCCTCTGGTAAATTTCTTCTGCCCCCAACAACCTCTGGAAATTTACAGAGTGTTAACATAGTGGTGACCATACTGGGGAAGAACAAACTTTCCATTCTTAATTTTCTTTCCCCTATGATAAAGAAAACCTTATTTCTAAACAAGTCATAAAATCCAAACATATAAAGAGATAATGTTCAGAGGTTGTTAAAGTTTGTATATAATTAGTTCAAGACTCTCTTATAAATAAAAACAAAGTAAAAATTTAGAATTATGGCTCCCAAAAGAGTTTTTACTAGATCTCATCCGGACCCAAAACCTGTAGTAGTAATAGACAATCCTAAAAAATTATTCAGGAAGAAAAGCACTACAGAGGTTTTCGGGAGTCACAGTCCACTTCTAAGGTCCCCTTCTCTCCCAGAGAAGTTAGCTTCTCTTCAAGATCTAGAGTTTGATATATCTTTTCAACAAAGTCTTTTCAGGACAAAATATGATAGTTTTGTCAGTGAAACAATTTTAGATCAAACTGTCTTTCAGCCCAAGACCCTTGAAATACTCTCTCCCAGAGATGAAGCTGATCAACGTCTTCACCCAGAATATGATAAGTTTAAAGACCTAGTTGTGAATATGGGTCAAGCCTTAGACAAGCTCCACCTTCAACAGTCAGTTGAATTTCCTTCTTTAACTATTACTGCAGTTTCTGCTAAACCTAAACCAAGTCACTCCATTCCTCCCAACCCTTCATCCTCTATGGTTGCAGTCACTACCTCTCTTATCACACCGGTTGTTGTCTAGCCTCCTCCACCAGTCATGGAAGCAAGATACTCTACATTGGTGTTGGTCGCCCCTTTACATGCCATGCCTCAAGATTATCAAACCAGACTCCCTCAGTTTGATAGTACTGGTCCTCTGAATGCACAACAAAATGTTGACAAAATGAACGATTATTTTGATTTACAGGAAGTGGATGAAGTTGATGTGCAAATGAGACTATTTGCACAGAGTCTGACTGGAGAAGTTAAAAAGTGGTTCAAGGCTTTGTGTGTTGCTACCATAATTGATATTTCATTTTTTCATCAAACTTTCCTTGACAGGTGGGAGGTGGAGAAAAATCCTCTCTAGATCCTGTCAGAATATGAGAACATCAGACGAAACCAAGGAGAAATGGTGCAAGATTATTGCACCTGTTTCAGCAATCTGTACAATGAAATTCCAACTGATATCAAACCACCACAAGGTTTGGCATTAATAAAATTCCCCGATGGATTTGACTTTGACATGTCTTACCAGTTGAGGGAGAGAAATGTTTCAACACTGGAAGACATGCAAAAAAGTGTTGTCGGTGTAGAAGCAATTCTTTTGGCCAGAAGGGCCAGGCAGAGAACAGAAAGGAGGGTCACTATCAAAGAAGAACCTTCTACTTCCTCATCAGATGCCAAATTAGATTCTCTAGCCAGATCTATGGAGAAAATTATGGAGAGACTCACTGTAACTAATCGAAACCCACCTAGGGAGAACCAAGCCGCTCCTCAAATTTGAAACCCAAATTTCAGAAGAAATCCATCCCAGATCAGGCAAAGAGATCCTAGAGATCAAAGAGAACAGAGGGGTCTTGATCAGTAGATTAGACCACCCTTCCAGGAGAATTATTCCAATGATGACGAGGAGGTAATTGAATAATTTGATGACACTCATATAAACCTCATGGGTGATCACGATCACAATCATGAATCCATTTTTCTCACCCAGGAAGAGCACGAGATGTTTCTCCTTTCACAAGAAGAGGTCAATGAGGAAGCTGAGGAAACAAAACAACAGGCTTTTGAGAATGCTATAATGGAGGTTCACATGCAGTATAACCCGAGGAGCAAGAAGAAAAATGAGAACTCTCCAAAGAAGGTTGTTGAAACGAAGAAGGTTGCTAAAACCAAGAGAACCTCAGAAAACCCTCCCAAGAAAGTCCCTGAGAGAAACAATGATGAACCTCATACGCAAAAAACTCCAGAAATACTACAAAGGGAAAATCAGACTGAAATTTCATCAACCAGTCAACCAAGTGCACCCAGCCACAGAACTCCTATGGATAAACCAGAAGTGCATTCCTTAAGCAAAGCCTCTGATGCTTTCATCCTTGAAGGGGAACTAGATAAATTGAAGATTCCCATTCCCCTCTCCGAGCTGATGAACAAGAACACTTACAGGTCGCAGGTAATAAAAGCTATAAGCATCGAACCTGAAATAGGTACTAAGGCTATGAATGTTGGATCTGCACAACACTCAGACACGATAAACCTTGTCGATGACTATCTTGAGCTTTTGTTTGGTCCTGAAGTCGATGGCCAAACTAATAACGGTGTTGTTGCCCCTTTTTACATTAGCCTGAATATCCACGACTTGATATTACACAATGCTATGTTGGATTCGGGCACCTCGCACAACCTTATGCCCAAAGTTGTGATGGAAAAGTTTGGACTTGAGGTCACCAGACCCTACAAAGATTTGCATTCTTTTGATTCTAGCAAGGTTAAATGCATAGGCTTGATCAAAGACTTATGCATCACCTTGGCTCAAATCCCGACGAAAAGTATGGTGATGGATATCGTAGTTGCAGATATTCCCCCTAAATATGGTATGTTGTTGTCAAGATCTTGGGGAGATAAACTGAGAGGAACCTTGCAGTTAGATATGTCCTACGCCACCATTCCAGTTTTCGGACAACAGAGAAGATTGTATAGAGAAACATTGATGAAATATATGGTAAGAAGTCAGGAGAAGCCACACAATTACCCACTATACTCTGCACACTCTAATATAGATTCTTTCATCCTATATAATGATGGTGATTTGGAAGAACAAATCGGTCAGCTGGAGGATGATATACCCGATTCGAAAGGAGACAAAGCGATCACTGAGGCAAGAGAGACTGAAGTGGGTGAAAATGAGAAACTGCCAGCCGATTTTTGGAGCATGGATTTTGATGGTGCAGTAAGTAAAGAAGGAGCGGGAGTTGGAGTTTGGTTGTATAATCACAGATCAAGGTATTCCAAGAGTCATTCTTACAAACTGAAATTCCAATGCACTAAGCTGAGTACGAGGCTCTGATGCTCAGTCTAAAACTACTAAAGAAAGTTGGTGCCAAACAGATCATGGTAAGGGGTGATTCTGAACTGATTATCAAGCAAATCAAAGGTGAGTATGTAGCTAAACACCCCAGACTTAGGGCTTATAGGAATGTTTTTTTGGATGACCTTCAGTTCTTTACTGAAGTCGACTTGCAGGTAATGCCTAGAGGACAAAACATACTAGCAGACGGGCTGGCTACGTCGGTAGCTACCTATAAAATTCCTTTTCGTCCCATGCGTAAATACACAATGGAGGTGAAGTGTAGACCAATCGTTCCTAACAACATCAGATACTGGTTGGTATTTGGAAATGGCAATCAAGTTCAAGACTTCCTACAATGTAAGAATGATTTCGAATGTACAAACATAGATGTAGAAAATGACGACGAGATTGTAAATAAATCTATTTCTGAAAGTGGTAGTGTAAATAATGTAGATTGCAAAGAACCCAACGAAAGTAAAGTAGATGCAGATGAATTGAATGAAAATGAGATAGATTCTGGTATTCTACAGTTGAAAAATATTGTGTTACCTAGAGGCCTAGTTCCACTAGAAGACTTGTTTGATTTTAACGACGTAGCCAAAAAACCAACAATTGAAGCTAGTGGTAAAGAGGTCGAAGAGTGCAACATAGGAACAGAAGAAAATCCCAAGATGATAAAGCTTTCTAAATCCCTACCCCCTGTGCAAAAATGCAAATACATCAAACTTTTTAAGGAATATGTGGATGTTTTTGCCTAGGGTTACGAGGACCTAAAATCTTACGACACAAGTATCATATAGCATTGGATTCCCATAAAAGAAGAACATAAACCTTTCAGACAAAAACTTAGGAGAATAAACCCCAAGTTTATCCCCCTGATAGAGAAAGAAGTCAAAAAGATGTATGATGAAAAAATCATAGTCCCCTTGAGATTTTCCAAGTGGGTTTCTAACCTAGTCCCTACCAGGAAGAAAACTGGCGAGATCAGACTTTGCATAGATTTCAAAAATCTGAACAAAGTCTCTCTCAAAGACAATTACCCTTTGCTCGAAATGGACCACATTTTAAAAAAGGTGGTTGGGTCTAGTAGGATATCCTTACTTGATGGTTTCTCGGGCTACAACCAAGTCCTTGTCCACCCAGAAGACCAAGAAAAAACAACATTCACTACACCTTGGGGAACCTTCATGTATGTGAAGATGCCTTTCAATTTGATGAATGTTGGTGCCACTTTCCAGAGAGCAATGGATATTGATTTTGTGAATGATCTTGGGAGATTTATAGTCATTTATCTGGATGATGTGACGATTTAATCCAAATCTGACGCGGAACACTTGTTGCACCTCATACGTGTGTTTGAGAAGTGCATGAAATTTGGGTTTTAATAAAATCCTAAGAAAAGCCTTTTCAGGTTAGAGGAAGGCAAACTGTTAGGACACATAATCTCAAAAGACGGAATTAAAATAGATCCCAGCAGGATAGAAGCCATCCAAAAGGTGGAACACCCTAGGAATATCAAAGAACTACAATATTTCATTGGAAAAATAAACTTCCTTAGAAGGTTCATACCAAATCTGGACGAACTTCTTAGGAACATCACTAATATGTTGAAAAAAGACACAAAAATCAAATGGAACACTGAATCCAAACAATCATTTGATCATGTGAAATGTGCACTCACCCAAGCCCCAATTCTGATCAGTCTCGATTACACCAAAGACTTTTATATTTTCTCTTTTACATCTAAACACACCATAGCAGATGTGTTGCTGCAGAAAAACAGTGAAGGGTACGAACAACCCATAGCGTTTTTCAACAAATCTCTGAGAGATGTTGCGTTGAACTATAACATAATGGAGAAGCAAGCTTTCTCTCTGGTGAAAGCCATAAATGACTTCAGAGTCTATATTATTTATTCTCGCATGATTTCATACGTTCCAAATGCAGTGGTTAAGGATATCCTGACCTGGGATAATCCAGATGGTAAAAGAGGAAAATGGATTGTTTTTATTCTGGAATACGACATTGAGATAAAACCTACTAAACTGATCAAAGGACAGGGTTTGGCCAAACTAAGGGCTGAGTTTAATTTTCATGCTCTAGATATTAATTTTTTGGTTGCAGTTGACGGACCAGAAGAGCAGGCGACTCCAAACGTAAAAGAGGTATTCTTAAACTCCCCCTAGTACGCAGACCTCATTTTTGTACTCCAAAATTTACAAGCTCCTCCTAGTTTGACTAAGACCAAAGCCAGATTTATTAAATTGAAAGCATTGAAATTTTGTATTCTAGAAGGTAATCTCTATTGGAAAGACCATGGTGGTATCTTTATTAATTGTCTGTTAAAATATGAATTTAACAAGGTTCTTCGAGATTTTCATGTGGGAGACTGTGGTGGGAACCTAAGCTGGAAGACCACAACTAACAAGATTCTGAGAGCTGGTTTTTACTGGCCTACCGTGTTTGTTGACGTCCACCAGAAAGTTACTTCTTGTCACAAGTGCCAAATTTTCGAAGGTAAAAAGAAGCTTTTGCCACTCCCTATGAAGCCTATCTCAATTGAAGCTCTGTTCCAACAATGGGGTTTAGACTTCATTGGGGAAATACATCCTTCCTCCTCAGGCCAACACAAGTGGATCCTCATGGCCACAGATTACTTCACCAAGTGGATCGAGGCTGTGCTATGCAAGCAAGCTACTGACTCTGTTATTATCAAGTTTTTAGAAACTAATATCTTGTCCCGTTTTGGATGCCCCAGAAAAATTATAGCTGACAATGAAATGGCTTTTAGATCCAAAAGGCTCATAGAATTTTTTAGTCAATATCATATTACTCTTGGAAACTCAACATCTTATTATCCTCAAGGAAATGGGCTAGTTGAGTCTTCAAAAAACAGTTTGGTGAACATTCTCAAGAAAACACTGCAAGAAAATAAGAAATCATGGCATAATAAGTTAGTTTTCACACTCTGGGCTGACAGGATAAGCACCAAAAGAGCAATCAGTATGTCTCCATACCAATTGGTATATGGCATTGAAGTGGTATTTCCCCTTTCATTAGGAGTCCCTGTCATGAAACTATTGCAGGAAGCACAAGTAGAACCAAATGATGTTCAACAGAGAATAAATCAAATGATTCATTTAATGCAGTCCAGAGAAGAGGTATACAACAAGACTCAGGCCATCTAGGAGAACATCAAAAATGTTTTTGAAAGAAGGACTAAAGAATATGATTTTGAGTTAGGTAACTTGGTTATGAAATGGAATTCTAGAAATGAGGATAAGGGTAAGCATGGGAAATTTGATAGCCTATGGAAAGGACCGTACACCATTCAGGGATTCAGAGGAAATAACACATTTTTTCTAAAAAAATAGTGATGGAACAGACCTGCCAGGTGGATCGGTTAATGGTAGGATGTTGAAGCATTATTTTCCTCCCCAATAGAGATCTCATGAATCCGTTTTCATTGTACATACCATTTCCCTTTTCATTCCGGTTTTGTGTGGGTGAAAATGATCAGGTGGTTGAAGCCCACAACGAAGGCCCTAAGCCTCTGATCAATGCCACCAAGCTTCCAAAATAAAAACAAAAAAAAGATAGCAGCAATAAAGCAATGGAGCAAAAACCTTTGCAACCATCAGAAAGTAGGTTCTTGGCACTTCACAAGGAGAGTACCATCCCCAGGTGGAGCCATTGTTATAACCCTATAATTTATAGGATCATCTGGTGACTGGAAATTTTTTCAATATTGATTAATGTTATCTTGCAAATAATGTTTCATTTATGCAAATTATTTTTAAGAAATAAAAGAGAAAGAAAAGAAAGAAAAGAAAAAGAATAAAAGAGGGCATAGAAGAAAAAAATGAAAAAATCCCCATGCAATAACAATGACTGAATCCATATTGTTTAAACATGGTCAGGTCCTTTTAAATTGATGTTGATAGGATTAGTGAATAAGCTTGGCTAAACTGTTTAATCTTAGCCAAGTAGATAGGTTAGTTAGTGAATAAATTTGATCAGATCGTTCAATCCTGATCAAATAGCCCCAGGATAGAGTAATTTCTTAGCTCGACAGTTTAATTCGGGATAAAGGTGTAAGTAGGTAGGATAGGACACAGGCCAACTAGCTTTTCTTTCAATAAAGTTTGTATGGTGTTCGAAGAAAATGTATGATTCTAATGTTTGAGGTCTTTTCCTAACCCCATGGTGACAAGAGCAAGGGAAGCAGTGCACAAAACCCACAAAAAACACTAAGCCTAAATTATGTTGCACATATTAAATCGTGCCTGGAGATTAAAAATGGCGCATAGATCTACGACAGAGCTATTGGCGCCCAACTCTACAGCTGAG
>ML801761.1:67502-108644 GCA_009831015.1 Picea engelmannii
AATGATGGTTAATAAGAGCACATAGATCTACGATCCAACAGACGGCGTGCGGATGAACGGCTGATAAGATTTTTCGGACCCCCCCCTGACCATTCTGCCTTTAGCGGTGGGGGGCGGGGGGTCCAGAATGATGTGGTTTTTCCTGGCGGACCCCACCCTAATGTGGCATGAGCCGATTGCGTCAGAACCCCTCCACTCCAAAACCACTTACCACTTACCATCCTTATGAAATACCATTGTCGTTTCATGACGTCCCCCCCCACTACCTTTCCCCTACAGGTCTCGTCTCATAACTCTGTCAGTTCATCCCACCTGGTCATCCGTCACAAGTCACATCTCGCTCGTCGTTTCTCTTATCAGCAACCCCCACGTCACCCTATCACACCTGTCACCTATCCTTCACCTACCATTTCACACTTCAAATGATATGTTGGCCATTTACTACTGGCTAACATATCCATTAGCCTACTGATTTGTCCCCTACGCCCAATGGATACCCGTTCACTCAAAACTATCCCTTGTTTCGTAATTTCCACAATGTTCACTCTCTCCGCACACCAGACAACTATTTTTCCCTCACTGATCCAGTCATCGACCCAGCCATAGCCATTACTCGCTAACATTTTTGTTTCAATTGAAGGTACCATTGGAAGCGATGGCGCGAAAGTATAAAAAAGTAGAGGTCGAGGAAAATCCATTCCTCCCACCTCCTGTCGACCTCGACCGGATCCCATTAGTCGACAAGGATTATCTGATTTCAGATACCAGGTGCGAATTCGATTTCGCAGACTTGCAAGCATGGTTTAAAGATACTTTCCTAGACCAAAGCGATGGCATTGGGCTCTGGGAGTCCAATCTTCCTCTGTATCTTTTCCCCCAAGTCCATCATTTCCCCGAATTTTCCCTCAAATGTCAAGCTCATTACCTCCCTAACCAGAGAGTCGTAGTTTCTTTGTCTGGAGAAACTCTTTTCTTTATCACACTAGAGGCCATTGATCAGATGATGCAGATATCTAAAGCCAAATCTACCTCCTCTTTCAACCTTGAAATCCTGACAGAGTTGTACCAGAATCTGTCTGTTCCTTAAAGAGCCCAGATCTTTGAGATTTTCCTCCCACAGGATGCTCAACTCCCCAAGAAAAAATGCCCCGTATCATTCCTCCCTGTTCTCAGAAAAGGGAAACCAAGTGATTTCATCCATTTGTTGTCTACTTGGCTATTATTCAGATGAATGGGTAGACAAACCTATATTGGGATTCCTATCCATTTTCTCCGCTGAAGAAAAGGCCAAGATCCAGTTTGACTACAACACTTTCCTGGCAGAGAACATCCACGACCATCTTTCTAAATTCGCCTTGGAGGGCATGTTTCGGTATTCCTCAATAATGGCTTACATGTTCACCTTCTTTCAAGAATATAGGTCCTCCTTCCAGATGAAGAAAATGGACAAGGATGACAATCCATTGGCAATAACATCTTGGACTTCACTGCTCAGAAGGAACTCCATAGAGTTCATCTTCAAACAATTCATCGAGCAGTTTTACCATCCAGTGGTGAGCATGCTCAATGGGAGACCAGAGCCAAGGATAAATGAAGAGATCAAGAGAATCTTACACCTCTCGGACCTTGCAAAGATGGGAGATTGGTACTTGTATCAAAATCACACGGAAATCAGAGTATACATGTGCGAATTAGCTCCATACAAGTTGCCCAAGTATTTGTCTGTGAGGATTTTTGCCCTGGAATATATACATCAAATGATAAATTCAGATGATATACACTTTTTGTCTCTCAAGAAGAAACAACAGATGAGGATTAAGGGGCAGGTAGGATCTTTTATCTACAATAGTCGAACTACCAAGGAAGAGGTAGATAAAATTTTGAAGGAAATGAAGTTTGAAACAAGTTTCTTGTGGCATTACAATCCATATGGGATCATCTCGGAGATGAGAGTGAAGAATAAAAATATCCCGTATGTTCATACACCCAAGCCCGAGATAGAGAATTTTGTGAATCAAACAGAATGGGAGGTGAACACTCTGGAAGAGGTAGAACAACAGTCTCCTTTAGTTATTATCTCGCAAACAACCACACCACAGGTATCGAAGGAGAAAATACCCAGAAAGGACACTTCCCCTTCAGTCACAGAAGTCTCGGCTGAATATTTCCAGGTATACACCAAAAGGCCAAAATCCAGTCATACAACTGACATGACTGGTGAAAGGGAGACCCAATCCACTACAACTATGAAAGGTGATCATTCACCTCTTATCTCAAGCAACTGGCAGGTCATGTCTACTTCTTCATCCAAGAAGCATAATGATACCTCAATAATAATCCAACCAACTCAAGGGGGCACAAAATTGAGCATTTTTGAGAAATACGACATGATCAAGAAGAAGAAATCAGATGTTGACCAGCAACATTTATGCTCAGTTTTGGAAACAAATGTCCACAGCAAAGAACAGACTGTTATCATCTTTTGATACAGAGAAAGACAAGATGCACATGGATTTTCTGCAGACGCAGGTGCCCGACCCCAAGGCGATCACTGATTACAAAAGGGAAATGTTTGAGTTCAACACTAGAGACGTATATCCAGCAGATCTGATGGATCTACACATGCAAACTGGAGAAATGGTTTTCTCTACATTGGCAAATGCTTCTACTTTTGTCGCTAAGTTATGGGTTTCTCTAAACAACATTCAAACTCAGCTAAAATTGGAGAAGATATCATATTTTGCAAAGGACAACAGAATAAAGTCCTTAGAAGAATTGGTGCTCAAGATTGGGTACGATCCCTCTAATGTGAAAGTAGTTAAGGAGATGCTCAAGAAAAAGAATGTTGACATAGCATCTCTGAGAAAGCAATTGAAACTGCCACCTACAAAGGATTCACAAGCAAAAGAGATAGCTGAGACAGAAGGTGAAAAGGATGAGATGTTCAAGTTGATTATGGAGCAGAATGCACAGTTAAGAGAGATGGAAGTAGAGCTGGAGAGATTGTTAAAGGATAAGGAACAAGAAACACCCATGGAAGTCATTCCATTTAGTGCAGTTCCTCTCACATGAGTGAGCACAACAACTGCAGAAATGACAACCACAACATAAGTTCCATCAGCCACTCCATTGACAGCTCTAGAAAAAACTATGGAGCTAGCAAAATCCATGGAGGACATGGACTTACAAGGAACGGAAATCAATAGACTGAAAAATGAGGTTGAGAACCTTCAGGAGCTCAAATATTCCTACCATGCAAGATATACCATGGAAAGGAAAACATCAGAAAATCTCAGGCAAGAATTGCAGCAGCTACAAAAGCAAACAGTGGCAGGAAAGACACTTGCCGAAGCAAAGGAGAATATTTGGATGGATATCTCCAAATCCATAAACGAAATCTTGCCTATGGTGCAAATCATGTTTGAGCAAAATGAATTAGTGCTAAGGAGCAGGAAGGCTATTGACAAAATAAAAGGAGAGTTGGGAGAAATTCCCACTGAAGCCAATGAAATCATTAGATTCATGAACTCAAAGAACATGGAAGAACTAGAAGACTTGAAGATAGAAGACAGGACAGAAACCATCCTCGAAGTCAAGAGAGTACTGACCAAAAGAGGACTGATGTTGCAATTGGAGGAGAAATTTCAGAACATAGACATTGGAGTTCAAAGGTTCTTCAGCAAGATCGAGGCTTTGCAAAAGAAAGGTCTTCCTGGTCTACTGGTCCTAAATGACAAGTTGATGACTCTTCCCGATTACAAACAGAAGATGGCCATGGTGGCCAAAGATAGTTCCAAGTTTTCGGGAATACAAGACAGTATAACAGGCAAGGCATTCTTAAAAACTTTGCAGCCAGAGCTCAGCATACAGAACAAGATCAAGTATATTTTCATTGACAAACCGAATTTTTCCAAGTACACTGAAATGGATGAAATATACAGGAGACTACTCAAAGTCACCATTCCCAGTCAGCTAAGATGGGAAGAGTTGTGCAATTTGATCGAGTAGGAGACAAGGTGTGCAAGTAGAGTCAGATTGTGGATCGGTTAAAGTCATGTGTGTGACTCACTAACGGCCTTCCCCAGAATCAACATGAAGAATTCGATGCATCATTGACAGTTCCTAAAGTTTGTATTTTGTTAGTTAGCTAGTTAGACTTAGAATCTGCCACGTCCTGATCATTAATGACAGGGTCGTTTGTAATTTTGGTTATAAATACTCCAGCTTTGAGGTATTGAGGTTTGATCTTTACGCCCTAGCAAGTTGTAAGCACTATAATTTTTATCAAGAGATCTTCCAGTAATACAAAGAGACGTTTCACAGGATTCTTGTGTGTTATTTGTTGGTGAAGTTTTTCTCTTTCTTCGTTGAATGTTTGTCTTTCTTAGTTATCACCTTGTTTTCTGATCTTATCATTTAAAGGGAGTCAATGTTGCAAAATTTACCTTCGTGTACTCTGTATATGAGTCTTTAAAGATCTAAATGTTTATCTTCTGATTTTATAATAAAGAAATTATTAATTGCTTCTTTATTTTAATTGTCAATCTCGCCTTTTCTGCTATTCATCACTTTATTTTTAAAGAATCCAATAGTTGCATTATCCTGCCCTATGGAAAGAATATTTATATCTGTTACCTGATCTCTATATTTATAAAACAGACCCCGTAGCCCAATGGAATCATAAACATTATTTCAGCCAACTTACAAAAACAAACAACCCAATCTTGTTTAATCTAACTAGCCTAATATCTAAAAACAAAAACAAAGTTAAATCTTACAAAGAGATCCCTCTCTGAAACTGGTATGGCTAGATTCCAGTTTCAAAGTGGTTGGATAAAGTTGCCTCTGGTAAATTTCTTCTGCCCCCAACAACCTCTGGAAATTTACAGAGAGTTAACACATTGATCTCCGAGACTTGGAGGGAGAGGTATTCAATATTAAAATCTGGCATGAAATCAACATGGTACCTATGAAAAATTAATCGAAGAATGGTTCAAGAAGGCTATCGATAAACTGATAAATGAAGGGAAAGAAGCAGTTGAGACGGTTCATGTAACCGTCAATGAAAACGATAAAATGACATGAACAAGCAAATGAAGAGGAGAGAGACCATCATAGTAATTTTACGATGATCACATCCTTTTTTTCTTTATCAATTCCTTCATCCAATTATTCCACCTCTTTCACTAGAAAGGTTTAAACGAAGACAGATAACTCCATTTTTTTTCTTCTTACCAAGGCTTGTTGATCCTTCCATCGCACATTGTCTTCCTTCTAAAAGATTATTTCTTGTCTTTATTTGATTTATGGTCCGTGGGAGCCCCAATCCTAATATTAAAGACAAACACATTTACAATTCCAAGAATATGTAACAGACTATATATTTTTTGGAAATTTTAAGAGAACTACTTTGGAAATAATCTTGACTATACTTTGTAACCTTGTTTTCAGAATATAAAGTATTTGAGGTTGATCTAGCATTATCTTTATGAGCTTCCCATGTGTCCACTCTGTTAAAGTTCTCTTATGCATGCAGATCATCTTTTTTTTTTATGTGATCATAAATATTTATCCCAAACTATGATGGATGTGAGGAAAATTTTCTTATTTTCTTCAAATGTGTGAAATATGTGATTCCTAGTCCTTTCTCAGGAACGTCATTTAAAAAGAAAACAAAAACATTTTCATTTTATTTTGTTGTAATATTTATGTTTCTTTGAATTGCTACAATGAAATTCTGTCAAGTCCCACATGTTAGCACTGAAATTTACACTTTGACTGCTAAAGTGCAAGCTCGATACCCATCAATAGGTTTATGAGATAAGTTTTCAAATGTAATGTCAAATGGATAAAACTCAGTTCAACAATGTCAAAACACAGGAAATACTAGATCTGCATCAACAAAAGAGGTATTGTTTAGCATAGGTCAGGGTTTTGAGGATCAGTGTGAATGGAAGGAAGACTTAGTAAGAAGATGGAATGAGTCTACCACTAGCTTCAGGATATGCCGGTAGACAAAGGAGATAAATTCTTCAGATGCAAGAACTTCTTAAATCCAAGCAAACAAAAAACTCTAAAAAAGCTATCACAGTATCACAATCAAACATCCATTGTCATACAGCTACAAAATATCATTTGAATCCTTCAATGATGGTACAATTTCAGAGTGAAAAAAATAAGATGGAAAAAATAGAACTAACTTCCATTAAACAAGATTTCATCAGGTCTGATACATCAAAACCAGAGTAGGCTTTGTTTCATTAAAATTACCAAAAAGGTCTTTTACATCAACCATTCGAAACTACAAATTGTCTTCTAATGCTGCATTTATAGCCTAAACAAGGAATGACATCATATAAAACGAGCTTGATCCTCTAACATAGGATTCTTCCACCTAAAACTAAAAATATTACACATGTACAAAGTGGGAAAAACAAATTTCTATAAAAAAGGAAAATGTTGGTAACCACACTAACACCCTAATATTGCATAGTGAGGTGTTCTTTGAGTGCATTTCCTTTGTTTTGAGGTATCCTACAGCTTTAATTGACCTCCAAACAGTTGTTGCATGCATCACTAGCCATCTGGTGACCATTGATCCTCTTACAACCCATCAAAATAGGAGTTTGTAACTAATCCTGTAGCGTTGACTGTATCAAACAATTCGCAACGTATTTCGTAGCGAAGTTGCAGTGTCTAACTGTGTAGATCATTTCGTAGCGGATTTCCCAGTGAAGTTGCAGCGTCTGATTGTGTAGACCGTTTCGCATCGAAGTTGCAACATCCGACTGTGTAGACCATTTCACAGCACCAAGCTTTGTGGAATGGTCTACACAGTCGGATACACAGGCGCTGTGAAATGTCCTGTAGCCGCCTGATTTGTCTAGTTTGAGCTAAAAATACCCAAAAAAAAAATTCCAAAAGGTAGATAAGCCTATATAAGTCTCCTAATATGATGTATGAATGAAAATTTATCCAAAATATTTAAAAATGTAAGGCTAACCATTTCCAAAACTAAGATTATTTAAGCCACTTCACTTCACTTCCTGAGTCTGGTACTCCTTCTGGTTGTAGCTTGAGCCAACACATTCAAATTCCTTTGGGCTAGCTCTTCCTTGAAAGGTTGCAACTCCAGCTTAAGTTTTTTTATCTGAGATTGTAAATCTCTCTTTTGTTTGTATAAATTCTTAAGCTGCCTATGGAGGGGTAGAAATCTCCTTGTTGTAAACCTGGCCATATCAATAGTTTCCAAATACATATCCATCAAATCCTTCAACTTTTTCCTCTCATCGAACCCTTCTTCCTTCAAGTGAGAAACCTCCTTTATGGCTTCTCTGAGCTATTTGATCAGTCTTTTGAAGGAAGGGTTTTCAGGGGGAGTGGTTATGTCTATGACTTCAATATGTTTTTCAACAGTCTCAATTTTTCCTTTATCCTTCCTCTTGACAGGAGCTTCTGTTATGACTTATTTTTCAACAGTTTCCTTCTTGGATGATGACCTGGTGAAGGGCCTCCTAGATTTAATTTCAACTGCAGTAGCTAGTGAGGGGAAGAGTAACCTTCTTCCTTTTTTGCCTGTGGATTTAGTTGATGGAATTTCTACTAATTTTGGAGTTGGTTGGGGTGAAAATTCATTTTGTGGAGAGTGATGAGCTCCCCCTTCTTCTTCTTGTTCCTTAGGAGCTTCATCATTTTTGGCAATGTGTTTTCCCTTCCTCTTTCTACTTGTCTCTGTGTGAACAATGTTATCATCTTGAAGAGGGCTCTGCACCTTAGATTGAGGAGTAGAAGCTACATTTAATTGCAGATGTGCAGAGGCAATGAACCATTCCATGTTTCTCTTCTTCAAATCCTCCATCACAAGCATCTTAATAAACCCTGAGTGAAAAACACTTGTGTCCATGGCCTTGGACTTGGCTTGGACCCTGTCAACCATTTTCCCAATACTCCTAAACATATAGAAAGGGAGGTTCATGCGGTCTTTTCCTGTGAATTGAAGCAAAAGTCTAATGTGGTATTGGTAAATCATATTGAATATTCCCTCAGATGTGAAATATCTTTGTATCACCCTTAGAATATTGTCAAATCCCTCAACCAAGTGGCTCCTAGGCACTCCTTTTGATAGGTTATCTCCCTGACATTCTAGTTTAAGGAACTCTTTAGAGAAGGATGCATTCAGATTCATGGATTTAAACCATCTTTCACCAACGTTTGGTATCTCAATAGTTGCTACAATGGTTTCTTCATATACCTCCAATTCAAGAGTTCCCACCTTACTTTTGGTTCCATCAAAATCCAAGGAAAAATCTTTGGCTACCTCAAGGTGCCCCCTCTGCATTTTCTGACAAAAATTGAAACATCCAACTCTTTGGAAGACCTCTATGATCAAATGTTCAACATCTAATAATTGCATGTCATAGGGTTTGGTCCTCACTATGCCCCCACCCTTGTGAGCCTTCTTCTGCTATGGTGTATTCATTTGATGTTATAGAAATAAAACTAAGACAACAATCTGAGAGATGTAAGAGGAAAAACAGAATGACATAGGTCTTAGGGTTTGGATGGATAGTCTTTTTTCAAAGATGGTTTATGTCTAAGGTTTTAGATTTTTTCTGCCTATTTCACCTCTTATCTTATGAAAAGGGAAACTGATAGTTAGGAAATTGAAGAAGACCATTCAGGAAAATGGATATGCAAGGAGAAAGCAACTACAAAAGGTTTAAGTTAACACTTCACCATTATTTGCAAAATCATCACAACTTTAACAACAAGGCTCTTTTAATTTCCAACATAGATAGATTTTAGACTTGAAATAAGAATGGAAATTTTAAAGGTACTTAGCCGGTATAGGTACTGTGGCAAGAGGATAGCAGTGTTGAGTTGATGCACAGGTTTGCAACGCCAAAACAGGGGATTTGCAGTAGAATCCGCAACACAAGCAACAAAAAACCAAGTATGAGACAGGCACGATGGCTTTGATAGCAAGGTTTTCTCAATCTTAGTAAAATAATTTGAAAACACTGCAACTAGCTGAGAATTTGTGACAACAGAGGTAAAGAGGGATGCTTGGTAGTGTGGATCACCAATTCACAATGCCTAGGAAAGGAAAACAAGCACAACCTTTAACTGATCTTCAACATGGCTTAAAAAAGCTCATGGAGTACCTGGAGGCTATGGATTTAAAGTTGATATGCTTCAGATTGGACCAAACCCCTTGCAATGGGTATAACCTCCAATTCACCTTCATCGGCCAGTTTGCAACAAATTCTAAAACGCCTGTCTGAACTCAGCAGTTTCTGCAGCACCGAGCTAGGAGAAAATTTTGAAAACTTGAGAAAATAGTTAGAAAATCCTTAATTGTGAAATCCCAGATAATTTCCTTTAAAACATGAATGTTGAAAACAAGGAGATCGGTTGACAAAATCCTCATAAGTGTAATTATGGTGATAAGCGAAAGTGTACTTTAGATGTGCTGCGAAATGTCCTAATGAGATGGAAACGTACAAAAAAGACCTTGATTTGACCTTCTACTAGGTAGAGGGACAAAGTGGAGGGGTTTAAGCACATAGTGGAAGTGGTGACATGTTAGGGTAGTGGTGGAGATCATAAGGACATTGGATTGTCTAACCATGTCATAAGATGAAGACATAAACCAAGGGTTTGGGCTAGCATCCATCTTAACTTTATTTGTGCTAAGACCCAAAAAGACCATAAGGAGGGGGTCAAAAATTAAAACTTAAACAACACTAAAGATAAAAATATAAAACCTAAGGATGAATTAACCCATAACAACTTCATGTGACCCAAAACAACTTCATGTGATAACATCACATTTTGAATACTTTAAAAATCTCAAGAAAATCTAAAGAGGAGTACCACCTCTATAAAAACACAGGGGGATTCACATCCTCATGAGGTTTCCATTTCGGTCCTAACTGATTCAAGCATCAACAAGTTGATATTGTGCTATCGGTTGGGGATTTGGTATTGAATTGTAGGAGGGTGGTGGTGTGTTATATGTACTTAAAGGACTTGGTTGTGGTTGGGAGGGTTGTTGATGACCCTAACCTTTTATAGGATTTGTTAGCACTGGAAGTCACCTCTGGATTGCGACAAAGGTAAGGCCAGTACCCATAATTTTATATGTCACAATGAATAAATTTAAGGGTGGTGTAATGGACACAGCCTCAGGATTATGTCGCTTTAACTCAAAAAACTGGGCTGGTATGCATAAGCAGATGAGGTCTTGATCTAACTTCAGTCAGTAAGTTTGTAATAAAGGTGATTAGCGGGGAGAAATTGAGGAGAGTGAAGAGGTATGTTATGGACATCCGGTCTTCCAACATCTTAAAGAGGAAAAACTCAGATGACAAGATCCTTTTGGTTCATATTTTTAAGGAACTAAATGAAATTATCACTGAACTAAAATCAACCATACATCACAATTCAATAACAACAACTCAACTGGATCATCCATGCCTGATTCATTCAGCATTGGAGGGAAAAGACAACATAGAAACTGATTAAAATTGGTCGTGATGTCACTGTGATCAAACCTACATCACAAAAACATAACTACCCTCGACTCGATCCTCCATGCCCGAGTGTTCTAACACATCTGTTTACAGAGATATGAAAAGAAGTTGACTTACATTAAACAAGAAGTCTCAAATACAGATACATAACCAGAAGAATCAGAGCTTCATTAAAACTTTACAATACGGGAGCCCAGCTCAACCATCGACCCTTAACAAAATATCAAAACTGAGTATTTATACTCAGAACAACCTGCCAACAACAGAAGTGTGACCTGGCTATAGCAATCAAAGATTTGTGTCTATATCTTTTTATGTCAAGCTGCACTTGCACTCCTCTGTCAGACGCAAGATCAGATCGGTATGGCTTTGGCAGGGAAATTTGTCCATAGGGGTACCACGAGCTGATCGCTCCAGAACCTCCACGCCTTCCATTTATGGATTGAACCGAGGTTTCAACCACCTGCTCAATTTACATTAACTGTTTTTCCTCAAAGAGTGGCTGAGACGAAATGCTCAAGAGACAACCACGTGCCTGCTCTCCAAGGCTCGAAAGATAGCCTCCTTTCCTCTGGCCCCTCCTCAATGTAACCCAGGGCCATGACCCTGTGCTAATGACATCCCGACATTTTGTGTTTCAGGGGTTTTCATATGGCTCACCTTCAGATTTCCTGATATCAGAATCAACAAAATCGCTTATCTAACCAATGGTCAGATCTTCTTCTCAACCAATGGTTGTGATGCTTCCTCTGGACTCTGAAATAGTCCTCTATACGCGACTGGGGGTCGAATGCTTCTCCTAAACCTTAATTTTGCATGACCATGGGCTGTGACCTAGCGCCTATCTCCAAAGGCGTTTTGGGATTTCTCCTTTCGGGAATTCCTACAGGCCAGACTTCAAAATTCTTTATCCACAAAACCGTGAAATCTCAGATCAGGCACCACGTGCTCCTCTGGTTTGGACGGCCCAGATTGATTTTGCGCTTTGTAATATTTTCTTTTGGTTCAAATAAAAAACCCTGAAACCAAGTTCAGCGACATTTCTTAATCCACTACCACCTATCCCCGTTGGATCGGATGACTCCCACGAATCCCAGGTTTCGGGACTTCGGCATATCAACATGTCAGCACATCGACAATCGACATATCGGGACTTTCACGCATTCCTCACTTAAATTATCCTGAAGCTCAATTCCCCAAATGCATGTGATCCATATGGATATCGGTGGCCACCCACCTTTTCCAACTGGCTCAAAACAGTTTTCTGGCAATTTTGGCAATTTACTATTTTTATCAATTTTCACTTCCGGGACCATTTTGAGGGCCTAAATGAAGGTTTTTCGGGATCGGGCATCTCAATGATAGCCTACAACATATTAGATTCCCCAAAATGAATATCCTCAATGATACCTTTCCAACGGGCTGTCATACGCCTAAAACGAAGATCGTATGCAAAAGTTACGACCCCAGAAAGTTAATGTACTGACTTATCCAAACGGGGCCCACATGACTTTTGGCGCTTCATCTCCTAGGGTTAGGTTTTTGGATGTCTAGGGTTTTTGGAATTATTATTTATTGTAAAAGGCCTTCAAAGCCTCATTGTAATGATCTTCTTGCGAATGAGCTCAATCGTCACATCTCTTCTCATAGATAAGCCGCCACCATTCTAGCAAGCTTGTTTCCGCTGCATTTTACAGTTTTAGCTTATTTCATTATTGAATAGAAAACCAATTTTACTGTATCTCTGTTATTTTGTGTTAATAATATGTTAATAATCTGTATTCATTTTGTTCATCTCATAAAATTTGGATCAGTGGTATCAGAGCGGTCTGCTCCTTGTCGTCTTCATGCATGTCCCCAACGAGGTTAGAGTACAAAGAGTTGGGTCCTAAGCTTGTTCCTCTTGAGGACAAAATATCTCGCATGCCCAAGCGACCTCTCATGGCAGGAGAAAAGAAAGATGACGGGACAGGACATCCTTTCAAACTATTGATTGAGGAATCCCTCACGCAATAGAGGAACGATATGATGGATAGTTTTGCGCAAATCCTTCGACGGCTACCAATAGGCGACGCATCTTTTTCGAGGGGAGGCACCACCCCCTTCAAGGTACAAATAAACTTGGATATTCCTATATTTGAAGTTCATATAGACGCGGATGTTGTATACAAGTGGTTGAATTTGCTAGAAGGGTATTTTTCTGTCCATAACTTCTCGAATAGAGAAAATATTACTTTTGCACTCCTCAAAGTCATCCCCCATGTCAAAGATTGGTGGGAAACGTTCTGTGAGCAAAAGGAAATAGAGGAACCCTCATTATTTACAGTCACAACCACCTGGGATTCCTTCAAGGATGCTATTAAGGAACAATATTACCATGTCGGAAGTTATGACGACTTATATACCAAATGGACCACACTGCGGTAAGAAAGAGACCAAGCAATGCCAGATTTCATAAATATTTTCCATACCATGTGCACCAAGCTGGGTATCAAAGATTCGGAGCGACATCTGGTGCTCAAGTATTGCAATGCTTTGCATAGATACATCCAGACCGAAATGTAATTTCTATACATCTCATCCTTGAGGGCGGCCTACCAATATGTCGTCAAAATGTAGCAGAAGCTCAAACAAAAGACGCGACAATTTGGGCCTAGGAACCCCTCACAAAAAAAGCCAAGAAAGGGCGGCTCCAACCCATAGAACAAAGGACAGAGAAAAGATGGACAGTATTAGGACAACCAGTCCAAGCCGAAAGCAAAGAAGGACACTGGAAAGACAAAGAAAGATACCGACAAGTGGTGCGATTTCCATAAGAGCCCTTGGCATAACACTGCTAATTGTCACTCAAAACAATCATTGGTGGACGAAGTGAAAGCCTCTGAATCAGATGCGGAGTCTGACTCTGAGCCAGAACCAAAAAGGAAAAGATGGATCATTGATGTGGAACCCAGTGCCACCATTGTTACCACCAAGCTCTAGCCTGGTGAACCAAACGAGCTAGAAGAAGGAGAGCACCTCTTCCATTCAGAAATGTGGGTAAAAGGCACCCCGTTGCACTTCATCGTTGATAACGGTAGCCAGAAGAACCTGATATCTACAGAGGTCATCAAGCGGTTGGCCCTGCCCACAACCCTATACCATTTGATGGCTCTGCCAAGGAAGCGATCTCCGCGTCAGCCAACAGTGTCGACTGTCATACGGCATCAAGCCCTTCAAAGACGAGGTATTGTGTGATGTTGCTCCTCTCGAAGTTTGTGATGTTATTTTGGGCCAACCTTATTTATCGAAATGTCATGTTGTATATGAGTCTAGGCCTCGTAGTGTTATTATTACTTTGAACATGAAATTGTACAGGATACCTGATGCAGGAGCATCACGACAACAAGCGAGCGTGGGACAAAACGCCAACGCATTTTGGAACATGTTGAATTGTTGGAAATGTTTTGAATTTGGATACGCCAAACTTAAATGAGGTAATCAAGAAAGGGCGTACTTGTAGATTGTAATTAGACCTTGAGCATCCCGCTCTCATCTGAAGGACTAAGAGGCATTTATGCTAGTAAATGTAAGTAGGTAGCTTTGAATTCTTAGATTAGACAGTTTTAGGAGCCGGAGGGAAAACAGATATAGACACCCTCACTTGTATCATTTTGTAACATTAGCATGATCAATAGAGCATAGAGAAGAAGAAGCAGAGAGTTGTGTAGAAGAACTCATGTACAGAAGTTCTATATTAATACAAAGATCTTTAGTTCGAACTTATGGTGTTCAATTTCTTTCTGTGTTGTACATGTTGATTGATATATGTTTGTTTACTCTCTATTATGCATTTTCTTTGATGCGTGAATGTATGATTTCATATTTAATGTTTGAAATCTGAAGAGAGGGAGAGTAAAGAATGAGTTTCCATTGTTTCTCTGTCTGAGCAAGAGTTTTTCTGCAAGGAGTGCAGTGAAATTGTCCGCAAGGTGTGCATTGACAGAAGTCAGAGTTCGTCTCCGGAAGCTCGGGAGGGATAACATTGTTCTCATTCTCGCATAACTGTAAGTTAAACACAAAATTTGTGCAAGGAGTGCGTAGGCCGAGTGAAGTCTCAAAGTTACAACCTGAGTGAAATTGTTGAAAGACTGTTGCTGCAAAGAGAGTGCACAGAGTCTAAGAATTCAAATACTTGGAGTGTATTTGAAGAAGTGTCGCAAGGAGTGCGCACAGGAATTTTTCCCAAAGGACTTGAGGATTTTTTTCAATCAAGCTAAAGGGGGCTAGTGCCTTGAAGTATTGTAAGACGGTGCAGCGACGTTGTTTTGTAGGTGGGTAAGTTTCGTGAAAGAGCACTTTGTTCATTTCGCAGGAATCGTCAAGGAGGCATTGGACGGTCGGAATTCTCCGTGGAGAATTTGCGAAGTCCCAAGAGCCGTCGGATCATGCAGAGGAGCAGGGGAGTTACGGTTTAAACCCTTTGCATCAAGATTCATGAGATTGCGAAAGGCGAAGTCGCATAATCGTGAAAGAACCTAAGTCGTCCGTTTAGAAGGAGGACACATGTCGCGAGATCACCCGTATCGGGGATTCGAACATTGGAGGTCAGAAAGGGAAGTTCTTCAACTTCGCGAGTGGCGAAGTCATGAGAGAATCACAGCCATCCATCAGAGGAGGACAGGTGGCATATATCAAGGGATCTCGCGAACTCGGGGGTTCGCAAGGTGAGAGCCCAAAGATTGGGTGCTCCAAGTCGCGAGTGGCGAGATCGTGAGGAGATAGGACAACCATAGGATCTGAGCCAACAGGGGTCATTGGATCACTCACGTAATCTCATTTCGGGGCTTCGTGGGTTGAATAACCAAAAGCTTGGCATGAGGATTCGCGAAGTCGTGAAATCCGAAACTCCAAAAAGGCAGGAAGTTCCGTTGTGGGACCCACGTTGATGATGTGTCGAAAATTCATCATTTCGGCATATCGGTGGATAGGAAGTCGAGACTTTTGTCTCGAAAGTCTCGAAGTCGCGAGTTGCGATAAGGAGTAATGAGGAGTTCGAGATCTCGGCACTTTCAGTGTCAGGATACAAAGGAGGTAGCACTTCGGGAAGCGAAGTCGCGAAGTGTCAAAGCTGGGATGAGGGACACGTGGCAGAACCACAAAGTGGGACTGGGAAGTAGACCGGCAGACACATATCACCTAGTGAAGGAGTCAACACTCGTTGACCTCTCGCATCTCGGGGATTCGTGAGATAAGGAAATGAGATTTCAACGCTTCGACTCGTGAAGTCACGAGTAGCAAGAACACGAGAAGAAAAGTCAACATTGCTTCTCAGGGTTTCGTGAAAGGAAGGTTCCAAGGTTGGATGCCACAACATGCAAAGTGGTGAGTAGCGAGAGGAGATAGCGTGAAGCCTAGCCGGTGGTCGCGCGAGGAAGGCGCTGACAAGAGGAGGAGCTATACCTGTATCGACATTTCGGGTATCGCGAGATTGGAAAAGGAAGAGTCGGAGTTTCGACTCACGAACTCACGAGTGGCAAGTTGCGACAAACACCGTTGGAATTGGGCCTTGGTCATAGCGTTGTGGTCGCATAGAGAAGGCGAAGCTCGTGCCTAGTGTTGTTTTCACAGGGGAGCTTCCCGAAGGACCTGTGGATTGATAATTTGTGATTCCATCAGGGAATCTAAAGAGTCGATTCGGCTCGAGGGAGATAAAGAACGATCCTGTGAGCAGATCTCAGTCTGAGGGTCGATAGGTCTACATCAATACCTGAGTGAGTCCCACCTAGTGCTATTTCCTTGATCTATGCTAATAAATGCAGGGAGGTCATCTCTTAGACGGGGAATTTTTTCTTCTTTGTGATTCGCTCTCAGAATAAGCGAAAGATCACATCCACATCTAGGGTCTCTACGACCGACCTCTCCACATAGCAAAAGAAAGTAGATAAGGTCATGGAAGAATACTCGGATATCTTCTCCTCACCTACCGAGGTACCTCTGCACTTCTAGGTCAAGCACCCCATCGATCTGATCCCAGGTGCACCACTACCCGATGGGCTAGTCTATCATCGCTCTCTATTAGATAATGAGGAGATCAAGCAACAAATCCAAGAACTGCTCCACAAGGGGAAAATCTATCCCAGATCATCACCTTGCGGGACCCCAATCGTGATGGTATAGAAGAAAGATGGAACCAAGCGACTCTGCACTGATTACCGAGCTCTGAATAAAATCACAGTCAAAAACTGGTACCCGATTCCCTGAATCGACAACCTCCTTGATCAACTCACGGGGAATAAATACTTTAGTAAGATATTTTTTAAGTTTGGCTACCACCAGGTCCCGATAGAATAGGAAGATGTATGGAAGACCGTCTTCAAGTCAAAGGAAGGCCTTTTTGAATGGTTGGTCATGCCCTTTCGTTTGACAAATGCTCCAGACACTTTCATGAGGATGATGGACGATATCCTACAACCATTCACCAATAATTTTGTAGTGGTGTATCTGGATGACATTCTCATTTACAGCAAGACTTGGGCCGAACACTTGCAGCATATTCAACAGGTTCTGCACACCCTGCGACAGAACAAGTTATACGCCAACTTGGAAAAATGCTCCTTCAGCATGAACAGTGTCCATTACCTAGGCTAGATCATTGATTAACATGGTGTACATGTGGATCTAGCCAAGATCCAAGTCATCCGTTATTGGCCAGCCCCAACCAAACTCACTAAGCTTTGGAGCTTCTTGGGCCTTGCCAATTTCTACCGCAGATTTGTGTTGGGATTCTTCCATATAGCATGGGCCCTCAGCCAAATCACCAGGGGTCGTGGTAAGGAAAAATTTGTGTGGGGATGGTCCCAAAAATAAGCGTTTGATGATTTGAAGCAGTGCTTGTTCTCATCCCCAGTACTTTCACTACCAGATCTGCAACATCCCTTTGAAATCGAGACAGATGCTTCAGACTATGTTGTGGGCGTTGTTCTCACTCAGCACAGCCACCACGTGGTCTATCATAGTGAGACACTATCTGATGTTGATCGTAAGTACCCTAATTACGACAAAGAAATGTACTCCATTGTGCAAGCCTGCCACCAATTGAGACATTACATTCTTGGGAAGGAGACAGTCATCCACATTGATCATAAGCCACTGCAGTTTATACAGACACAAGGGAAATTACAGAATGACCTCCATCAAAAGTGGTCTACATACTAGCAGGAATTCCACCTCAACATCAAGTATAAAATAGGAAGCACCAATCACGTCGTTGATTGCCTCGGCAGACCACCAGTCGCGGCACTCACCACGATGCTAGACTCTTGTGGCCATGAGACCTCTAGATGGCCCCAACTCTATGAGACAGACCCAGACTTCGCCACCACCTACCAAATGTTGGGTGCAAACATAGTTATAGATAATTTATATCTTCAAGATGGGTTGTTGTGTTGTCTGGGCCATATATGTGTTCAATCCAGTGAGAGAAAGAAGCTTATCTAGGAATCCCACTACAGTCGGGTGGCAGGACACTTCAGCGTCTAAAAGACAATGGAGATGCTACAGAAACATTTCTACTGGCCGAAACTCTGACAGGAGGTCAGCAAGTATATCAGGTCCTGTACTGCCTACGCTATTTCCAAACCAACCACTAAGAAACAGGGCATGTACACCCCTCTTCCTACTCCTGACAGACCATGGGAATCCATCTCAATGGACTACATGTTGGGCCTCCCGTCCACCAAGCGGGGAAATGACTGTGTTTTTTTTGTTGTTGACCGCTTTTCTAAGATGGCGGTTCTGGTTCCCTGCAAGAAGAGCATCACAGCAGAGGCCACTGCCAAGATCTTCTTTGAACAGGTCTAGATATATTTTGGACTCCCACAAACCATTGTCTTATATAGGGACAGTCGATTTCTCGGCACATTCTGGTCGAGCCTTTGGTCACTGCTAAACACCAAGCTAACCAAATCGATGGCCTTCCACCCCGAGACAGATGGCCAAACCGAGGTTGTAAATCAAATGGTTGTGCATATCCTTCGCATGTATAATTCAAAGCACCCTCTCACATGGGATGAAAGCCTTCCCTATGTCAAGCATAGCAACAACCGAGCCCTGCATAGCTCAACCAGCCACAGCCCCTTTCAGGTGGGGTTGGAATTCCAACCATTGGGTCCCATAGATGTTGAACTTCCCCTTGCGTTCAACTTGATCGACTCATCTCCTACTCCAACCGAAGCTGAAAAAACCACCCGGTTCATTGAGTGGATCTATCACATCCACCAACAGGTTCAGGATATCCTACAAAAGTCTAATGACAAGTACAAACAGTTCCATGATCAACATCAAGTGCCACATAAGTTTCAGGTGGGAGACAAAGTTTAGTTGCACTTGCAGAAAACACCTTACAGGACCCCATAGGAAGATTCTCCCACTCTGTTATGGGCCATACACCATCTCCAAGGCCGTGGGGGATAATGCTTTTGAGCTCAACATTCCTCCTTTCCTTGGCCTGCACTCAGTGTTCAACATGGATCTCCTTCACCCTTATGTCCCACCATTATTGGACACCTCATACGCAGAATAAAAACTGACACCAACAGAGCTCAACCCCGACTGCATCCAATAGGAATCCAATGATCATATTGTGGACACACAAATCAAGGGAACGCGACAACAAAGGATCTAGCTTTATCGAGTCGTCAAAGCAAGGCAACTCTTGCACCAAGGCAAGTGGCTCACCTAGGGCCAAATTCAAAAGAAATTTCCTCATCTGATGGGGGAACTCAACACAATAGAGACCATTGCTTCCTAAGGAGGAGGATTTATACATATTGATATCAGTGACCACCCACCTTTTCCAACTGACTCAAAACAATTTTCTAGCAATTTTGGCAATTTACTATTTTTAGTAGTTTTTACTCCCGGGGCCATTTTGAGGGCCTAAATGAAGTTTTTTCAGGATCGAGCTTCTCAATGATGGCCTATAACATACTTGAGGCCCCAAAATGAATCTTCTCGATGATACATTTCCAACGGGGTATCATACGCCTAAAACGGAGATTGTATGCAAAAGTTACGACCCTGGGAAGTTAATGTACCGACTTACCCAAATGGGGCCCACATGACTTTTGACGCTTCATCTCCTAGGGTTAGGTTTTTGGATGTCTAGGGTTTTTGACATTATTTTTTATTGTAAAATTCCTTCAGAGCTTCATTGTAATGATCTTCTTGTGAATGAGCACAGTCGTCACATCTCTTCTCAGATATAAGCCGCCACCATTCCAGCAAGCTTGTTTCCGCTGCATTTTACAGTTTCAGCGTATTTCATTATTGAATAGAAAACCAGTTTTACTATATTTCTATTATTTTGTGTTAAGAATATGTTAATAATATTTATTCATTTCGTTCTACTCATAAAATTTGGTTCAGTGGTATCAGAGCGGTTTGCTCCTTGTCATCTTAATGCATGTCCCCAATGAGGTTAGAGTACAAAGAGTTGGGTCTTGAGATTGTTTTTCTTGAGGACAAAATCTCTCGCACGCCCAAGCGACCTCTCATGGCAGGAAAAAATAAATATGGAGGGACAAGAGATCCTTTCAAACTGTTGATTGAGGAATCCCTCACACAACAGAGGAACGAGATGATGGATAGTTTCTCACAAATCCTTCTGCGGCTACCAATAAGCGACGCATCTTCTTCAAGTGGAGGTGCCACCCACATCAAGGTAAAAATAAACTTTTATATTCCTATATTTGAAGGTCAGATAGACGCAGATGATGTAGACAAGTGGTTGAGTCTACTAGAAGGGTATTTTTCTGTCCATAACTTCTCGAATAGAGAAAAGATTACTTTTGCTCTCTTCAAAGTCGTCTCCCATGTCAAAGATTGGTGGGAAACGTTCTGTGAGCAAAAGGAAATAGAGGAACCCTCATTATTTACAGTAACAACCACCAAGGATTCCTTCAGGGATGTTATTAAGGAACAATACTACCCTATCGTAAGTTATGACGATTTATATACCAAATGGACCACACTGCGAAAAGAAAGAGACCAAGCATTGTCAGATTTCACAAATATCTTCCATACCTTGCGCACCAAGCTAGGTATCAAGGATTCGGAGTGACATCTAGTGCTCTGTATAGATACATCCAGATCGAAATGGAATTTCTAGATATCTTATCCTTGGGCGCGGCCTACTGATATGTCGTCAAAATCAAGCATAAGCTCAAACAACAGACGCGACAATTTGGGCCTGGGAACCCCTCATAAAAAAATCCAGGAAAGGGAAGCCCCAACCCACAGAACCAAGGACAGAGAAAAGATGGACAGTATTAGGACAACCAGTCCAATCCGCAAGCAAATAAGGACACTGGAAAGACAAAAAAAGATAACGGGAAGTGGTGCGACTTCCATAAGAGCCCTTGGCATAGCACTGTTGATTGTCGCTCAAAGCAGTCGCTAGTGGCCGAAGTGAAAGCCTCTTAATCAGATGCGGAGTCTGACTCTGAGCCAGAACCAGAAAGGGGAAGACGGATCATTGACGTGGAACCCAGTGCCACCATTGCTACCACCAAGCTCTAGCATGGTGAACCAGACAAGCCAGAAGAAGGAGAGTATCTCTTCCATTCGCAAATGTGGGTAAAAGGAACCCCATTTCACTTCATCATTGATAGCAATAGCCAGAAGAACATGATCTTTGCAAGGGTCGTCAAGCAACTGGCCCTGCCCACACCACCTCACCCACAACCCTACACCATTGGATGGATCCGCCAAGGAAGCGATCTCCGCGTCAGCCAACAGTGTCGACTGTCATATGGCATCAAGCCCTTCAAAGATGAGGTATTGTGTGATGTTTCTCCTCTCGAAGTTTGTAATGTTCCTTTAGGCCAAACTTTTTATGGAAATGGCATGTTGTATATGAGTCTAGGCCTCGTAGTGTTATTATTACTTTGAACAGGAAATTGCACAGGATACATGAGGAAGTCCCACCTAGTGCTAGTTCCTTGATCTCTACTAAGCAATGCAGGAAGGTCATCTCTCAGACAGGGAATTTTGTCTTCTTCATGATTCTCTCTGAGAAGAAGAGAAATATCAAAGCCACATCCAGGGTTTATGCGGCCAACCTCTCCACATAGTAGAAGCAAGTATATAAGGTCATGGAATAATACTCGGATATCTTCTCCTCACCTACAGGGGTACCTCTACACTACTAGGTCAAGCACCCCGTCGATCTGACCCCCGGTGCACCGCTGCCCAATGGGCTAGTCTATCGTCGCTCTATGTTAGAGAATGAGAAGATAAAGCAACAAATCCAAGAACTACTCCACAAGGGGCACATCCATCCTAGCTCATCACCTTGCGAGAGCCCAATCGTGCTGGTACAGAAGAAAAATGGAACCTGGTGACTCTTCATTGATTACTTGGCTCTGAATAAAATCACAGTTAGAAACTAGTATCCGATTCCTCAAATCGACGACATCCTTGATCAACTCATGGGGGCTAAATACTTTATTAATATTGATTTGAAGTCTAGCTACCACCAGGTCCTGATAGAACAGACAGATGTATGGAAGACCGCCTTCAAGTCAAATGAAGGCCTTTTTGAATGGTTCGTCATGCCCTTTGGTTTGACAAATGCTCCGGCCACTTTCATGAGGATGATGGACGATATCCTGCGACCATTCACCAATAATTTTGTAGTGGTGTATCTGGATGACATTCTCATTTACAACAAGACTTGGGCCGAACACTTGCAGCAAATTTAGCAGGTTTTGCACAACCTGCGGCAGCAAAAGCTATACGCCAACTTGGAAAAATTCTCCTTCGGCATGGACAGGGTCCATTATCTAGGCTACATCATTGATCAGCATGGTATATATGTGGATCCAGCTAAGATCCAAGTCATCCGTGACTGGCCAGCCCCAACCACACTCACTGAGCTTTGGAGCTTCTTGGTCCTTGCCAATTTCTATCGCAGGTTTGTGTTCGGATTCTCCGATATTGCATGGGCCCTCAGCTAAATCACCAGGGGTGGTGGTAAGGCAAAATTTGTGCAGGGTTGGTCCCAACAACATGTGTTTGATGATTTGAAGCAGTGCTTGTGCTCATCCCCGGTACTTTCACTACTAGACCTGCAACATCCCTTTGAGATCGAGACAGATGCTTCAGACTATGTTGTGGGCGTCATTCTCACTCAGCACGGCCACCCCATCGCCTATCATAGTGAGACACTATCTGATGTTGTCTGTAAGTACCCTACTTACGACAAAGAAATGTACTCCATTGTGAAATCCTGCCACCAGTCGAGACATTACATTCTTGGGAAGGAGACAGTCATCCACACTGATCATAAGCCACTGCAGTTTATGCAGACACAAGGAAAATCTTCGAATGGCCGCCATCAAAAGTGGTCCACATACTTGCAGCAATTCCACATCAATATCAAGTATAAAACATGAAGCACTAATCACGTCGTTGATTTCCTCAGCAAACCACCAGTCGCTGCACTCACCATGGTGTTAGATTCTTGCGACCATGTGACCTCTGGATGGCCCCAACTCTATGAGAAAGACCCGGACTTCGCCACCATCTACCAAATGTTGGGTGCAAACATAGTTGTCGATAATTTCTATCTTCATGATGGGTTGTTGTGTCATCTAGGCCATATCTGTGTTCCATCAAGTGAGCGAGCAAAGTTGATATGGGAAGCCCACTACAGTCAGGTGGCAGGACACTTCGGCGTCAAAAAGACAATGGCGACGCTACAAAAACATTTCTACTGACCGAAAATTTGACAGGAAGTCAGCAAGTATATCAGGTCCTGCACTGTTTGCACTATTGCCAAACCAACCACTAAGAAACAAGGCATGTACACCCCTCTTCCTACTCCTCATAGGCCATGGGAATCCATCTCAATTGACTACATGTCGGGCCTCTCATCCACCAAGTGGGGAAATGACTGTGTTTTTGTGGTTGTTGACCGCTTTTCTAAGATGGTGATTCTGGTTGCCTGCAAGAAGAGCATCACAGCTGAGGCCACTGCCAAGCTATTCTTTGAATGGGTCTGGGTACATTTTGTATTCCCACAAACCATTGTCTCATATAGGGACAGTCAATTTCTCAGCACATTTTGGTTGAGCCTCTGATCACTGCTGGACACCAAGCTAACCAAATCCACGGCCTTCCACCCCCAGACAGATGGCCAAACCGAGGTCGTAAATCGAATGGTTGTGCATATCCTTTGCATGTATAATTCAAATCACCATCGCACATGGGATGAGAGTCTTCCCTATGTCCAACATAGCTACAACATAGGGAAGAGTCTACATAGCTCAACCGGCCACAGCCCCTTTCAGGTGGGGTTGGGATTCCAACCATTGCATCCCATAGATGTTGCACTTCCCCTTCCGGTCAGATCGACCGAATCATCTCTTGTTCCAACTGAAGCTGACAAAGCCACCCCATTCATTGATCATATCCAGCACATCTTCCAACAGGTTCAGGATATCCTATAGAAGTCCAATGACAAGTACAAACAACATCATGATCAACATCGGGTGCCACATAAGTTTCAGGTGGGAGACAAAGTTTTGTTGCACTTGCAGAAAGAACACCTTACAGGAATCCATCAGAATCTTCGCCCACTCCATTATGGGTCGTACACCATCACCAAGGTTGTGCGGGATAATTCTTTTGAGCTCAAAATTCATCCTTTCCTTGGCCTGCACCCAGTGTTCAATGTGGATCTCCTTCACCCTTATTTCCCACCATTATTGGACACCTCAGACGTAGAAGAACAGATGACACCAATAGATATCAACCCCAAATGCATCCAATAGGAATATAGTGATCATATTGTGGACACATAGATCAAGGTAACTCGACAACAAAGGATCTAGCTTTATCGAGTCGTCAAAGCAGGGCAGCTCCTGCACCAAGAGAAGTGGCTTACCCGGGGCCAAATTCAGCAGAAATTTCCTCATTTTATGGGGGAAATCAACGCAATGGAAACCATTGCTTCCTAAGGAGGGAGGATTGATCCAGATGGATATCGGTGGCCACCCACCTTTTCGAACTGGATCAAAACCATTTTCTGACAATTTTGGCAATTTAGTATTTTTAGCAATTTTCACTTTCGGGGCCATTTTGAGGGCCTAAATGAAGGTTTTTCGGAATCGGGCTTCTCAATGATATCTTACATTATAATTGAGACCCCAAAATGAATCTCCTCGACAATACCTTTCCAACGGGCTATCATACGCCTAAAACGGAGATCGTATGCAAAGGTTACGACCCCGGGAAGTTAATGTACTAACTTACCCAAACGGGACCCACACGATTTTTGGCGCTTCATCTCCTAGAGTTAGTTTTTTGGATGTTTAGGGTTTTTGGTATTCCTGTTTATTGTAAAAGGCCTTCAAAGCCTCATTTTAATGATCTTCTTGTGAATGAGCGCAACCGTCACATCTCTTCTCAGAGATAAGCTGCCACCATTCCAGCAAGCTTGTTTCCGCTGCATTTTACAGTTTCAACTTATTTCATTATTGAATAGAAAACCAATTTTATTGTATCTTTGTTATTTTGTGTTAATAATCTATATTCATTTCGTTCTTCCCATAAAATACGAATCAGTGGTATCAGAACGGTCTTCTCCTTGTCATCTTAATACATGTCCCCAACGAGGTTAGAGTACAAAGAGTTGGGTCTGGAGCTTGTTTCTCTTGAGTAAAAAATATCTCGCACACCCAAGCGACCTCTCATGGTAGGAGAAATGAAATATGACAGGACAGGAGATCCTTTCAAACTGTTGATTGAGGAATCCCTCACGAACATAGGAACGAGATGATGGATAGTTTCGTGTAAATCCTTCGGTGGCTACCAACAAGCGACTCATCTTCTTCAAGTGGAGGTGCCACCCCCTTCAAGGTACAAATAAACTTCGATATTCCTATATTTGAAGGTCAGATAGACGCAGATGTTGTAGACAAGTGGTTGAATCTACTAGAAGGGTATTTTTTTTTCCATAACTTCTCGAATATAGAAAAGATTACTTTTGTGCTCCTCAAAGTCGTCCCCCGTGTCAAATATTTGTGGGAAACGTTTTGTAAGCAAAAGGAAGCAGAGGAACCCTCATTATTTAAAGTCACAACCACCTGGGATTCATTCAGGAATGTTATTAAGCAACAATACTACCTTGTCGGAAGTTATGACGACTTATACATCAAATGGACCACACTGCGGAAAGAAAGAGACCAAGCAGTGCCAGATTTCACAAATATCTTACATACCTTGCACACCAAGATGGGTGTCAAATATTTGGAGCGACAGTTGGTGCTCTGGATAGATACATCCAGACCAAAATAGAATTTATAGACATCTCATCCTTGGGCATGGCCTACCGATATGTCGTCAAAATCAAGCAGAAGCTCAAACAAAAGACACGGCAATTTGGGCTTGGGAACACCTCACATCAAAAGCCAAGAAAGAGAAACCCCAACCCATAGAACAAAGGACAGAGCAATGATGGATGGTATTAGGACAACCAGTCCAAGCCGCAAGCAAAGGACAGTGGAAAGACAAAGAAAGATACCGGGAAGTGGTGCAACTTCGATAAGAGCCCTTGGAATAACATTGTTGATTGTCACTCAAAGCAGTCGTTGGTGGCCGAAGTGAAAGCCTCTGAATCAGATGCGGAGTCTGACTCTGAGCCAGAACCAGAAAGGGGAAGACGGATCATTGCAGCGGAACCCAGTGCCACCGTTGCTACCACCAAGCTCCATCCTGGTGAACCAGACGAGCCAGAAGAAGGAGAGTGCCTCTTCCATTCGCAAATGTGGATAAAAGGCACCCCACTGCACTTCATCGTTGATAGCGGTAGACAGAAGAACCTGATCTCTGCAGAGGTCGTCAAGCGGTTGGCCCTGCCCACAATGTCTCACCCACAACCCTACACCATTGGATGTCTCCGCCAAGAAAGTGATTTCCACGTCAGCCAACAGTTTTGACTGTCATATGGTATCAAACCCTTCAAAGATGAGATATTGTGTGATTTTGCTCCTCTCTAAGTTTGTGATGTTCTTTTGGGCCAACCTTATTTATAGAAACTTCATGTTGTATATGAGTCTAGGCCTCATAGTGTTATTATTACTTTGAACAGGAAATTGTACAGGATACCTGAGGTAGTCCCACCTAGTGTTATTTCCTTGATCTCTTCTAAACAATGCAGGAAGGTCATCTCTCAGGCGGGGAATTTTGTCTTCTTCGTGATTCACTCTCAGAATAAGCGAAAGATCCCAGTCACATCTAGGGTCTTTGTGGCCGACCTCTCCACTCAGCAGAATCAAGTAGATAAGGTTGTGGAAGAATACTTGTTATAACCCTAAATTGCACCACACATGCTTACCTGGCATCAGGCCAACTCATATCCCTTCCTTGCCGAAGCCATGCTGAATAAACTCTTGAAAATCCTCTTAAATCAAGTAAAACGCGCCCTAAACTACTATTGCACGCGTTGGAACATTGGCAAGACTACTACTGTACGCGTTGGAACCCTGGCTGACCTACTACAACCCGCGTTTACCTAACAAAGCACAAAAACAGGAAAGTTGCCGACGGGACAAAAAGCTATGGGTCAGTTAACTGAAACTCCCGACCATGCATGGCCGAGAGTTCATCCAAAACCCTAGCTCCTTCTAGCCTATAAAATAAGGGGTAGGGGTACTATTTGGAAGGGGGAAAAAGATAGCAAAGAAACTATGCCCAATTGTCGAATCCATTTGTCCCAACCCTTTAGTCTTTCCTCAAGCCTAAGAAGAATTCAAGCAAAGCAGTTGGAGGACAAAGAAGAGGAGGAGCCCAGGATCAGGATCAAGGAACGGTGGCCGATCTCTATCATTATTGTAAGTTGATTCATCTTGAGATTAATAAAAGAATAATTTTCCCGTCCCAATGCATGAGTTATACATGATTTATTCGATTTATGCTTAATCTCTAACCCTCAAGTAGAAAAATAGCATGCATGCGTAGTGTTTTGTCTTGATTGCAGGATTGTCTTTAGAAGGAGCAGCGCAAGCCAACGGACAAAACACAACGGAGGATCTACACCAAGCTTCAGTAAAAAGGTTAGTAGGTCTTTTCCATGCTTGTATGTGAAAAAGGGGTTTTAGTTTTGGGGTGATAGGTTAAAAGTGATTTCTTTAGGGTCATGATCTGCATGCAAGCCTAACCCTAGCTTGCTAGTCCGTAGGGTATTATTTCCCCACAACAGAATTGGCGACTCCACTGGGGATAGTACTCTTAGGATTTCCGGATTTAAGTGAGGTTTTTTGGGTAGTTTAAACGGAGTAGATTTTATGTTTCTTTGTTTGTCTGTTTTCTGTTAGGTCAGAGCTAGCAGGGAACCTGGTTCTTTATACCAGTTTTTCCTTGACTGTTGCTTGACATTAATTATCGGGACACACAGAGGTACACGCGGCCTGCAGAAGGCCTGCACGCGTGTGACCCGCGCCCTAACCTTCTACAACTCGTGTTTGAACGCTTGTTGTGGTGGTTTCAGTAGCGTGTAGGATTCAGAAAGCTTGAGAGGCAGTCTCCCTCTTCCCTGTCAGAATTATCATTCTCAGGGGGCTTTCTGGATCCTGTCTGGGTCTTTCTAGATTCACAGTCTTGTTTCAGTTTTCTTTATTGCGTGTTGTTATTCTTTGCAATTATTTTTCTTTTCTGTTAAAAAGAAGCATCCAAGCCTTCAAGAGACCCTGGTTGTCAATACCAGAGGCCTTTTTCAGGTCTGGGCTGCCTATGTTGTGTTTTTTCTTAGCATTTATACAGACCCACGGCCTGTACAAGTTCTACCCGCGGGTACCCGCGCACTGTTATAGCTCAGCACGCATTTGCACGCGTGCTGTTTCAGTGACAGTCGCGGGCTTGACTGGTTGCTTTTCAGCCTGGGTGGGGCAGTCATCCCCTCCTGTGGTGAGAAGTGTTCCTCTCAGGGGTTTGAGTCTAGGTCTACACAATCAGTAGGTTAGGGCCTCTCATCCTTAGCCTAGTTTTTTCTTAGTTGATTGTTGATAAAAAGAAAAAGAAAAAAGAAAGATTTTGTTTTATGGTTTTTAGAAAAGCGTAAGAGTCAGTGCTTTCTTGATTTCCATTGTGCGTCTTTGCTCTGGTTCTTTGTGATCTATGCTTTAAGCCAGAATTTAATTTTGTTTTCTTGGTTTTGTGCTTGTCGGCATTTTTCCTTTGTTGCGTCATTTAGCACTTAAATAAAAATAAAAAATCTCTTTTTCATTTGCTTCTTTGTTTGAATATTGTGTTGTTGCATCAATAGCTAGGAAGAAGTATTTTTTCATAAGTTTTTTCAGTGCATTTAGGAGCATAAGTAGCTCGCAGATTGAGCGAAATTCCTTTATGTTTGCTGCATGAAATCTTAGAAAAGTTGAAAAGAAAAGAAGTCTTTCTTAGTGAAAAGTTGCTGGTTTTTGCATTTTTTGTAAAAGTTTTGTTTCCAAGCATTTCTTATTCATTTTGCTTTGAGTCTTTACACACCACCAGTTTCAACTTCATACCTTGTGACGTAAAAAATCCCACAAAAGCAACGCTAATTTAAAATCTATCAGACTTTTTGTTTGTAAGGTTCATACACTAGCTCAGTACTAGGGCCTTGGAATAGGTTGGAGAGTAAATTCTCCAAGGCCACCCAAACCAAACATTGGAGTCTGTCATAGGGAGTGTAGAAGTCCAGTTACGTGAAATTTATCCGAGACCCCCCTCTAACACAGGGGATAAACACGAGGTCGCGTAAGGAAAGGTAGCGGAGATAACCCCTCCAAAGCCGGACTGAACATAGTGGAGAACACATATCGAGGATTTGTTGAGGGATTCCGTCGTTTGCATTTGCCATGGAGCTTCGTGGGTCTCCAATCCGTTCGAGGTCCTCAGTTGCTTCTAGACCATTTCCTCTCGATACCCTTGACAGGTTTCGGGCTTGATACCCTGCTCATTGTGGTCTACCCGACTATCGACTGTACTCGCCTGGTGACTGTTCACGTGCTGGCAAACTAGTTGCCAATATTTTCTAGGGACATACACAGGTGACTGTGGGGGTATATCGCGGTACCTAGGACAGACATTGGGCCACGCTTTGCAGAGTATACCCGGAGGGTGCTTCCGTATTCGAGTTTCACTTGCACTGGTAAGTTGCTCTAGTGTTGGTTGTTGTAACTGTTCTTCAAAATAGTTAGTGCTTGCTTGTCTTATCTCATAGGGGTTTCTTTTTAGTGTGTGTTAATGTTTGAACGTGTATAATACCTTAGCATGTTGTGGATCTTCTCACACAGTGGAGGATTCAGAGCTCCGCCGGTCACGAAGGCTTCTGGGCCTGCCTCCGTTTATACTGGAGCCACCCCCGCCACCATTGAGGCGGAAGCTAGACCAACAAGGGTCTTTCGAAGCAACCGGGTTCCAAACCATTGAACCCGAACAAATCCCGGAGGAATCAATCGCCAATCTTTATGCAATTGAAATCTCAACCACTGATACTTGGCCGGAAGTTATTGTGCCAATTCAATTTTATGAAAGCCTATCAGTGCCTCACACAACTATGGCAACAAATGTTGTTACTTCCTCTGGGAATTCTTCTATTCCCATCACCGTTGTCACCACAGGAGAAGCATCTTCTAACTTTCCGTCGTCGGTCCGGGCCACCATGTTCTCGACCACAACTACGTCACACAGTGGACGTCCCCATCTATCACGACGGCCACACCTCCCTTCACACCTAGTGCGACAGACCCTCCATTCTCATACGGTATGCCTAGTTCAGGTACAAGTCCTGCACTCACTCACTCCACTTTACAGACTTTGGGTCTGGGGGCAGGGAGCTCTAACGCTCCTCTGCAAGGTCAACTTGGGGGAATTCATGTCCCTTTTAATGATTTTCCTTACATTGGAGATCATATCCCTCCTTCGTCCCCTTCGCTTGGTGGTCTGCATCAGCAGTCCACCGGACAACCTACACACATGAGTTCATTTGGAGCCGGGAGTCAAGGAACACCTGCGCAAACTCCGTCGGTAGGTTCGTCACCATTTGTTTGGAACGGGACACTTGGTAACAACACTTTCGCATCCACTGCTTTCCCATCTGGGAGCACTCCCATTTTTGGACAGTCTACTCTGGCGCAGGGTACTATTCCTACGCCAGGGGAACATATACCAGGACCTTGGAACTCAGGACAAGGATCCGTTCCTTCCTATGGAATGTCGTTCTGGGGTAATTCTTTCCACAGTCAATGGAACCCCGGACAGACTTCCATGCCTCTCCCATCAGGACCGGCATGGGGTAATCCTTCCCAAAGTCCGTCAAACACGATGAATGCCCAACATCTTATGTCCTTTATGGGGAATCAACCAATGATGTCTCCACAGATGCAAAACCCTTACATTGGTCAGGGCCATGGTTTCTACCAGAATCCGGGCCAGCAGCCAAAATTTTCCTGGCAACCTGGTGCTAGTCAAACTCCAGGACCCTTTTTCCCAGGCTATCAGCAGCAACCCAAACTACCATTCCTGGCGATGTTACACTTGCCCGATTTGACACGGTTGTTAAATGATCCTATCTGTCACGATCCGCGTTGGCCTCCTATGCCAACGAAGTTGCCTTCGGACATCCCAAAGTTCGAGGCCAAGCCTAACGAAGATCCAGGTGATCACGTGACTACTTTCCATCTTTGGTGTTCATCTAACTCACTGAAAGATGACTCCGTCCAGTTGCAATTGTTTCAACGCACTCTTATCGGGAGTGTCGCGAAATGGTACATCGAGCTTGATCGCTCATGATATTCCTCTTTTGGCGAACTGGCTATGGCCTTCCTTAACCATTTCCAGTTACCTGTGAGTTACGACGCGGGCACGGAGCTGCTTGCCAATTTCGAACAGACAACAGCGGACCATATCTCTGACCATATCCGAGAGTGGCGACGCCGAAAGAGTCTAATCAAAGTACTGGTTCCACCAGCATTCCTGCTTGAGTGGTTCCTTAAGTCTTTAGTACCGCAATTATCCAAAGACGTCGCAACTTCTAAAGTTTTCTCCAAAGAAGATGTCATCATGAGGGATCAACAGTTTGAGCTCATCTATTCTCAGTCTGGTTTATTATACAACATCATGTCGGATGCACCATGATCGATACTGGATAAAACTAGACAGAGAGTCAGACCACATGCCGATGGTATCTTTGGTTCGGCACAAACCAAGCTCGCTGAGCAATTGACAAAACAATTGCAACAGTTATCTATACAACACTCAGCGGCCAGCCAGACTACTGCTTTGGCTGCTCCTCCTACCCAAACTTCGAAAGTACACTCCGTGCAGACGACTAACCCAAAGGCCCCCCAGCAGCCTAAAGGGAAGAAAAAACAACGAAAGAAGGGTAAGGGGGATAAAAAACCCACTGATAATGCTGACGAGGGCACTACGAAAAAATGAAAGGCAAGGTATCTGTGCAACTTGTGTGTGGAAGACCACCCGACTCATCTATGTCCTCGACTTGCGGAGGCCCAAAAGTTTGTCACACAGCAACAACAAGTCGTGTTGACTAATCCCTTTCAGCATGGGCAAAATTTAACTCAAGCCTCCACAAGCGCCGAAGGGGGCAGCCAGGAAACCTGCCCTCCTCCAAATAATTCCTCTTCCGAGAACGTATATATGGTTAGGGGTGATACTTTAATAATGACTAGAGCACACGACTATAGTAAACCAAGCGCCTCTGAGAAGGGAAAAGAAGCCGAACTCCCATCTCTTCCTCTGCAGATTGAGAAGACGTTGGGAGAAACGATGACACGCATTCCAAAAGGTGCGTTTAAGAAAGCTTCTCACAATCCAAACGCGAGGGCCACCCAGAACTACTCTGTGGTGGAATATTTGTTCCAAACCCCTTGTGCTATGTCCGCTTTGGAGGTCCTCCAAAGCTGCCCTTCTCAGAGGAAAACCTTTTTGACTGCTTTAGGCTCTATTGAGACTTGTAACCCAGGTAACATCATGTTGGATACGACTGACTTGAAACCTCGTCTGCCTTACCACGTCGCATTTCAGATAGTAGTGGCTCATCCCACGAAAACTTTTACATGGAATATCTTCCACACGATGGTCGACAAGGGCGCTTCAACTTGCGTCATGTCGTTAGCATGTTGGAGAGTCATCGGTCAGCCCGAGTTGTCTCCGTCACCTACTCTCCTTACTTCGTTCGACTGTCGTTCATTCCGACCACATGGCATCATTCCTTCTTTCCCTGTGCAGTTAGGAGGGAAGACTGTGTGCGTCAAAGTAGAGGTGGTCGATTCCCCCCTCGACTACAATCTCTTGTTAGGTCGTAGTTGGACTTATGCGATGCAAGATGTGGTCGCTACATTTTTTCGAGTCTTGTTGTTTCCACACGAGGGTCGGATAGTGACCATTGATCAATTGTCCTTCTCTAGACCTGACCCAACTTTGGGGGCATCCATGGTTCCTATGATAGATAATCCTCAAGCCGGTGTCGTTAATGTAGGAGTTGGTTTGTGCCCATCTTTGATGGGTACTTTCGATTACCCACCTCCTCATGGCGATGTCAAGTTTATATCGACCCACCACAAGGCCGAGATTTGTCATGTTTCGTCGTTCCGCACGAATTACTTTCAGGATCCATGGATTCTGCCTTCTCCATCAGCTACGATGGATGAGACAGGGCACTCCGGCATGTCCATGCCCTTGTCGGTCGATGAAGTAGCGTACTCTTTGGTCCAGCAAGCTTCAGCTACTCCTGATCCGACTCCCGCACAAGAGATGGATCCACCTCTAGAGCCTACCTGGGCTCAGGGTTCTCTCGCCAATACCGAATCGTTAGACTTAGTCTTTCCTTCTGACGAAGTTGTAATCGAAGCAATGACTAGTCCGGACAAACCTTGGGAAGATCTTCATCACAGATCATATTTCCTCCCAGAGTTAAGCCGAATCGAAGCCGGAGAATTCACTATCACCATGACGGGAGATCAGCCATGTCCCATTAACCTCTTAGCTACACAGGAAATTTATGTTGAGGGAAATATGGCGACTATGTCTTCGTCGGAGCGGATTGCTCCCTCGAAGAGGTTCAGATTTACACGGATCTTTTCAAAGAATTCCGCGACGTTTTTTCCTGGTCTTATGAGGAAATGCCAGGCATCGATCCGAAAATAGTTGAACATGAGATCACTACGTATCCTGATGCTAAGTCTATTCGACAAAAACTTTGTCCAGTTAATCCTAGGAAAGAAGTAGCCATCAAGGTTGAGGTTGAGAAATTGCTCAAGGCAGGGTTCATTTACCCGATTCATTTGACTCGGTGGGTGTCAAACCCTGTGCCGGTCGATAAAAAACAAGGCATGATTCGTGTATGTACCGATTTCCGTGATTTGAACAAGGCATGTCCGAAAGATAATTATCCTACCCCATTCATCGATCAGATCATTGATGAATGCGTCAGTTGTGAAGTCTTTTCGTTCATGGATGGTTTTTCAGGCTATAATCAAATCCAAATCAAACCTAAGGACCAACACAAAACGACATTCATTTGTCCGTGGGGTACATTCGCTTATCGTAAGATGCCTTTTGGTCTCAAGAATGCTGGAGCCACTTTCCAGCGGGCCATGTCTTTTGCATTTCACAACCTCAAACATATAGTCGAGGCCTATCTAGATTTAGCATCACGCTCTCGCAAGCGAAAGGATCATCCTATGCACCTCCGACTAATCTTCGAACGTTGTCGCTACTTCAGGATTCGCTTGAATCCCAACAAGTGCAACTTTTGTGTCACGTCAGGACGTTTGTTAGGTTTCATCATTTCAACAACAGGGATCATGGTCGATCCTCTTAAGGTGGAGGCAATAATCCAGTTGCCCCCCCCCACGCACAATCTTACAACTTCAAAGTCTTCAAGGCAAGGCGAACTTCTTACGACGCTTCATCGCCAACTATGACGAAATCACCAAGGGATTTATGCGTTTACTGAAGAAAGATGTTCCCTTTTTTCTGGGAGGAAACCGCTCAACGCTCTTTCGACGCATTAAAACACGCCCTCACTACTGCACCTCTGCTACGGCCACCTAATTATAACAAAGACTTCTTATTATATTTGGCTGCCACAGAGTCAACCATAGGCATGGTTTTAGTTCAGGAGGATGATTCGTTTTCCGAATACGTGATCTATTACCTGAGTCGAGGCCTCGTAGGACTGGAACTTAATTATTCCCATCTCGAAAAACTTGCGTTGACAGTAGGTCATGCTGTCCAATGGTTCCATCACTATGTTCTGTTTCGTAAGACCACCGTCGTTGCTGTCGTGAATCCATTCCAGTACATGTTGACACGACGAGTTATCAGCGGAAAAATCAGTAGATGGATGGTAATCCTCCAAGAATTTGACTTAGACTTCATTTCATCCAAGTCCAAAAAGTCACTGGTCTTCGCAGAACTTATCTCGAAGCTTCCGGTTGAGTCAGGTGACGTTGTGCCTGAGGAATCGCCTATCCGGGGGGATATGTTTTTGATTGAATCTTCAGACCCCTGGTACGGAGATATACTGATCTATCTCCAGACTTTGAAGTGCCCCACCTCTGCTTCTCGTGATGAACGTCGACGGGTACGCCATCAGGCTAAGAACTATCTCATACTCAATGATACGTTGTATCGGAGAGGTGTAGACTGCATCTTGTGCCGATGTCTCACTCATGAGGAGTGTTTTCACCCAATTCGTCACTAGGTGAGCAAATAAAGGGTGCTTACATGCCCAGTTGGGTCTTGCTAGGCATGACAGCTGTAGAGGAAAGGGTTAGAAAAAGAACAACAAAACTATAAACAAGAATTAAACTAAAACAAACTAAAACTATGAGCATATGGAAAAAGAAATAAAAAAGACAACAAGACCAATATCACCAATGTTTTGATCTGGTCTATTGATGAAATCAAAGCACAATGAAGAAAGGGAACTGTGGTTCCTTCTTCCTCCAAAGGAAGGCTCTTGAGGCCCTCACAAACTTGTTCTCCTTACAATAAGAAAATGAGGATGATGGTGAAAGAACTCCAAGCACATTCACTCAAGAGAGAGGTGAATGGCTCAATGAAATCGTGCTAATGTGTTATTGTCAAGGAGTGATTCCTTAAAACAATCTAAACATCATAACATTACATGAAATTCCTTAAGAAAATGATGTTTCCTCATGGCTTTTTATAGCATAGCATTGGGTAATTATGTAACTCCTTTGAGGTGTGAAAAGGGGCTCTTTAGGGCTCAATTAGGTCTTTGACCAGCCTACCATGCGGATTCAGCTCAGATTTGATATCAAATCGGCTTGGGAGCTGATCCATTAGTGGTTGGGAGGCCGACCAATTTCAATAAATGCGTCGTTTAGCAGGTGCGCGGGTTTTTGCGCCCACAGCCGCGCATCGTGCGCGTATGCGTTGATGGTGCGTTGTTGTTCCGCGCATATGCGTGCGCACCCAGATTCTGTAAAGCGCCCTTCAATTTTTGGTTACTTTGTATATTTTTTGACCCTTTTTCCATGCTGTGAAACTAATTCAGTGCCATGAATGACTTCATTCCTGTTTTGACGATGCTGAGTTCTTGTCGCCATGTGCGGACGAAATTTCAGTGATAACAGATGCCCCCTGATGGATGAGGTTGGGAGCATACGTATAGCCGAAATCCATCAATGTTTCTTTTACTGAGAATATTGTGGTAAGAGAGAGCAAGAGTGGGACCGAGTAGAGCAATCCTTTGGAGAAGAAAGGAACTGGTAGAACCCAACCTTCCAGAAGGTGCGTAACAATATACAACTGTGTACAAACGAGGCGGGCATGCCCCATGCTCGTGTTATGTAACTCTGACAAAAATATGACGGAAGTGTTGGTGTAGATGACTGCAGTGCCCTCGGGGGCGGTAATAACAAAGGCAGAAGACAATTCTGCAAAGGAATATACTCTGAACAATAGGTAACAATCGCGGTAATAAGCAGCGATGATAATGTGGGCATTGATGGCCCTCCCAGGTTCAGAGGTCTTCGACAAATGATAAAAAGAACTGCAATAGTCGCAAAGTAAGACCCACCATAACATGAGAAAGCGTTGGCGTCGAATGTTATGGGGGCCAACGACAGCAGGGAGCAATGGTGTTTCACCCTGTGCCGTCCGAGATATCTCATTAAATGAAGAATGAGAATCAACATACTGTCGCCCTTCTGGAAAAAGTGTGTTGTTGTCGAAAAAAGGGGGACGTGACTCCCAGAAGCAAAGGGCTTCATAGAACCTACTGAGGTGAGGAAGTGGCAGAGGTGCATAGACGAAGTCAAGAAGTGGAAAGACTCAAGACTGCCCTTGGTTGGAGGATGTATGCGCTGAAAAAGTGGCCACAACCGTGTCATAAGGTCGAGTGTCAGGGGGACGACAAGACGAGTGATAAGTTGTGCCAGAGGCGGGACAAGGTGAACAAATTCAGAGGGTAGAGGTAAATGACCTGTATAGTGCTCTGAAGATATGAACGATGCCGGTAAGGAAAAAATGAGAAGCAATGCTCCAACCAAGGGTGACATGGGTTGCGTGTGGCCAAAAAGGAAGCAAGTCACCAACGGTGACGACAAAAAAGGAAATGACTGAAAATAAAGGTGTTTGTACAATAAATAATGAATAATTGGGGGAAAATGTACAAATACAGAAACGGGTGCCTCAGTGTGAAATGAGTGCCCCAGGGAGGGCAGAAATGTCTTGGAAAACAGATGAAGGGTGGGGGCCCCATCGGTGAGTTTCTGTATGAGGTGGGTGAAATGAAAAGAGGTTCGCAAATGGGCAAACTGATGGTGGATGAAATGCGGGGTTCATGATCCTGCGGAGGTGCAGGTAAAAAGAATAGAACCATAAAGAGATGATCTGGGAGTCCATATGGGAAGCTAGAAAAATGAGGAGAAGAAGTATGTGGTTGATCTGCAACATGATGAAAGACTATCGGTACTCCCATCCCTAAAGGGTAATGAAGAATAGCATGAGTGTCAGAAAGTGCCAAAAGGTGTTATGAATGGGACAACTCATGTGGGTGAGAATGCTACCGGGTTACAGTACCGATGATGCAAATGGAGGTGTGAGTATTGCAGAGCCAGGAATGATTATCCTAAAGGCAAATATCAGAGGGTGTGACTAGAAATGGAAATGCAATACCTCGGGGGAGACTACATGCCAGTGTTGAATATATACCTGAAGGGGTGATGTCGGTGACCGATGGGCAAGTACCTGCACACAGAACAAACAAATACCCAAAGTGAACTATATCTGAAGAGAATCAAAGATATGAGCATGTATTTGACAAATGTAACTATGCGCGTGCGTACCTGACCATGATACGGAAAAAAGGGCGCCCCGGGGGCCTAGGACAAAAAGTGACCCAAGGACAACCGTGATGTAGGCGGCGGGATGCTGATCTCGTGGCTGAAGACGGTTTGAAAAATGGACACCTGGGGGTCCCGGAATGTTGAGTGGAAGTTTGGCAAAAGGCCTATATATAGTTGTAGGGCCCACATTGCGACCTCATTTGTACCTGTTGCTACAGTCACTGGACGAGAAAATTGCAGAGGAGATTTGGAGTTTCAGGGAGCACGAGGTATCCAATCGACGGTGTGCGAGTCTCAGGTTAGTGGTCTGATCATCCTGCATAGAAATAGGTTTCCAATTTTTGGGCAAGGTAGGTACGGGGGGCCGTACAGGGGTATTGAGGGGTTTTGAGGGGTTTTTTGGTAGGTTGTAGGCCCACATGCACGGGTGATTCAGTGGAAGGCGCGCATACGTGTGCGCCTGTCCACTGAAAGGACGTGCATTGGTGCACGTGAGGGGGAATTTAAGGCGCGCCCTAGGGGCGCTTCTGTGAGGTGGATAGGCGTGCACTAGTGCGCGCCTGTGGGGTGACCAGGCGCGCACCAGAGCGCGCCTATGGGTTTGACAGGCGCACCCTAGCACGCGCCTGTATGGTGAGCAGGTGCGCTTACGAGCGTGCCTGTGCGAAAAACAGGCGTGCATACATGCGCGCCTGTATAGTGAACAGGTGCGCATGTGTGCGCGCCTGTGGGTGGTAAAACCGCGCCTAAGAAGCAAGGTTGAAGGGAAAAAAGGGAGTCTTTTTTATGCATTGGATGGTTGCATAAGCTGATATAGGACTCGGTGTTGTGTGCAGGTGGCTAGCAGTGACTATGGATGTCCGGTGGCGTGAGCAAGACTGGTCGCAACTGTGAGATGTTGTGGCCAATGCAGGGCATGCGGTTCGAGCGGCTTTAGCAACCAGTGGGTTGCTAAAGTTCTTTGACTGCCCGTTGATACAGGCACAGGAGTACTTATTACAGTTCCTGCTCCAGATGTGGAGTTCGGAGCTGCACTGCTTCCTCGTGCGAGGAGAGCAGATTCCCTTCACTGCGGTGGAGGATATATATTTTTTGACTGGGCTCCCCTTCCGGGGAACGCTGCTGCCGGCAGAGCTTGTGTTGCTGAGGGGTACACACCTGTCGGAGATAGCCGAGCGATATTGCTCAGGCGAGAACTACATGTCTGGGACTGTAGTGAGTGTGAGTGGCCTAGACTCCCTGGCGCATCGTTGCATAGCGGTGATGATTGTTCGCGTGTATGGGTCACTTGCGATCCAACGGATCAGTGGAGGCCAGCTGCTGGTGCTGGAGAGGGTGGTGGTGGGCCATGAGCGGTTCGCATGGGGGTTGACACTGCACACGCGGATGATCGCGCAGTTGGACCGTTGTCGGTCCACAGGTACTGGAGAGTTTGCTTTCGGCTCGATCCTGGTAGCCTGGTTTCTGGAGAGGGTGTCGATGTTGCGCCCGCGGGTTCTTCTAGAGGCGCCTGGGACGCGAGAGCCTCGATTGAGGTGGTGGTCCGCGATTTTGGTTCGCCACGGTGGTGGCGAGGGCGGGCATTATTTCACGGTGCAGGCGGCACAGATCTGGCGGCATATGCCACAGGTCATACTGCGGTACCCCTATGCTGGGGTTGACTTTCGGGGGGACCCGGACATGGTGTTGCCTCCTGGGGAGGTTTTCGACCATCGAGGTATGTTGTGGTTTTGTATGTTTGGATTTATGTTATGTTTTTTGAGATATCAGTCCATATGTATGATTTATAGATACTGATACGATCTATTGTTTGTTATTTGGTGCATGTGCAGATGTGGCACCTCGTGGGCGTGAGGTGGAGTGGAAGAGAGTGCTCGTTCAGCGGGAGCCGGAGAGACTACCGCATGGAGAGAGGCGTCGGCAGGATGAGGCCGCAGGGCGATCGGCAGAGCCCGAGAGGGCAGCGAGGAGGCGTCGGTTCGACAATCCTGGTGCAGGGCCGTCACATGCTCCTCCGGCTGCATCCGGAGTAGATTGGGATGATATACGTCGTCGTCTGGAGACGATATTACAAAACGTGCCTGAGGGCATGTGGATCCGCATCCAGGACGAGGGGTTCCTGGAGCAGTGTATAGGATTACCGCCACCATGGCGGGGTATAGTGCGACGAGCAGCTGTGCTCGCCGCGATGACTAGTGGATGCCTGCCGCCAGGGCAGGAGGGTCTTGCAGGTGTTCCACCACCACCGCCTGGGGCAGGTGGGGGTGGGCCACCACCTCCTCCTGAGGGAGGAGCAGCTGGGGGTGCGATAGAGGCACCCTGATTGTATATTATAGACCGGTTTGTTTTTTTCTGTATATAGGCTGGTGAGCCGATTTTGTACCGATGGACTATGATAGCCTGTGGGCACATGTATATATTTTTTTTGTGTGTGTAAACATTCGGATGGCCGGAGAGGCCTTGATATATATATATATGAGTATACACCTTTGTGAGATCCTGATGTTGTTTACATATGTTTTTTGTTGTTGATGATGATGTTGTCGATTCTACCTATATGCTGTGACAGGATGTATGAGATGTTTATATATGTGTAGCTTGATGTGATATATGCCAATTTAACACCATGTTAGCTATTTCATCTGTTGTTTGATTCAATTGTCTTGGAATATGTGTAAATGTAATGGAATCAAAATGTCAAGATAATAATCTAACTTGCAGGTATTTGCGAAAAAGGCACGGATCGCGTACACGGTAAACATTGTTGAGCTGGAGAACGACTAATTGAGAGTCGAGGAAGACGCTAAGGTGGCGAATATGATGACGCTGGGCATCGGCCAGGAGGCCAATGACCGCAGTGTATTGGGCTTGGTTGTTGGTTGTTGGTCCCAAACAGATGTCGCTTGAATATAGCATTTCGTGTGAGGGGGTGTATAGAGCCCAAGCCAGTGTTAGCTTAGATCATATGGGGGTGTATAGCTTTTCCATGATTGGTACGACCGTTGGAGGAAGTGCAAGTGCATTTTATGGATTTAACCATGGGATGCCTTATGTGCAGAGATTGGTTAAAGGGCCTATGTGGTTGTATTTTCACATTGGTGCTCCTCCTATAATGTTGTTTTCTGCTACCTGCACTGGATTGGCAGGTGGTGCAGTACCAGCTTTAGTGCAGCTAGCTGTTTCATCGTATCATGCAGCATTGGCAAGTTCCCACTCTTCAATATCACAGGTTACAATGCACA
>ML801761.1:126695-147391 GCA_009831015.1 Picea engelmannii
TGGGCTCACTCATTCAGCATATCAGTACAGATTGGTAAAGAATTGGTAATGTATTTCGGCCATCAGATGCTCTTCTGACCTCACACATTAGGGGGCATCTGTTATAACCCTAAATTGCACCACACATGCTTACCTGGCATCAGACCAACTCATATCCCTTCCTTGTCGAAGCCATGTTGAATAAACTCTTGAAAATCCTCTTAAATCAAGTAAAACGCGCCCTAAACTACTACTGCACGCGTTGGAACGCTGGCAGGACTACTACTGCACGCGTTGGAACGCTGGCTGGCCTACTACAGCCTGTGTTTACCTAACAAAGCACAAAAACAGAAAAGTTGCCAACGGGACAAAAAGTTATGGGTCAGTTAACTGAAACTCTCGGCCATGCATGGCCGAGAGTTCGTCCAAAACCCTAGCTCCTTCTAGCCTATAAAAGAAGGGGTAGGGATACTATTTGGAAGGGGGAAAAAGATAGCAAAGAAACTCTGCCCAATTACCGAATCCATTTGTCCCAACCCTTTAGCCTTTCCTCAAGCCTAAGAAGAATTCAAGCAAAGCAGTTGGAGGACAAAGAAGAGGAGGAGCCTAGGATCAGGATCAAGGAACGGTGGTCGGTCTCTATCATTATTGTAAGTTGATTCATATTGAGATTAATAAAAGAATACTTTTCTCGTCCCAATGCATGAGTTATACATGATTTATTTGATTTATGCTTAATCTCTAACCCTCAAGTAGAAAAATAACATGCATGCGTAGTGTTTTGTCTTGATTGCAGGATTGTCTTTGAAAGGAGCAGCGCAAGCCAACGGACAAAGCACAACGGAGGATCTACACCAAGCTTCAGTAAAAAGGTTAGTAGGTCTTTTCCATGCTTGTATGTGAAAAAGGGGTTTGAGTTTTGGGGTGATAGGTTAAAAGTGATTTCTTTAGGGTCATGATCTGCATGCAAGCCTAACCCTAGCTTGTTAGTCCGTAGGGTATTATTTCCCCACAACAATACTCATATATATTCTCCTTACCTACCGGGGTACCTCGGCACTGTCACATCAAACACCCTATTGATCTGACCCCTGGTGCACCGCTACCCAATGGGTCAGTCTATCATCGCTCTCTGTTAGATAATGAGGAGATCAAGCAACAAATCCAAGAACTGCTCCACAACGGGCACATGCGTCCCATCTCATCACCTTGCGGGGGCCCAGTCATGCTGGTACAAAAGAAATATGGAACCTGACGACTCTGCATTGATTACTAGGCTCTGAATAAAATCAGAGTCAGAAACTGATACCTGATTCCCCGAATCGACAACCTCCTTGATCAACTCACGGGGGCTAAATACTTCAGTAAGATTGATCTGAAGTCTGGCTACCACCAGGTCCCGTTAGAACAAACAGATGTATGGAAGATCACCTTCAAGTCAAAGGAAGGTTTTTTTGAATGGTTGGCCACGCCCTTTGGTTTGACAAATTCTCTGGCCACTTTCATGAGGATGATGGACGATATCCTGCGACCATTCACCAATAATTTTGTAGTGGTGTATATGGATGACATTCTCATTTACAGCAAGACTTGGGCCAAACACTTGCAGCATATTCAGTAGGTTTTGCACACCCTGCGACAGCACAAGCTATACGCCAACTTAGAAAAATGTTTCTTCAGCATGGATAGGGTCCATTACCTGGGATACATCATTGATCAGCATGATGTACATGTGGATCCATCCAATATCGAAGTCATCCGTGACTGGCCAGCCCCAACCACACTCACTGAGCTTCGAAGATTCTTGGGCCTTGTCAATTTCTACCGCAAGTTTGTGTTAGGATTCTCCCATATTGCATGGGCCCTTAGCCAAATAACCAGGGGTGGTGGTAAGACAAAATTTGCATAGGGTCGATCCCAACAACAAGCGTTCGATGATTTGAAGCAGCGCTTGTGCTCATCCCTAGTACTTTCACTACCAGACCTGCAACATCCCTTTGAGATCGAGACAGATGCTTCAGACTATGTTGTGGGCATTGTTCTCACTCAGTACGGCCACCCCGTGGCCTATCATAGTGAGACACTATCCGATGATGTCTGTAAGTACCCTACTTACGACAAATAAATGTACTCCATTGTGCAAGCCTACCACCAATGGAGACATTACATTCTTGGGAAGGAGACAGTCATCCACACTGATCATAAGCGACTGCAATTTATGAAAACACAAGGAAAATTGTAGAATGACCGCCATCAAAAGTGGTCCACATACTTGCAGCAATTCCACCTCAACATCAAGAATAAAACAGGAAGCACCAATCACGTCACTGATTGCTTCAGCAGACCACTAGTCGCGACACTCACCACGGTGCTAAACTCTTGCCGCCATGAGACCTATGGATGGCCCCAACTCTATGAAACAGACACGAAATTCACCACCACCTACCAAATGTTGGGTGCAAACATAGTTATCGATAATTTCTATCTTCGGGATGGGTTTCTGTGTCATATGGGTTGTATTTGTGTCCCATCAAGAGAGCAAGCAAAGATGATCTGGAAAGCCCACTATAGTCAAGTGGCAGGACACTTCGGTATCGAAAATACAGTGGCGATGCTACAGAAACATTTATACTGGTAGAAACTTCGACAGGAGGTTAGCAAGTATATCAGGTCCTGCACTGCCTGCGCTATTGCCAAACCAACCACTAATAAACAGGGCTTGTACACTCCTCTTCCTACTCTTGACAGGCCATGGGAATCCATCTCAATGGACTACATGTCGGGCCTCCCATCCACCAAGCGGGGAAATGACTGTGTTTTTGTGGTTGTTGACCTCTTTTCTAAGATGGCGATTATGGTTCCCTGCAAGAAGAGCATCACAGCAAATGCCACTGCCAATCTCTTCTTTGAACAGGTCTGGGTACATTTTAGACTCCCACAAACCATTGTCTCAGATAGGGACAGTCTATTTCTCAGGACATTCTGGTCGAGCCTCTAGTCACTACTGGACACCAAGCTAACCAAATCCACGACCTTCCACCCCTAGACAGATGGCCAAACTGAGGTCATAATCGAATGGTTGTGCATATCCTTCGCATGTATATTTCAAATAACCCTCGCACATGGGATGAGAGTCTTCTCTATGTCTAGCATAGCTACAACCGAGCCCTGCATAGCTCAACCAGCCACAGCCTCTTTCAGGTGGGGTTGGGATTCATCTCCTGTTCCAACTGAAGCTGACAAAGCCACCCGATTCATTGAGAGGATTCATCACATCCGCCAACAGGTTCAAGATATCCTACAGAAGTCCAATGACAAGTACAAACAATGCCATGATCAACATCAGGTGTCACATAAGTTTCAGGTGGGAGACAAATTTTGGTTGCATTTGCAGAAAAAAAGCCTTACAGGACCCCATCGGAAGATTCGCCCACTCCATTATGGGTCATAACCCATCGCCACGGCCATGGGGGATAATTCTTTTGATCTCAACATTCCTCATTTTCTTGGCTTGCACCTAGTGTTCAACGTGGATCTCATTCGCCCTTATTTCCCACCATTATTGGACACCTCAGACATAGCAGAACAGCTGACACCAAAAGAGCTCAACCCCAACTTCATCCAACAGGAATCCAGCAATCATATTGTGGACACACAGATCAAGGGAACTCGACAACAAAGGATCCAGCTTTATCGAATCGTCAAAGCAGGGCAACTCCTACACCAAGGGAAGTGGCTCACCCGGGGCCAAATTCAGCAGACATTTCCTCATCTGATGGGGGAAGTCAACGCAATGGATACCATTTTTTTCTAAGGAGGGAGTATTGATCCATATGGATATCGGTCGCCACCCACCTTTTCCAATTGGCTCAAAACAGTTTTTTGACAATTTTGGAAATTTACTATTTTTAGCAGTTTTCACTTCCGGGGCCATTTTGAGGGCCTAAATGAAGGTTTTTAGAGATAGGTCTTCTCAATGATAGACTACAACATATTTGAGGCATCAAAATGAATCTCCTCGACGATGTCTTTCCAACGGACTATCATACGCCTAAAACGGAGATCGTATGCAGAAATTACGACCCCTGGAAGTTAATGTACTAACTTATCCAAACGGGGCCCACATGACTTTTGGCGCTTCATCTCCTAGGGCTAGGTTTTTGGATGTCTAAAGTTTTTATCATTCCTATTTATTGTAAAAGTACTTTAGAGCCTCATTGTAATGATCTTCTTGTGAATGAGCACAACTGTCACATCTCTTCTCAAAGATAAGCCGCCACCATTCCAGCAAGCTTGTTTCCGCTACATTTTACAGTTTCATCTTATTTCATTATTGAATAGAAAACCAGTTTTACTGTATCTCTGTTATTTTGTGTTAAGAATTTGTTGATAATGTGTATTCATTTCGTTCTACGAATAAAATCTGGATCAATGGTATCAGAGCGGTCTGCTCCTTGTCGTCTTAATGCATGTCCCCAATGAGCTGAGAGTACAAAGAGTTGGGTCTTGAGCTTGTTTCTCTTGAGGACAAAATCTCTCGCACGCCCAAGCGACCTCTCATATCAGGAGAAAATAAATATGACGGGACAGGAGATCATTTCAAACTGTTGATTAAGGAATCCCTCACGCAATAGAGGAACAAGATGATGGATAGTTTCGCGCAAATCCTTCGGAGGCTACCAACAGGGGACGTATCTTCTTCGAGCGGAGGCGCCACCCCCTTCAAGGTACAAATAAACTTTGATATCCCTATATTTTAAGTTTAGATAGACGTAGATGTTGTAGACAAGTGGTTGAATCTGCTAGAAGGGTATTTTTTTGTCCATAACTTCTCAAATAGAGAAAAGATTACTTTTGCACTTCTCAAAGTCGTCCCCCATGTCAAAGATTGGTGGGAAACGTTCTGTGAGCAAAAGGAAACAGAGGAACCCTCATTATTTACAGTCACAGCCACCTAGTATTTCTTCAGGGATGCTATTAAGGAACAATACTACCCTGCTAGAAGTTATGACGATTTATATACCAAATGGACCACATTGTGGAAAGAAAGAGACCAAGCAGTGTCATATTTCACAAATATCTTCCATACCTAGCGCACCAAGCTGAGTATCAAAGATTTGGAGCGACATCTGGTGCTCAAGTATCGTGGTCCTCTGCATAGATACATCCAGACCGAAATGAAATTTCTACACATCTCATCCTTGAGCGTGGCCTACCGATATGCCGTCAATATCGAGTAGAAGCTTAAACAAAAGATGCGACAATTTGGGCCTAGGAACCCCTCACAACAAAAGCCAGGAAAGGACGGCCCCAACCCACAAAACAAAGGACAAAGCAAATATGGATAGTATCAGGGCAACCAGTTCAAGCCGCAAACAAAGAAAAACACTGGAAAGAAAAATAAAGATATCGGGAAGTGGTGTGACTTCCATAAGAGCCCTTAGCATAACACTGTTGATTGTCGCTCAAAGCAGTCGCTGGTGGCAGAAGTGAAAGCCTCTGAATCAGATGTGGAGTCTGACACTAAGCCAGAACTAGAAAGGGGAAGACAGAACATTGACGCAGAACCCAGTGCCACTATTTCTACCACCAAGCTCCGACCTGGTGAACCAGACGAGCTAAAAGAAGGAGAACGCCTCTTCCATTCACAAATGTGGGTAAAAGGCACCCCGCTGCACTTCATCATTGATAGTAGTAGCCAGAAGACCCTGATCTCTACAGAGGTCATCAAGCGGCTGACCCTGCCCACAACCCTACACCATTGGATGGCTCCACCAAGGAAGCGATCTTTGCGTCAACCAATAGTGTCAACTGTCATATGGCATCAAGCCCTTCAAAGACGAGGTATTGTGTGATGTTTCTCCTCACAAAGTTTGTGATGTTCTTTTGGGCCAACCTTATTTATGGAAACGTCATGTTGTATATGAGTCTAGGCCTCGTAGTGTTATTATTACTTTGAAAAGGAAATTGTACAGGATACCTGAGGTAGTCCCACCTAGTGTTATTTCCTTGATCTTTGTTAAGCAATGCAGGAAGGTCATCTCTCAAATGGGGAAGTTTGTCTTCTTTGTGATTCGCTCTCAGAATAAACGAAATATCACAGCCACATCCAGGGTCTCTGCGGCCGACCTCTCCACATAGCAGAAGCAAGCAGATAAGTTCATGGAAGAATACTCGGATATCTTCTCCTCACCTACCAGGGTACCTCTGCACTGCCAGGTCAATCACCCTATCGATCTGACCCCTGGTGCACCACTACCCAATGGGCCAGTCTATCGTCTCTCTCTGTTAGAGAATGAGGAGATAAAGAGACAAATCGAATAACTGCTCCACAAGGGGCACATCCGTCCCATCTCATCACCTTGCAGGAGCCCAATCGTGTTGGTACAGAAGAAAGATAGAACCTGACGACTCTGCATTGATTATCGGGCTCTGAATAAAATCACAGTCAGAAACTGGTACCTAATTCCCCAAATCGATGACCTCCTTGATCAACTCACAGGGGCTAAATACTTCAATAAGATTGATCTGAAGTCTGGCTACCACCAGGTCCCGATAGAATAGACAGATGTATGAAAGACCGCCTTCAAGCCAAAGGAAGGCCTTTTTGAATGGTTGGTCATGCCCTTTGGTTTGAATAATGCTCCGGCCACTTTCATGAGGATGATGGACGATATCTTGTGACTATTCACCAATAATTTTGTAGTGGTGTATCTAGATGAAATTCTCATTTACAGCAAGACTTGGGCCAAACACTTGCAGCATATTTAGTAGGTTTTGCACACCCTACGGCAACACAAGCTATACGCCAACTTCGAAAAATGCTCCTTCGGCATGGACAGGATCCATTACCTAGGCTACATCGTTGATCAGCATGGTGTACATGTGGATCCAGCCAAGATCCAAGTCATCCGTGACTGGCTAGCCCCACCCACACTCACTGAGTTTCGGAGCTTCTTGGGTCTTGCCAATTTCTACCACAGGTTTGTGTTGGGATTCTCCCATATTGCATGGGCCCTCACCCAAACCACCAGAGGTGGTGGTAAGGCAAAATTTGCGTGGGGTTGGTCCCAACAACAAGCGTTCGATGATTTGAAGCAGCGCTTGTGCTCATCCCCTGTACTTTCACTACCAGACCTGCAACATTCCTTTGAGATTGAGACAGATGCTTCAGACTATGTTGTTGGCATTGTTCTCACTCAACACAGCCACCTCGTGGCCTATCATAGTGAGACACTATCCGATGTTGTCCGTAAGTACCCTACTTACGACAAAGAAATGTACTCTGTTGTGCAAGCCTGACGCCAGTGAAGACATTACATTCTTGGGAAGGAGATAGTCATCCACACTGATCATAAGCCACTGCAGTTTATGCAGACACAAGGAAAATTGTAGAATGACCGCCATCAAAAGTGGTCCACATACTTGCAGCAAGTCCACCTCAACATCAAGTATAAAACAGGAAGCACCAATCGCGTCGTTGATTGCCTCAGTAAACCACCAGTCGCGGCTCTCACCACGGTGCTAGACTTTTGCGGCCATGAGACCTCTGGATGGCCCCAATTCTATGAGACAGACCCGAACTTCTCCACCACCTACCAAATGTTGGGTGCAAACATAGTTGTCGATCATTTTTATCTTCAGGATGGGTTGCTATGTCGTCTGGGCCATATCTGTGTTGCATCAAGCGAGCCAGCGAAGCTGATCTGAGAATCCCACTACAGTCAGGTGGCAGGACACTTTGGCGTTGAAAATACAGTGGCGATGCTACAGAAACATTTCTACTAGCCGAAACTCCGACAGTAGGTCAATAAGTATATCAGGTCCTGCACTGCCTGCCCTATTGCCAAACCAATCACTAAGAAACAGGGTCTGTACACCCGTCTTCCTACTCCTGACAGGCCATGGGAATCCATCTCAATGGACTACATGTCGGGCCTCCCGTCCACCAAGCGGGGAAATCACTGTGTTTTTGTGGTTGTTGACCGCTTTTCTAAGATGGCAATTATGGTTGCCTGCAAGAAGAGCATCACAGCAGAGGCCACTGCCAAGCTCTTCTTTGAACGGGTCTGAGTACATTTTGGACTCTCACAAGCCATTGTCTCAGATAGGGATAGTCGTTTTCTCAGCACACTCTGGCCGAGCCTTTGGTCACAGCTGGATACCAAGCTAACCAAATCCACGGCCTTCCACCCCCAGACAGATGGTCAAACCGAGGTCGTAAATCGAATGGTTGTGCATATTCTTCGCATGTATAATTAAAATCACCCTCACACATGGGATGAGAGGCTTCCCTATGTCCAACATAGCTACAATCGAGCCCTGCATATCTCAACCAGCCACAGCGCCTTTCAGGTGGGGTTGGGATTCCAACCATTGGGTCCCATTTATGTTTCACTTCCCCTTGCGATCAACTTGACCGACTCATCTCCTGTTCCAACTGAAGATGACAAAGCCACCCGGTTCATTGAGCGAATCCAGCACATCCGCCAATAGGTTCAGAATATCCTACAGAAGTTTAATGACAAGTACAAACAGCGCCATGATCAACATCGGGTGCCACATAAGTTTCAGGTGGGAGACAAAGTTTTGTTGCACTTGCAGAAAGAACGCCTTACAAGACCCCATCAGAAGCTCTGCCCACTTCGTTATGGGTTGTACACCATCACCAAGGCCATGGGGAATAATGATTTTAAGCTCAGCATTCCTCCTTTCCTTGGCCTGCACCCAATGTTCAACGTGGATCTCCTTCGCCCTTATTTACCACCATTATTGGACACCTCAAACGTAGCAGAACAGTTGACACCAACAGAGCTCAACCCCGACTGCATCCAACATGAATCCAACGATCAAATTGTGGACACATAGATCAATGAAAATCGACAGAAAAATATCCAGCTTTATCGAGTCGTCAAAGCAGGGCAGCTCCTGCACCAAGGCAAGTGGCTCACCCAAGGCCAAATTCAACAGAAATTTCCTCATCTGATGGGGGAGCTCAACGCAATGGAGACCATTGTTTCTTAAGGAGGGAGGATTGATCCATATGGATATCGGTGGCCACCCACCTTTTCCAACTAGCTCAAAACAATTTTTTTGGAATTTTGGCAATTTTAGCAATTTACTATTTTTAGCAGTTTTCACTTCCGGGGCCATTTTGAGGGCCTAAATCAAGTTTTTTCGAGATCGGGCTTCCCAAGGATAACTCACATTATATTTGAAGCCCCAAAATGAATCTCCTCGAAAATACTTTTCCAACGAGCTATCATACACCTAAAACGGAGATCGTATGTAAAAGTTACGACCCCGAAAAGTTAATGTACTAACTTACCCAAACGGGGCCCACATGACTTTTGGCGCTTCATCTCCTAGGGTTAAGTTTTTGGATGTCTAAGGTTTTTGGCATTCATGTTTATTGTAAAAGGCCTTCAGATCCTCATTGTAATGATCTTCTTGCGAATGAGCGCAGCCGTCACATCTCTTCTCCTAGATAAGTCGCCACCATTCCAGCAAGTTTGTCTCTGTTACATTTTACAGCTTCAACTTATTTCATTATTGAATAGAAAACCAGTTTGATTGTATCTCTGTTATTTTGTGTTAAGAATCTGTTAATAATTTGTCTTCATTTAGTTCTGCTCATAAAATCCGGATCAACGTGGATCAACTGACACCTGTCCCCTTCAAGATCAACGGCTCATGTTGATTTCGGGTCTTAGAAGTTCGGATCCTCGACGAAAAACTTTAACAATATTTCGAACTCCTGATTCCCGTGATAATTTTCCACCGTTGATCTCTCCCAATGAAATCCACGGCCCAAATTTAATATGTGCTCGACCTTTTATTTTGGGCCCGCTCTAGCGCTAACCTTCGCGCAACTTTGACCTTCCGAAAGAACACAAGTCATCCATTGATAATCCTGATTAGATCTTCGCCATTGAAAGGTTAAAACTGCCTTCTGCTTGATTTAAGTCCATATCAACCAGTCTAAGTGTTGCGCTTGTGCTTATGGATGTGATTTATGTGAACAATTACCTGGACAACTGACTGAGGGTTCAGGAAAACAAATGATCAATGACAGAGGTAAAGAGAGAAGTGGTCAGCTTAGAGAAAACTGGAAAGCTTAGGGTCGAGACTTCTCAGGTAGGACAACATGGAACAAACGGTCGCTCAAATGATCGAGGGCAGATGTAGAGCGAACTACAAGCCGAAAGGGAAAAACTTAAGAATGGATCCACGAAAGGAGGATAGACAGACAAAAATACAGACTTTGTTAGAAACCACAAACCCCTAAGGCTTTGACAAGTTTATGTGATATCATGATTTAAAAGCTTATTATGTTTTTTATCATGATATTGTGTTATAACGTTGAGGATTTGCTTCAATTCGATTGTTATCTTTTGTTTTAAGTTTACTATGCCTCATTGTAGTTCAATCCCGACCTCTGTGAAAATATTGTCTTTAAGATCTTGTTTTAGATCGACTATGCCTTGTCAAAATTCATCCCCAACTTTTGCAACAATTTTTTCTTTAAGGTTTTGTGCTAGATCATGTTTGAGTGCCTCATTGCTAATCATTATTTCCTCTCTTAACTCATCACGATTTTTTTGTATTTCCTTTTTGAGTGATTGTCGAACATTTTTACATTCCTGGTCTATTTTTTTGATTTGGGTTTTTAATTCTAACATCTTCATGGTATTTGGAGGTGAATATTTCTTCACAATTTTGACTAGAGTTTAGATTGATATAAGCCTTATATTAAAAAAAAATAAAGTAAATTGTTTATATTAACTTTATAAAGTTAATTCTTTTATAAAAAAGTAATAATTTATAGATTTTTTTTTTTTATTTTTATAAGGGTTGTGGATTTTTGGAATCGTACGACCGTACGATGATGGGATAAGTTCAACGGGCAGGTGCTAGGGATGATAGAAAATCGGGCAGTGGGGGACAAGGTACACAGACGGGGTATAGTGTGGGCAAGGGCCTAGGTGGACAACGACTATACACAGGAGGTCGGGGTCTGTCAGGTCACGTCGGGGTACAAGGCATGGGAGAATACGGGCACATGCTAAGGTGGACGATGACTATACATGGGGAAGCAGAAATGGGGCATGATTCAAGACATAGTGGACGATAGTCTATACAATGAAGAGAGCAGCAGATGGAAGAAACACGATGGAGAACGAATTGTTTCTGATACCAATGAAACATGAAGAACCATGACTGGTTGCAAGATTTGAACAAATAAATACTGGGTAAACTAGCATACCCCCTAAACAAGCCAATGGATATGCCGAAGTGATTTGAGGAAAGTTTTTATATTAATGTTGTTAATTGAAACCACTAAGATCGATCCAACAATATCTTTTACTTTAGGTGATTATATTGTATTTCTTTCCTTGGAATTCTGTGATTTCTTACCTATAAATTTGATTTTATTTAATTATTTAATTAATAGAAATTTTAATTTTAAAATTTAAAATTTTTCTTAAAAGTTTGATTTATTTTAAGATAATTTATATAATTTAAATTTAATTTTTATTTTTTTTTAAATTGCTTTATCACAAAATAATATATAAAAAATAATGATCAATATATTAACTGACTCCATTAATATAATATTATTATTATTTAAAACACACTTCATTAATATAACATTATTATTATTTAAAACAAGTTTTATTAATATAAAATTCTTATTATTTAAAACACAATACTTGCAAAATAAGTTTTATTAATATAAAGTTCTTAATATTTAAAACACAATACTTGCAATGTTCTTTGAAAAAAACAAAAATAAAAACAAACTTACTATCTTTACATTTACTATCTTTACATGATGACCTTTGCCAAACCATTCTTAATTTTCATTTTAGCATTTTCTTTAGAATGTGACCTCTTAGTAAAGTAGGAATTCATATTTTCCATAGTTAGCAATAATTGTGTCTAATATATTATTAGAGGGCGATCAGACTTGGTTTGTATTTAAATCTTTGTTATCAATAATATATATTCTTCACAAGCCCAATCGTATCTATAGTATTCTCCACTACATACCCCGTTACCATTATTAAAGAGTCAATTTATTGAAGAGTTAGTTTGCAAATCTAACAGAACCTTATTAAAGTCTAAGCACAACCCAAAACAAAAATGTCTTTATAGTTTTCAAAATTAGTTCACCAAAAGTCATAGTTTTGACTGATTTGAAATTTTGTTTATTAGTTATACACATTTAAATTCCATTACAATTAACAAATATCTCTATATTATATGAAATTTAAATTCTATACATAAAAGTTAAATTAAAAATTATAATTAATTTAAAATTAAAAAAAAATATATATATATATATATATAATATAATATTTAAATGAAAATTACATTCTCAAATATATACCTACTCAAACACATATCTCAAATCATTAAAAACAAACAAACCAAAAAAAACTACTCTTCTCTAATGTTATTTTATCATTAAACAAATTGAAAAAAATAAATTATGCCTTAATTTTATATGTTTTACCAAATCTAAAACTTTTAGGCCATTTAAAATCTTAATCATAGTTTCATACTTTAATTTGAATATATTTTGAATGATAACTGACTTGAAAAAAGTTAGATAAATCGTGACTTTGATAACTGACTTGAAAAAAGTTAAATAAATCGTGACTTTGCATAACAAATTAATTTTTCTTTAATTTTAAGATAATAAAAATTCATTTTTCTTTAATTTTAAGATAATAAAAATTCAATTGTAATTTACAAAGATCAGATTTCAAATTGCAACATTAGTGGATTATTAGAAACCATATACAATGCTTTAATTATCGTGTGGATGCTAAACAACTATTCCTTTGTTGCTGGAATAATTGTAAAGACATAAAAATGGAATGCTTACAGATGCAGTGATCAAGCTAATCTCATCACTCATTCCAAAATCCTCTGTATAAGAGCTTTTCAGTTATATGAGAATCCATATTATTCCGTACAATTTGTAAGGAAGATTGTTTTTCTTTGACCAGATATGTTAGAGATGAAATGCCATGTTTAAATAGATATATATGAGATTACTCTTCTGTGAGAAGTTTCTCTTTCCTGGACAAATTTAGTTGTACAATTTTAACGTCTAAATAAGTTATAAAAACTAGTTAAAAAAACAAAAACTTAGAATAATTAGACTAAGACGTAAATTTAAATGGTTAAATATGTATAATCTGAATGTCTCAAGGGTTTTTGGCAGGTTGAATCCATTCCTAAATTTAGAAATGCAATTTAAACAAAAAAAAAAAATTATAATTTGATATTAGACAATACCTACTATTCTAGTATTCACTCACATGTAAATAAACCGTTTAATTTGATACAGTGTGAGCATTTTTACTTTTTTATTTACGTGAAATCTCTTAATAAAAGAAATTAAGCTTAGAGTAACATCTTAATAAAATATTCCCTCCAGAAAATCTGAAATAGATTCCTTGGCCATTTATAGCTCACAGCTTTGTATACTTTAAGAGATAAAGCAGTCGGTTGTATGACTTTAGAGTACCATCTTAATAAAATATTCCCTCCAGAAAATCTAAGATAGATTTGTTCGCCCTTAGAGCCATTTGGCAGGATAACTTTTTGCATGCTCATTACTGGGAAGATCTGAAGAAGTGTCTAAAGAGAATATTGAGAGACCTTCCACATACAAGATTGTTTAAAATATCCTCCATATGTGTTCATTACCATTTCCAGTGCCATTGGAACGTCGTTTAGCGGTCTCCCTTGTGCTCGAGGAATTTCAGAGCCCAAAAGGTGAAGTGTACAGGGATCGAGGACCTCCTCAATGGTTCAATACCCCTGTGCTTCAGAGGTCAAGAGATGAGCCTTAGCATAGCCGACATTGTGGCACAAATGGCTCCAATGAAGGCATTTCCAAGTTTTTGTCCGATTTTTTCATCTTTGTGTCGGCATACATCCACAGTGTCCTATGCTGATTCTGGTGTGTGCTGCTTCTGCATTACATAAGTTGTCATCGCCGCAACTACAGAGGGAACAAATTGATAAGTTAGTGTACCATCGCAAGTCCTTCACGAATGGACCATCCATGACCTTTGCGTATCGTATAAGTAATCATTTTAGTGACGGTGGATAAGTCCATGAGTAAAAACTTAGGTATATTCCCAGAGTTTTCACTGTCTATGCATTGTGAGGTTTTCTTAGTCCATGGATTATTTTTTTCTCTCAAGTAAAGTTAAATGTTTAGTTTCTTCGAAAGGCATTATATGACTGCTTAGACACATCAAATGGATAAAGTTCTTGAACTATCTCATCATACTACTACTTTAATGTAGATGGTAATTCCAGCCAGACAAAGCAACCAAGAACTCCTACATGTTTCTAAACTCTGAGTACCGCTTCATCGCAACCAGACAGAGTAAGAAATTGTTTATGGGCCCCTTACAACAGGTTTTGTTCCTCCTTCCCGTAGGTGGCCATTGGCAACCTGCTCACCATTTTGAGATGAAAATCCTTATCTGACATTAACATAAACCTCGTTGAAGGATAGCTTTCAGCCTCCTTTGAAGACGTGTTCTTCAACATCAAGGGCTTGAGAGAAATGAACCTCGGCTTCAGTCTCTTCTCCCTACAAAAACCTAGAGCTAATGGATAAATCAAAATATCATTTCAAAGAAGCTTCCATTCCTCAACAAGAAACACGAGATTTTGTGCATGAACGATAGAAACTTCCTAACAAGAATCCCAACTTCCTCCGCTATAAACCCTAATTCTCTCAAATTTTCCCTTTTAATCTCACTCAACCGAAGTAAAACTCGAGCAAACACCCTGGACCCCTTCTCAATGCCCATCTCTTCGACGTCCTTAACAACCCCAACAAGATTTTCTCTGTAGGCGATGCTAAAATCCTAGGGTTTACAGATATAACAAACATGGTTAGGTTGTGGTTGGATACAAGTTTTCCTGTAAATTTATTAGATTCTCGATTTCAATTAATGTCGTGTTAAATTTACATTTCCAAAATTCTTATGGACGAAGAGCTGTCATTACAATTAATTCCTTGCCAACGACTGAAGTAAGGATCAGAAATCCAATTTTTGATGTCAAACCTCTTTTTGATAGCTTGAAGAGCTTCAACTGTATTTTAGGAACTGCTTGGTTAGACGTTGAATTATAGTATCACTAATTTAAGCATGATAGGTTTACGCTGAAAGGTGTACACCTATTGGTAATGGATACAATTAATCACCTTTTAATTTAAAATTCTAATCGGATGGCTAACAATTGGAGATGTTGGCATATTCTTAGTCGTCCTCCCAAATCAATGAATGTGATTTACTATTCATAACTTCCTTGTATTTTTTAATGCATCCAATAACCTGTTTACTTTTTAAAATTTACTTAATCATATTAAGAAATTACTATAACACTATATGATTGCCACCTTTAAATCATTAACCTTTGAGATTATTACGTTTGAATTTCATCAGTTGTGCGTTTCATTTTCTGGCTTTCATGAAATGTCCTCGCGTTTCATTTTCTGGGTGTCCGTGCGTTTCATATTGGTTATTGGGCTCGGATTCGTTGTGCTTGCAACTGCAATGGTTTTAATTTTCTTTTTCCCTTTCAGAGCTTGCCGAAGGTCGAAACCAGAATCAGAACAGTCAAGTGGAATTATGTATAGCATTCCCTATGTGATGGCGAGGGAATTTTCGTTCAACGAAATCCAGACGCTCACAAATAGTTTTGGCAAAGTGCTGGGATCGGGCGGGTTCAGAATAGTGTACGAGGGCGTGCTTGAAGATGGGACGATCGTATTTGTCAAGAGACTGGAGATCGCAAGACAAGGAGAGAAGGAATTTTACGCAGAGGTTGGGATATTGGGCATAGTCCATCATTGGAATCTGGTGCAACTGCTCAGTTTCTGCGCGCAGGGATTACTCAAGATTCTCATTTACGATCACATGCCCATCGGCTCCTTGGACCAATGGCTCTTCGACGAGAGTAAGGTAAGCTTCTTGACTTGGCCCATTAGGTTCAATATCGTATTGGGGACTGCCAGTGGCCTAGCCTACTTACATCAGGGATGTAATTATAAGATCATTCATCTGGATGTGAAGCCCCAAAACATTATTCTGGACGAGAATTTTGGCATGGCGACGCTCATGAGCCGAAAGGAAATCCGTGTGGTGACCACGATGAGAGGAACTCCTGGCTACCTCCCTCCGGAGTGGCTTATGGATTGCCCGATCACTGAGAAGAGCGATGTCTACAGCTTTGGAATGGTGGTATAAAAGGGTGGAATATTTTTTTTACTAAAAGCATGATGCTCTTTTTTGATAGAAGCTAAACAGAAAGGCACTTCCAGATTCAATATCAAGGGATATATAGCCGCCATAGTTTTCCCTTCTGGAACGGCCCGAAAACGTTCACCATCAATCATCATAACTTTCAACTGGCACAAGAAAATCAAGTGTTCTCTTTTGTTGTTTGATGAAGAAACCTATATCTACTTGCACACAATCTTAACGGCAGATTTACATAAAAAAGGAAGATATATGGAATGCAACTTGTCTTTAATGGTTTCTATTAAACCCTTGCTCGAAAAAAAATGCAGAGCATATATTCAAATAAAGGCTACGATATAAATGTTTGAAAGAACGGTGAATGTATGTGATAGATTCATCATTTCACTCAATATAAATCAAACTGTAACCAACCTCGTAAGGATTCCACCAAAAAAGGGAGATAATTCATAAATTTAGTAAAAAAAAATGGTTACCCACAGAACAACTCAATTTCAAAGTTCGTCTTCTATGCGCAAATACTCGCCAATGTCAGACTGATGGTAGGCAACAATTGCATTAGGGTCAAGCTTTCTACAGTCCTGAGTGGATTTGGCAGCTACCCCAAACCCTAAGGGAACATCGGACAATGAAAAGATAACAACACCCTCATTCTGAGCGGTATTCTCAGTTATCCTTCCCAGTCCGCCCTTCAAGACATGGTTTCCATACAGAAAAGACATCTCTGCTGTGGGCTTTAACCAGATTTTGCGCTTGGCGTGTCCGGCAAGCAAATCGAGGGACTTTTCCCCATTTCTGGTAACGTAAAAATATCTGGATGTATTCAACGTCTCTATCTCCGCAAAATATAACAGAAGTAATGATCTACTCAAAGGGTCTGTTCGTAGCGAGAATTCATAGTCGTCCACATTCATAACCCACGCGGTTTGCATGACAGCACATGGAGGAAGGTTTTTGGTATTGTTTGATGAAATGGGCTCTTGAGAAAATACAGACCTCCGACTGAAATCATCAATATCTGAATATGGTCTCCAGATGCGGTCAAAGTTATCTTGAGAGGATACCTGCTTAATTCACCATGCAGAGCTATTCAGCTTAGTCCTCAAGAAAAAATATCACAATTGCACACAATATATCAAACTTATTTTGGGCATATCTGGCATCGGTGTGAAAGGTTTCCTTAAATCCCCTATATGGCCTTTTAACATTTAATCGTGACAAGAAATGAGATATGAAACACATCTAAATACTTCTACTTCAATATTATGGGAAAAAGGAGATCCCAATATTACGCTTAGAGGCTGTTAGGTATACCTGAAACATATGAAGTTCAGAATGCTCACCTAAGCGTCGAATTTCCACCACCATTCTTCCTTGAATTTAAAATCAACATTGTTCCTGGCTTAGCTTGGCCATACATGCCATTTTGGAGGGCTCTGAACTCGATAGCGTTAATAAAGGGATCATCAGTGTCGAAGTCCCTGATCATGCAAATATACAGCATTTTCCCATAACTAACATAACATTTTCCCAGAACTAACATAGATCCCTTCATGAATCTATGTATCTTGAATTCCAAATTACTTTTCAAAACTTCATTTATTCCATGTATTCAACATTATATATGTATTCAACATTATCAAGATTTTCCCAGAACTAACATAGATCCCTTCATGAATATATGTATCTTGAATTCCAAATTACTTTTCAAAACTTTATTTATTCCATGTATTCAACCTAAAAGAACATTTATGACTCTTTTTACATCAAATTAATCAAAGCTATAAAAAGTAAGATAACGATTTCTGTCCATTCCATTCTACCAGTTTGATATAAATTATTTTCTGTGAAATTGCAAATTAAAAAAAATCCAAAGTACATTATCTCGACATTGTTGAATTGATTTTTACAATTAAAATTTACAATTTAATAAATTTGAAATGCTTTTCAACAAAAATCAGATCACAAAATCGATAACATCCAATTAAAAAACCCCAAATCATAGACAAGTTATCCTAATCTCTTCGAGCCAGTAGTTACCAGGGACAAGCATTTAATATTTTCGGCCTCACAAAAGCCCAGAGGAGGCTGGGAGCAAGGCAGACCTGACAATCCAGTAGAAAAAAAACAGGAGAATGAAGTGGCTGCCCATGTGCATAAATATGAAGAAACTCCTGCCATGGGAGTGGAATGCAACAATTTCAAGAGAGTGAATGTAGAAGTCCCTATGATCCTCCATTTGGACTGGAGAAGGATTTGGAAACCCTCCATGCAGCACTGCCTCTACCCCTGCCCTCTTCCTCCAACGCCCAAACTGAACTTGAAGTTGGGCGTCACTTTCCCTTTTTCTTCTCGGCGTCCAACACTTCCCCAACCCAAGAAGAAGAATGTTTCTGCCACTGTCTCTGCCTCCATTCCTCTTCTCCTTGGGCGGAAACAGAATCAAGAAAATCAATATGAAGGAAGAGAACGACATTTCGTGAACGAAGAAGTGAGAGAAAAACTGGCGTACCTGGAAAGCATTGGCATCGACACATACAGCGCTATCCCGGAGAACCCTTCAATCTCAGCCACCAGTCTAAACTCTATCCAGTCCGTGGTTAAGTTTCTACAAACCATGGGTATGCTCGACACAGATCTGGGAAGGCTCTTCGACATCTGCCCGGAGGCATTAACTGCCAGCTTATCCCGCCAGTTAAGGCCCGTTTTCACCTTTCTTCTGCGGGAGGTCCAAATCCCTGCTATCCGCTTGCGCAGGGTTATTTACCCGCGCCCCCGGTTACTGGCTTGCAGCGTGAAGGAACATCTCCAGCCAACTCTGTATTTTTTACAGCGACTCGGATTTACCGATGTGGGTAAATATTCGTTTCTTCTTCCTTGCAGCGTGGAAGGCAAGCTAATGCCGCCAAAGACTGGATCACAATTTTAGCTCATAATGTTAACCGATTTTATCGTATCACCGTCATAAAGAGAGGCCGTAGAACAATATCTTATCAGAATACGGACAACAAATGCCGTAGAACAAAATCTTATCTAAGTTTATGAAAAACCTACTCTTTAAGTAGGTACAGGTACATGTATTCATGACGTGGAAAATGGTATTAATGCATAATTATGCCGAAGGCATTCTTTAGTCTTAGGTTTTTTAAGAAAACCTTTCAAGTTGACGGGTTTTCCAAAACCATCTTTCTACATCTATAAATATTCCACACACAAACCCAGGACCATCTTTCTACATCTATAAATATCCTACACACAAACCCAGGAACACAGACAGGTGAACAGGTGATTCATTCAAAGATCTATCAAATCCATTTCCAGTCTGCCAGCGCCCCACTTTGTTGTATTTAAAATGGGAGATATGACTGAGCTGGGATGGCGGTGGAACTGGGTGATGGCGGTGGAACTGGAATTTATTACTATCAATCTGTGGGTTGTTTTTATATGATTACTAGTGCATACGAACTCAGCGTTCGCTGGAGCTCGCATCCGATTGTAGGGCAACTGATCGTTCTCCCATTCTCTTCAATAACTTCATGCATTTCTTCAGTACCGTTCTCTCCTCTGCCTTCATGTTAATCAAGAACCTGGCGAATATCGTGGGGAAAGAGCTCTTCTGCACGAGAATAAGCAGAAAAACAGATAACATCCACGACTTGCTGTAGCCACCGTGCACTCAAATACGAGCGTTTCTCATCTGAGAAAATCAAGCGCTGCAGATCGGTTGCCAACCGGTTCTCAAAACTGGTAAGAAGATTGGGATGAGTAGAAGTTTTGCAGTGGCGGAGGAGGATCTAACATTAAACCAAATTGGGGAAGCGAATCCATGAAAAGCGGCCCCCAGTGAAGAAAATACAGACGACGACGATCCGACCATCACTTCAGGATTCTCGCGTTCTCAAAACAAAACAGGAGAACTGGATTGATGGGAATGAAGAAAATACGGACGACGACGATCCGACCATCACTTCAGGATTCTCGCGTTCTCAAAACAAAACAGGAGAACTGGATTGATGGGGATGGAATGAAAGGTAAGGAGAATATAAATATGAATACAATCCTTTATGAGATGATTCCATCGAAGATCTTCCCCAAAATCTGTGTATAATCGCATGGCGACTGGCTGTGGATGTGAGGCTTCTCAGTCCGCCAGCAATACACAAAGGGAACAAGCCAACTTGGATTGTAGGAATCTATAATCATCTCCGCTGTTTTTCTCAAGATTCTAAATTATTAAAATGTTTGGAGGGGAAGCATGGACACCCAAATGTGTTTCCGCACGCCCAAAATTGGAAATTCCCAATCGAAATGTCAACTATGAATCTAGGAAGTAGTTTTGACTTATTTCTGTGCGTTGTGATGATAATGTGAGAGGATTAATTTAAAGCATAAATCTATCAAATGGATAACCCT
>ML801762.1:0-10901 GCA_009831015.1 Picea engelmannii
TCTTGGAGTACTTTGATCCTATAGATAATATTACTCAATTTATTCTCTGAAACTCCTCCAAGTTTCACTCCTTGAATCCTCCCCAAAAAGAAGTTATAGAGAGAATGGTAGACCTTGTTCAATTCTGGTTTATTCAGGAGACCAAACGTGTAAAGAAATCCCTACACGCAATATTTAACATCTGATTCTGAAACTAGCACACCAGAAACTAAACTCCATACTCTTTCCAATTAAATTTGTCCCATATCATTTGGATTCTTGATGAAGAAGTTATGATTGTTTTACCCAGAACACTTGTTTATTGACTAGCTTCAGGACTGGTCACAAACCCTATCTTCCACAGAGTGTATCTCCATAATTATAGCGAATCAAGATCTAAACACTTTACCATGGGTACCTTGATATGTCTTCTCAATACCATAGCAATTTCACCATCTGAATCATTCTAGAAAACAAGTTATAGCAAAAATGGTAAGATGACCTGAAAATAACATACCTTAGAACACATCACCAAAAGACTTCATCCTCCCTTGAAATCCGACCTTCTTTACTTCTGATTTCGTCTGAAATTTGAATTTTGTATCAAATGAATGTGTAATGATATTTACTTATACCATTTATGTCACTTCTTTTAACATTAGGGCCGACCTGACACTTTCTTATTTTGTAATTATTTTCTTTAATTATCTTCAGGGCCTACATGTACTTCCTTCTTCAATTCACTTTGTCATCTTCAAAAATTCATTTCTCTTCAACCATGAGGATCCACATGACGTGCCACATACCACCAGAAACAACATGATGTATAATATCCATCCATGGGTGTTTTATCTAAATATGCATTTTCCTTCATGTCCAAATACTTTCATCAATCTTGCGGTCCAAAACCCATGACTAGGGTTGATATCAATGAAAACAACCAATCTTCCAACAATATCCCCCTTTGTCATTGATGCCAACACTCATGCTCCCCCTATCATCATGATCCCAATTTCTCTCCCCCTTTTAAATCAATGGCAAAGGGTTGGGATGCTCCCCCTGACTTTAATGGAAAAAAGTAACTCTCTTGTTTGGGTTTGCTCCCCCTGAACATATAGCACTTAATAACACTTCATTTTTATGGTCTCTTTCTTCCTTGGAGATTTTTTGTGGTTTTAGGACATATATGTTACTTGGTCTTCTTGTTGTAGTTAAAACTAATCTTCCTGAGTTATTTTCTCTGTTTCTACATTTTTGGGAGTCAAACGAAAGAGTGTATCCTTGATAACACATTCTACTAACACTGAGTAGATTATGCTTCAAGTATTCAACCAATAGGACATTCTTTGTTTTTACATTTTTTCTTCCAAGCTCTACTACACCTTCTCCAAGTATTTTGGCAGATGAGTCATCTCCAAATGCAACATTACCACCCTTTCTCTTCCAACTGATGAATTTGTCTTGATCCTCGGTCATGTGTGAAGAACATCCACTGTCTATGTACCATTCATATTCTTCTTTACATTATTCCACAGTCAATGCTATTTAACAATGTTCATTGCTTGTAATATTTTTCCTTCTCCATACTGTGGTTGGAATAGGGACATCTTCATTCATATATTTGCAATCTCATGCTTTGTGACCAAGATAATTACATTTGTAGCATGCAATATTTTTGTCCATCAATGGGGAAAATGAATTATAAATTTTGTTGACAAATCCACGATTATTTCCATATCTTCTATTTACACCATTTATGTTTCTTGCGTATGTGTTCCTTTCACTGATTATGCAATTAATTGCCTTATCTCCAGAATTTTTGCAAGTATAACAATGACCAAGAAAGAAATTTTGATACCTTGGAGTAAGTGGGCTTCTTTGCGATGTAGTCCATCTGGGTTCATGATATATTCTTCTCTAGTTTCCTTCATAGAAATTTTGATACCTTGGAGTAAGTGGGCTTCTTTGAGATGTAGTCCATTTGGGTTCATGATATATTCTTCTATAGTTTCCTTCATACTGATTGAAGTTTCTTTGATTCTTGAAGCTAGGAGGTCTTCTTGGATATTCATCTCTTTTGTAATCATTCCTTATTTTTGGTATGTTGGTCCACTTCTCATCAACTGTCTATGTAGCTCTTTCTTCAACCTTCTTGTTGGTATTTCCATCTTCTTTGTATGAAGTTTCACCCATGCTTCCAAGATGTGTTAAGTATTTTGGCACTTGAGAGTTTCTTAAGCTCTTTCTCAATGAGACAACTTCTTGTTCAAGTTTCTCACAAACTTCTTCTTTCTTCATCATTTAGACATTCCTTACTTCTCCTATTCTTCTTTCTTCTTCGAGTAGAGTTTCAAGGAAATGGTTTCTTCTCTTAGTTTCTCAAAGTATTTTAATTGTTTCTTCAAGATTACAACAGTCTTTTCACAACTTCCCAATTCACTTCTTAGTTTTCTTTGCGTGTCTTTGAAATTGCTATTTTCAATCTCAACATACTTCAATTTTTTAAGATTCTCATCTTCTTGTTGAATAAATTTTTCTTCATGATTTTCTTCTTCTTCATTGGAATTTTCTTCTTCAATGTCATTTATTTCAATCCTTGGATGAGGACATTCAAATTCAACATGACCTACTCCTTCACAATTAAAGCAAAATAACTTACCTCTATTTTCTTCTTTGAAATCTGAGATGTTGTAATTTGCTTCAACTTCTTCTTCTTATTATTCTGCTTCTTCCCTTACATAAAGGTCTTGTAGCTTGTCCCAAAGCTCTTTTTATGATGCACATGATCCCACCTTGGATTTCACTGAATCTATCAATCCATCCAGGGTGGTATATATTGTCAATTTGTTGTTCCTTTTTGGTTCCTTCTGAGCTACAGTCTTTGGTTTCTTCAAAGCATCGTATCCTGAAGAAACTAAGAACCAAACATCTTCCCCAAGATATTTCAAGTAAGTTTCCATTCTATTACTCCAGTATTCAAAATCGCTTCCATAAAATGGTGGAATCCCATTTGGAATTTTGTCTTCCATTTCTTCTTAGGATCTTCCTTCTAGTGATTAAACTGTACTGAAGGTAACCCGCTCTGATACCAATTGTTGATACTGAGAGGGGGGTGAATTAGTATCAAGTACAATTTAAAACCTTTTTCAACTTATACTTAAACCATTCAATTATATCCAATGAGCAATAAACAATATTATAAGAGTTACACCAATACACCACAATGCACCATGCACAATATATGAGAAATAATCAATAGTTATTGTTCAAGGGAAGTAATGACTTCCAAAGGTAGCTACAACTTCCAAATGTAAAGGGAGGGATAAAAATCCAAGAGGAATATATAATCCTCCAATATCAAAAGAGAGTTGAACTCTTCATCTTTTACCCTTCCTTCCATCCAATAATATATGAGAGATAATAAAACTTTAGATTAAATCATCACCATCAACCAATCATCACATAGAAACTGATAATGCTTCCTGAGACTTCTTCAATTTATGAAATTATTCAATTCCTGGAGTACTCTGATCCTATAGATAATATTACTCAATGTATTCTCTGAAAATCCTCTAAGTTTCATTCCTTGAATCCTCCCCAAAAATAAGTTATAGAGAGAATGGTAGACCTTGTTCAATTATGGTTTATTCAGGAGGCCAAATGTGTAGAGAATTCCCTACACTCAATATTTAACATATGGTTATGAACCTTGTACATACGAAACTAAAGTCTGTACTCTTTCCAATGAAATTTTTCAAAAATCATTTGGATTCGCGATGAAGAATTTATGACTATTTTACCTGGAATACCTCTTTATTGACTAGCTTCAGGACTGGTCACAAACCCTATCTTCCACAGAGTGTATATACATAATTATAGCGAATCAAGAGCTTAAATTTTTACCACATGTACCTTGATATGTCTTCTCAATACCATATCAATTTCACTATCTAAATCATTCTATAAAAAACGTTATAGAAAAAATGGTAGGATGACCTGAAAATGACATACCTTAGAACACATCACCAAAAGACTTCATCCTCCCTTGAAATCCAGCCTTATTTACTTATGATTTCATCTGAAATTCGAATTTTGTATCCAATGAATGTATAATGATATTTATTTATACCATTTATGTCACTTTCTTTTAACATTAGGGTCAACCTGACACTTTCTTATTTTGTAATTATTTTCTTTAATTATCTTCAGGGCCTACATGTCCTTCCTTCTTCAATTCACTTTGTCATCTTCAAAAATTCATTTCTCCTCAACCATGAGGATCCACGTGATGTGCCACATACCACCAAAAACAACATGATGTATACTATCCATCCATGGGTGTTGTATTTGCATGTGCATTTTCCTTCATGTCCAAATACCTTCATCAAGCTTGCGGTCCAAAACCCATGACTAGGGTTGACATTAATGACAACAACCAATCTTCCAAGAAGAACCTCCTCCCTAATATTCAAAACAAATTTATATCTACAATTGTTTCCCCATACTTTTTTTTTTTTTTTTATCCATATCCACTAAGTTTTATCAAACAATGCCTTGGTCATGGTATAGGTGTCTTTGATGCCTAGTCCTCCTACCAATTTAGGAAGACATACATAGTCTCGGGATAGTAAGGTCCATTTTATGTACCTGTAATGAATCAGGATTTGAAACTTGTACTCAATATTATTCTATATATTCTCTAAAATTCCTCGAAGTTTCATTCGTTGACTCATCCCCAAAAAATCATTATAGAGAAAATGGAAAGATAACTCGCTTTGAAGAAGAAAACCTTGGTTTTAAAAACCTCAACTTCCACTGAGTATAAATCCAACAATATAATTATTCAAGACCTAAAATTTGTACCCAAGGTTCTTCCCTATCTCTTTTGAAACAACTCCAAGTTTCACTATCTGATTAATTCTATAAAAAAGTTATATCGAAAATGCCAAGATTTCCTTCAAATAAAACCCTAGAACAAATCATCACAAGACTTCATCTTCCCTTGGAATTTCTCCCTTCTTCACTTCATCTTCCCTTGGAGTTTCTCCCTTCTTCACTTCATCTTCCCTTGGAATTGTTTCCTTCTTCACATCATCATCCCTAGGAAATACGCTCCTCTAGGCTGAAATTCACTCATATTCCTTGGCTAGGTCGAATTGGTGTGATCCAAATGCTAAATGAGACTCCTCTTATTTATATGAGTCTTATCCACATGAGGGGGTGATACCAAGGGTCAAAAATTTTGGGTCACACCTCTTCCTTAAGGATGGTTGACCTTAGGGGATTATTCTCTTGGCTTTAGGGGCCTCTTTACTTGGCTTTAGGGGCTTCTTCTTTTGGTTTTAGGGGACTCGTCACTTGAATTTAGAGGCTTATTTACTTGGTTTTATGGATTCTTCAAGGCTCCATTTGTGTAAAACTCAAACTGAGCATGTGGTAACAGCCACATGTTATCTCATCCCATGACGTTCATTCTTAAAAGATATGCAATAAGGGGACCACTTTAGATTTATATACACTTATTCCAAGGCAACTTCAAGGCTTCTTCAAGTGGACATATCATCTTCACTTTTATGGGCTTCTGGGATTTTCTTTAGGGATTCTTATAAATTGACATCAATGAAAACTAATTTTAAAACACTCCTAAACCAATGGTTTTTGGTTCAAGACATTTTTTTGTATCAAGTACTCATAGCGAGATCCCTCCATTTGAATGAGAACCTCCTCCCTAATATCCACAACACATGTGTCTCTACAATTTTTTTCGCCATTATTCTTCTTTGTTTTTTATCCATATCCACTAAGTTTTAGAATCTAATGTCTTGATCATGGTCTAGGTGTCTTTGATGCCCATTCCGCCTACCCATTTAGGAAGACATATAGAGTCCCATGCCAACAAGGTCCATTTTCTCTCATTTTTTCAATCCCCCTCACCCACCAAAAGAGTGTTGGGTATGTGTTGTATTATTTGCACGAGTAGTAGTGTCACTTTGAAAAACAATTATGCCTTCAGAAACATGTCACATATTTAGGTGGTTTTTCGTCACATGTTTTTTTCCGATGATTTTCTATTTTCAGTTAAGGAATTAGGGTTGTGGACTAATCCAGGTCATTGGGTTAGGGTTTTGGATGTCTTTAGATCCTATATGTATATTGTATTATAAACAATGTATCACACATGAATGAATATAGAATATGTTGGTTTTCCCCGTTTGGGTTTCCAGGGGAAAAAACTTTGTTTAATCTTTGTATTTATCATTGTGTCTTTTATGTTCTTTTACTGAATATCCGTTTGCAATAGATATTGTACAAAGTTAAAATATACAAAGAAAGGAGCATTGGATGTTTCTTAAGGATTTGATAATTTTGGATGGAACCTCAAGGACATAGAAAAGATAAAGGGGCATGGTTTGTAGATCTAAGTTAATGAAGAGGAGTTTACCAGGTAGTGTTAGAAATTTCCCTTTCTAACTAGTTTTGTTCCTGGAAAATATTTCCAAACACATCCCTGTTACATTACTTTATTTTATGCTTAACTTTATTTAAATTGTTTTGGAAATTGTACTTCAATGCACCCCTCATAGATGATGATTTCTTCCAATATATTTTGACATTTTGTAGAAAATCAAGGTGATCAAGACAAAATTTCTCATATAAAAAAGGATTAGGTCTAGGGGTGTTGGAATTGTCCCATGCAAGGCTAATTGGCCAATGATATGAGCCTAATAATTGTATAATTTATGCTTCCAATGATCCCCCTCTTCACATGATAGATTATGTGACAATGAACCAATCCAATATTATATATATATGGTGCATTCCTCCCCTTTTGTTATTCCTCACTTATAATCACTTGTGTCCTCCTATTTTCTCTTAGAGTAATTTGATCATATTGGAATCACCTCCTAGTATCCATTGCCTCTCTTAAATGACTTCTCCTCATTCTTAGATCGAGTCCAAGAATGGTCGCTTCAGGGTTGGGTTTTCTGGTCCATAGGAATTAGTGATAAACCCAAGGTCCAAGAAACCTATTTATCTGAATATTTTTGAAATGATTCTAAGGGTATCAATGTAATATTCAAGGATGAATTGGCTCAAGTTCCAAAGAATAGCTAAGAGAACAATGAATCCTTTAGCATTGGTAACTAAAATTTCACAACCTCTCCAATATTTCCTAGCAATAATCACCATTATGTTGTTATACACTTGGTTTATTACAACATTAAGATTGAGCATTGTTCTTATCTTGTCCTAATTTTTAGTTGATGATGCTTTCTTAGAGAATTGACTCCCTTTATGTTGCATGAGATAAAATTCATTTTAAACCTTCCACTAGGATGAGAAATAATTCTATGGGAGGCCTTTAGTTTGTCTTGAATCCACTAGAAATTCTCCTGCCTCTGCCAATTTTTGTTTCATTGACTTCCTTCCTATTTTTTTGTCCTATGCAATCATGTTTTTGTGATTTGAGTGGAGTGGTACTGAAACCCAATCCTCCCACTATTCCATGAATCTAAATAGATGTTTATATCTTAATTTTTCCTTTCAAAATCTCCCTCTAGAAATATTGAAGTTGAACCTTTAGAAGACTAGTCAAGTGAATCTCTCCATTCTTTGATATTAGAGCTAGGAGGTCAATCTCCACTATATCCAATTCCATGCCATCTTGAGTATTTTCCTCTTCGTAATATTTTTTTCCTTCCTCCTTTGTGTCCATATATAGGTCCTTTGGCATCCTTTCATTCTTTTTTCGTTTGGGATCTTGACCCTCTATTTTCGTATGTTGTGGATATTCTTTTGAGGTTGCATAGTTAAGTTCCTTATCGTCACTAGCCATTGAGGGTGTTGGAATACTGAGAGTGGGAGTGAATAAGTATTAGCATTTTTATTACTTTTAACCACAATACGTATTATTTAACTTTATGAGAATTTCATCAATAGAATTCAAAACATCATGAGTAATATAAATAAATAGTGAAGAGTAAGAAACCACACAAGTACACAGTGCACCATAATTTTACGTGGAAACCTAATGCAGGAGAAAACCACATAATAATTTTCTTATATATCAGAAGACATACATTCATAGGAAGCACCAACTTCCTTGTTTTCGAGATACAATTTGAAGGAGGCTCCAACCCCCTAGTTTCTCAGGATCGAACCTAAAGGAAGCTACAACTCCCTTAGTTTTATATCACCATCTGGAAGGAGGATACAAACCCCTTTCCTTGCCCCATCCTACAACCCTGAAATATAAATGAAGACCAAACTGTCACTACCACAAAATCTGTCAATCCTGTCACCGTAAATACTATCACTGAAAAAACTATCATTTTCAAACCTGTCATTGTAAACCTGTCACATCAATCTCATCAACCAATCATATCTGATCACGTAGATATCATACTCACTATCACAAGTTAATATCTTAAACCATGTTCTCAACATCATAAATATATCTCTCTAATCATTTGTCGTACATGTACCAATATCCATAAACCAAGTATAATAAATTGTCACATCAATCATGTATCAAACCCTCACTATTATGAAAACTCATATTGTACCAATATCTTCAACAATACATATCAACCAAAATTCCTCAAACATGTACCATATGACACAAGATATGCTGCAAAACAATACCCAAGAATGTGTGCCAAGTACAAAAAACAAGTGCAGTGCCAGTGTGCCTTTTCATATTTGTCTCGTAGAGCATGTACCTTACAACCAATAATACCTCAAGGGAATATACTTAGCCTCACATGAACATACCTCAAGAAATCACCAAGATCCAGCTTCAAACAACCATATAAACATACCTTTTACTTGTGTATATGATATTGTTGTACCTAAACTCTATCACACATGTCTATAGACTCTCGTCAGCTTTTGCAGCATGGTACAAAACTCATCCTTTAGATCTGGATTTGCCTCAGGGAATGAATCCTACTTTCTAGTGAGGCCTTGTGTGACGAGCCCTAGACAACCCGCAGGGATGCCTTGCGTGACACTAGTAGTCTAGCCTGTATGGATCAACTAAATCAGGTTTTTTCACAAAACCCTCACTCTCCTCTGCAATCATGAAACGTTTTCATCACTCCTCCTTCGCTTCCTTAGATTTGTGGTACCTCAAATTTTCGAATAAAAATCCTACAATAACCTTTCATAGGATAAATATTCAATGTGTTCAATAGACACTAATGGGAGTCCCTTGATATATTATTTATACTTCCCAAGTGTCTTCCTTTAGGGGCAATATTGTAATTGTTTTACCACTTTTATTTCTTCTAGGGATAACCCACATTCTTGTTGCAACTACTTTACCCATAATTAGTAAACTCATAATTTATTTGTTACAACTACTTTACCCATAATTAAATTATTGTTGCAACCACTTTGACTATAAAACTTCTTGATGAATTTCTAGGAGCTTCTAGAATAATTCTTGAGGCTTATCCAACTTTACAAAGCCATATATCCTTAATTGTAAGGAATCATGTGGCTTACCACCTATCACCAGAAACGACATGATTCATACTATCCATCGTTGATATTATTACTTGCAAGTACATTGATCTTCATGTATGTATTCCTTGATCAACTATGGGTTCCATGACCATACCTTTGGGGCTACCGGAATTTTCTACCAGAATTGCTTTAAGGGTAGACATCAATGAAAACCAACCCAATATTTCAACAATATCCCTCTTTGGCATTGATGGCAACACTCTGATGCAACACGGATGGCATGGAAACACTTATGCTCATGCTCCCCCTATGACCATTGGTCCCCCTGTAATCATGCCTTTGTTCTTTCTCTTCATTTCCATTCCTCTCATTACTTTCTCCCCCTTTGACATCAATGGAAAAAGGGAAACTTCCCTTTGGGGATACTCCCCTTGTCCACAAGCTTAAGATATTTTTGTTTTCCTTTTTCTCTTCATGGTGCTTCCTTTTTTAAATAAATGACATATATGAAAAACATTCAACAATTCTTGTATTCAAATCTTCTATCTCTACTCTCCCCCTATTTTGTTGTGCTTGATGATGTGTAATTCATTGTGGGGAAGAAACTACTCCATGTTTTTGTAGAAGATACTCAAAGGTCTCCCTTGAAAGTGGTTTGGTGAAGATATCTGCAATCTACTATTTTGTCTCAATATTCTCGACCCTGATGTTCTTCTCTGCAACCTATTCTCGTAGAAAGTGAAACTTGATCAAAATGTGTTTTTTCTGGGAGTAAGTCACTGGATTCTTTGAGATACTAGTCGTGTTGGTGTTATCATAAAATATTAGAATCAGTTCATCATATTCAACCTATATATCCTTCAAAGTTTGTTTCATCCATAGAACCTGAGTACAACATGTTTCAACTACAATATACTCTACTTTTATTTTAGATAAATATATTGATGATTGTTTATTTCTTAACCATGTGTTGTGGCCACAACAACCCCCATAATATTTTTAAATTATTATGGGTCCCCCCATATAAATTTTGTTAATATCTCCTTCAAGAACATTTTGGTTTGGCTTCTTTTATGATATTTTCATTTTGAATTGAGTTAAGTGTGACATTTTCATTACTTTGGTTTTGTTTCCAACATTCCAGAGGTTGAATTTTCACCTTATTCTGACTTACGATTTGAAAGATATCCTTGGTCAAAGTGTGGTCATTTTTCACCACCTGGGCATAAAATATGTTTTTATTTCTTATAAATAAAATTAATGTTAATATGTAAATAAGTTTTTTGTTTTATTTAACCTTAATTAATTTAGTTAATTATTACTTAAATTTGATTTAATTTTTTATTTTGCAATTCATATATATATATATATATATATATATATATATATATATATATATATATATATATATATATATATATATATATATATATATATATATATATATATAT
>ML801762.1:39569-60059 GCA_009831015.1 Picea engelmannii
CTTCTCACGGATGCGAGTAGCAGCCACATCTCTTCTCAGAGATAAGCTACCAGCACCCTAGCTAGTTTATTTCCATTCTGTCTGTAAACATATTTCAGTCATTTGTTATTAATGAAATGAAGTCTTATTTCCACTGCATCTCTGTGTTTATGTGTATTTCTGCATTTCATTGTGTTCCTACATAAATCTGGATCATTTGATGCATAAACGAATGTCCCCATTGCAATCATGGAACAAAATCGTTTAAGAATGACTTTCAAATTGTATCAAACGGATGAAGTCACCTCTAGGCCCTTGTTGGGATCTATGTCTCGTAAGGCATGCCTGCAAACTACAATAAATGCTTTGGTTATGCATAAAAACAAATAATGTATAAATCTAGGTGTGTGCCTCCTCTTCTCGTACGTGCAAATAATATTCTCGTACTTTTCATCAAAATTCATGCGACCTTTTCCCTCCGATCTCTTGGTAGAATTGGTGTTTAAAATAAAATTTGTGGGTGAATTTTGCAATGTGGGAAGTTAGCCCGATTGGTTGGAAAAACTACAAATATAGTTGTTTGGTTGGGGAGTTCCTAGGGTCAAGCCCGTGGGCCTTCCCTCTTTTGATTTTAGTTTTAACCATATACTAAACATGTGTTTATTGTTTTGATCTAGGCCAAACATACATATATCGCCAAGTTTGGAACCCAAACTAATTGAACTTCCAGCCAAACAATGGGATAGGTGCATGATAATACAGTATGGCCCGTGTTCAATGTCGGGTACTATTGGAGATGACCTCCAAGGATTTTTTGGATTTTTTGTGGACCAACCGATGGGATGTGAGTCGTCGACATATATGGTGGAATGTGTCGAGACTGGCAACTTGTTTGGGTGTGGCCTAATTTTTTATCTTCTCCACTGGCTTCTAAGTTGAAGTTTCCAGGAATGGGGTCGTCAATCCTTACCCTTTCCATCGAACCGAATATATTTTCTATTTTTAGGCAAGTTGGTTCCAGAACATATGGATTCAATCGGATTTTTGGATAGGCACAATCTTCGTGGATTTAGCATCAGTCAGTCTGGGGCCGACCCTTTTTAATTTGAATTTTTTTTTACCCATCCCTGATTGGGAATTTTGGGGCTGCCACATCGCACCCCTTGATTGGGCCGCATGGCTCCCTATAATAGGTGGCTTTTTGTCCAGTCAGCACTAACACACCTACCAACTCATTGCAACACATCTGGTCAATCATGTCAAGAGTAAAAATGTCCTACTGCCATGTCGAAGCTTATGGGTGGTGCCATGTGGAAGCTTATGGGTCATGCCATGTGGATGCTTATGGGTGCTACCATGTGGAAGCTTATGGGTGGTGCTACATGGCACTTGCCAATAGGCCCAAGTGGCCTCCAAAAATGAAAAATCTAACTGCCACATGTCAATATCTGGTGGTGACATGTGGCATGATGACATCATTAGTATGGATGTTGACATCATCCTGTACGGTCAGTTGTATAGATGTTGATGTCACCTTGTTGACTTTGACTGGGTTGACCGCAACTTTGACCAGCCATAACTTCTTTGTTCTAGCTTCGTTTGATGAGTAGCTTACGCAGTTGGAAATCTTATGAAGAGATCTTTGGTTTGGCATAGGTTTGAATGGATTCTAAGAACTTTGAGTTTTTACCCTTTTATGTCCTCTTGGACCATTCTAAGCCTCCCAGATCACTTTTATTTTGAGGTTTATGTTTATGATAGATTATGCAGTGAAATTAATGATCTTAGGATGAAATCGAATGAATCGATAGAATAATTTTCTACAAGGTTTATCCATCTCTGTTTCATATTTCCTTTAAATGATTTGCCTTCTATTAATGAGTGGTTTCAACATTTGGTTTCCCTTTCCTTGAAACATGATCAATCTCAATCTTGCATTGATACTCATTCACAAGTTGATTTAGAATATTTAGAAGTTGTAGATGAGCATCAATTTTGTTCAACTTTTTTCACTCTGATAGATGTTGGCATGTTTTGCAGGAAAGAGTGTGCTTGTCATTGATGGAAAAAATAGAAGGCGGAGAAGAAGGAAGAAAAATCTTAGGAGAGTTAACAAATGAAGATCAAATCTCAGAAGAGATGGTGCGATAAAACTCAGAAAAAATCAAGGTTGTGGGATCTACAAGCCAAATCAACAACAGGGATGAATTGCAGGGAGAGAAAGAAGAATTAAACTACTCGTTAATCAAAATCCCCCAATATGTCTAGATCGTCAGATCTCGTAGCTTCAAATATCTAAGACTTCGGTTGATCCAACAATCAATGAGTTTATGTCAGATTAAATCGTGACCGTCGTATGCGCAATCGCCAAATCTATGGCATGGATGAATTGTGGAGATTGAAAGGAGAATTAAACATCATGCTTGTTCCAATCCTGCAATTTGTCAGGACCGTCTGATCTTATATCTTCGAAGATCAACAATTTTGGTTAACTCACCAACAATGCACAACTTCCAATTGCGGAGTTAGGTAACGAGTTAAAACACTCACAGATTTTGGTTGCACAATCAATCTTGATCATGGATATGCTTCAAGAATATTCACAAATGTTGGATCACTTCGGAGTGGAAGGAGAGGATAATCTAGCAAATCTGTAACGTAGACAGATCACACTGTCGATCTAATACCCTAATCGATGAACAACATTTAGTTTGGGTTTAAATTTGCGAGGAGGTTACGCTCTAGAAGGCTTGAGATGTGAAATACTCGAAGCTCGGAAATCCGAAATGAATAAGGACCATCGGATTTGGAGGACAAATGAGGACAGTTGGATCATGGTTGTTGGTCACGTAGCAGACCACGTCGGTCGACCATGTCAACAAACCACATCAGCAAATAACACATGACATAATCATATGAAGACAAGCATCAAGAGGAAATTGGCTTGTGCCAAGTCAGCAAGTGATGTAAGAAAGTTACATCACTTTGGGAGAATTTCTTTGGGAGTTTCAAATGTCAAAAGTCATGAATTCTTGAAGGACGAAGATCTGAAGTCACTCTCATTCGTCTATATAAGATACTATCATGACCATTATATCAAGGAGATGAACATGTGTCACATCAGCAGATCTACATCCATATCAACAAGAAAATATGACAGACCACGTCAGTAATCTATGCCAGCAAGGAAATGTGGCACATTCAAAGAATGACAAGTGTCAAGTTGAAAACAACATTTCAGGTACATGCAAATCACAAATCTGAGTGACACATGGTAGCTACTTGGCTCGTTACATGTCATCAAGTGACACAAGAGTTATGTCACTCTAGGAGTTTTTCTTTAGAAGCTTTACCACCAGTACTCTCCCAAAGACTCAAAGTCTCGAATGTCGAAGACCCAAAGTGGACAAGACACATTTGATCTGAAGATCTGATGCAGGAGCATTGCCAACTCATCAAGCGAGCCAGCACGGAATGCAAGAGGACAGCTGGACAATCCAGCACAAATTTTGAAATCACCTTGGGAATTGATGCGCCATCTTAAATGAAACCATTAAGATGAGGTGCACTTTGTGTATTGTAATGGACCTTGAGCGGATAACTCTCGTCCTTAGTAGGTAGAGGCATTTAAAAATAGTTAATGTAGTTAGATAGAAATTAATTCTAGATTAGACAGTTTTAGAGAGCAAGAGGGAAATGGGATATAGACACCCTCATTGTGTATTGTAACATTATCCAGGAAGAGCAAGAGCATGTACAGATTTGTTTGAGAACACCCATGTACAGATATTTGAATTAATAGAAGAATCTTTGATTCAAATTCATGGTTTGGTGTCTGTGTATTGATGTTGATATGCTCATGAATGTTGCTTCTTGTTATGCATTTTCTTTGATATGTTGTGTATATGATTTCATGTCTGAATTGAAGTCTGAGGGAAGAAGGAATGAGTTTCAATTGTTTCTCTATTGAGCCAGAAGATTCCTGCAAGGAGTGCAGTTGAAGTGTCTGCAAGGAGTGCGTTGACAGAGGGTTCAAGTAGAGATAGATTTTGTTCTCATTCATCCCAAAGGTGCAGTTGGGCACAGGATTCATGCAAGGAGTGCACTGGCCAAGGAAAGCTTCAGGGTAGAGAACCTGAGCAAAACATTGAGAGACTGTTGTTGCAGGCATGCACAGAGTCGAGGAGATTCCACACTTAGACATGGTTGAAGGGTTTCTGCAAGGAGTGCATGCAAGGGTTTCTGTCTGAGGGACTTGAAAGTCATGGAGAATCTCAGGAAAGATAGGCCTTTGAGTTTGTTGAAGGACGACACAGACAAGTTGTGCCTAGAAGGTTGGCTAGAAGTGTCGTAAGTTGTGCACAGGAGGACGAGTTCCATGAAGGAGAAAGTGGTTCATTTCACAGAAATCACTAAGCAGAGATAGACGGTCGGTGTTCACTGAGGAGGAATCGTGAATCTCTGTGGGCCGTAGGATCTTGCAAAGGTGAAAGGGAGATACGGCGTCATATTTCCTATAGGATAAAAGTTCAGGAGGAGGAGAGTCATTGATCCAAGTCGGTCAAGGCCGTTAGATATACACGTACATCGTGCATGGGGGTTTCGTGGGTTGAAGTCCCGTGAATATAGAAACAGGAATCGCGAAATCGCAAACCGCGATATCCCGATGAGCTCAGAACCATCCATCATTTGGGACACATGTCAGAAGATCCAAAGAAGTCAGGGTTCGGAGTATCGGAGGTTTCGAGGACATGATACTCTTGCAGCTTGAAATCGTGAAACGCGATATCCCAACGGGGTAGAGCAGTGTGGGACCACAAGAGTCGGAGTGGGAGATAGGTGACACAAGTTATTGGGGTTTCGTAGGGAGAAGTTCTGAAACATCGACCTCAGGACTCACGATTCTGCAAAGTCCAAAATCCCGATAGAAGTGACGGGAAGTTGAAGGGAAAACTAGCGCGTGCGTCGGATTTTCGGTGTATCGAGCATCAGGAGTCAGAGAACCGAGTTGCTCGGTATCACGAGTAATGAAATCGCGATAGGAGAAGTCCCGACAGGGAGAGGGAAAAAGGTCAGTGTTGACTTGTATCGGGCCTCGGGGATCCGAAACACCAGCGCTCGACCACTGACCTCACGAACCCGTGAAGTCTGATTCCCCGATAAGTAAAGATTGGATCGCGCAAAGAGTTCTGTGGGTGTAGATTTCCCGATAGGGAAATAGAAGGACCGGTTAGTGTTCTTCGGGCCGAGAGAAGACAAGATCCTGTGAGCGGGCACGCTTGAGGATGCGTACTACATCAAGATCACTTTGTAAGCAGTTTCATCTGTCAATATACTATAGTGGAAGGATAGTGTAAGTGAAAATGTTAACCGACAACAAGCTGTCTCCACCATCTTATGAATGACTCAATAAGTAATCACTCCAGAGGAAACAATGAGTTGAGATTTGAAATCTCTAAGGTCGAGAGACCTGAGGAGATCTCAAATGTTAATCTAAGAGTGACACGCTTCATAGGCTTGTCAGCTCCAAAATATTGATGTACGGAGGAAAGAAAGGGTTGAGACTCTAAATCTTTGAAGTCTGAAAACCCGAAGGAGATCTCGACCTTCGATCTGATGTTCAATGTACTATCAGTTGTTGATCAAAATACAGAGGAAGGATAGTGTATGCATAATAGACAAAGTCACGGAGTAAAAGGTTTCCATAAATATCATTGTTTGATTAAGTCCTAGCCATTGGATTAAGCAATGAAGGATAACTGTAAGGATTAATGGTAACCATTGATCTGGTTACGAGATGTAATGTAAATTGTCCAATCTGTTCAGGAATTCCGATTCAAAAGTTTCAAAAGGTTTGAAACCCAAAAGTTTTGAAGGGAAAAGTGACAAATTAATGACAGTCGTCCATTTCAGGATAATGAATTGTGGTCATTGAATTGATGAGTTCTCAAGCACTTGCTAAGCCCAAGCGTATGGTCACCGCTAGTGATGATGTGAAGGAAAGGGCTTAGAAGTCAATGAATCCATAATTGACTAGTTGTAACTAACAGAGAAGATGAACAGTTTCAACTGCCAGAGAAGCTAAGGAATCTCAGCATAACACACACTAATGATGAACACATAGGGCTAACCTCTAGAGAAGACAAAGAGTTTCCATGATGATCAAATAGAGGGCTCGGCGAGAGAAAAAGATGTAGAATGGATAAGTGAAAGGATTTTTCTTGTTGGCTATGTATTTGTGAGGAAGAGATGCAGTGAAAAATATGAAGGGCATAACGGTGACGTAGTGAAGAGCATGCAGAGGCATAGCGCATAGTGGGGAGATGGCTCATAGAGCATAAAACGTAGGAGAACAGAAAGCGCAAGGTATCTGAGAAGAAATACACTAATGTAGGCAGAGTAGAGTGGTGTAGCAGAACAGTGATGAGTCTGGTAAGTCATTGATAAATGTTCTATCACTGTGATAAATTTAAGAAAAGCAAAGATTTATATTCCAGGGTGGGAGGGAGGTGCCAGGGAGGACTTTTGTTCTCAGATTTTCAAGTAGGTTCTTGAACACAGGGATTTGTAGCTTCCATCTGGTTATAGCCAGAAAAACCCAGGGTGGTAGGGTGGTGAAAGGGAGAACTATTGTTCTTTGTTATACATGTTGGTGCTTATGTGACTGGAAGTTGGTGCTTCCATCTAGTTGGTGTTGGAACACTTAGGGAGTTGGTGCTTCCTTCTAGTGGGTGCTAGAGAAACCAGAGAGTTGGTTCTCTCAACAAGTTGCTTCCTATAAAACATAGGTTGTAGCCTCAGGAGGAGTTGGAGATCATAAGAATGATAATGTGCAGAAAATAAATATTACTTATCATGTCAAGAAGAATATATTTCTCCCTTTATGGGTTTCCTTAGGAAATATCTATCTCTGTATATTTCATGTTTCTGATTGATGTTGAATATTCTATCACTTACCTCCTTGCATTATTGTGATCGGCATTGAGTTTTCTATAAAGAGTTTAAAAAACGAATAATTGTTTAAGCATATTAATAGTTGATCTACCCCCCCTCTCAGTTGTCCAACAATTGGTATCAGAGCAGGTTCCTTTTATTTAAAGATAGATCAGTAAGACTAAACATGTCAAGTCATGAAGGAACTTCAACCAATAAGGCCCCTATGTTCAATGGAACAAACTATTCCTTCTGGAAAGTTAGGATCATAACGTACATAATGGCTTTAGGTGCAGATGTTTGGGATGTGGTAGAGATTGATTATGTAAATTTAGTTGTACTAGCTAATAAGGATGACAAGCTAGAATTCAACTTCAATGCTAAGGCTATGAATGTTATTCTGAGTGGGCTTGAAGAAGCAAAATTTGTAAAAGTTATGCACTTAGAAACTTCCAAAGACATGTGGGACAAACTAATTAGTAGCTATGAAGGTAATGAGAAGGTAAAGGATGCCAAGCTTCAAACCTACAGAGTACAGTTTGAACAACTACAGATGAAATAATATGAAACTACTGGGAAGTACTTTCTAAGAGTTTAAGAACTAGTAAATGTAATGAAATCTCTTGGTAAAAAAATTGAGAAAGCCTCTTTAGTAAAAACAATTTTGAGATCTCTGCCAGATAGGTTCAACCCAAAGGTCTCTGATATAGAAGAAATTAATGATCTAAAATATTTGGCTTTTGATCAATTTCTAGGAACTTTGACTGCATATGAAATGAGGATAGGTAAAGATAAATCCACCACTAGAGAAGATTATTTTAAAGCAGATAAGAATGAAGAATCTGAGCCTGATGAAAATTGAAGCAAAATTTGTGAGAAGACTAAAGCAAGGATCAGGAAAGTATCAAGGAAGGTTTCCCTTTAGGTGTTTTAACTGTGGAAATATAGGTCACTTTGCATCTAAGTGTCCACATAAGAAGCAGGATCAGAATTCTAAAGGTGAAAAGAAGTACAAACCCAGGAGATTTGGTAAAAAGAAAAGCTTATGTGTAAACAATGATGACTCTTTAGAATACACAGATAGTGACTCTTCCTGTGAATATAATGTTAATGACTTTGTGCATATGGCCAAAGAGGATTATGATAATAAAAACACAGTAAGTGATGTTAATGATGAAGAAGTTGTGGTTGATATGGAAGGTGAACTAATCAATGCTTTAGAAGAGATTGACAGACTCAGACTCAAGAGGAAAAAAAAACAGTTGTTGATGTCATTTGAAAAGAATGGTAAAAAACCTAATGAAGACTTTTCCCTGCTAAAAGTGGAGTTAGAAGAGGAAAAAAAGATAGAGGACATTCTGAAACACCAATTATCAGAAAAGAAGGTAATATGTGAATCCTTGGAAGAAGAGGTAGTAAAAACCAGAAAAGAGATGGAGAAGTTTAAAGCATTGTGTTATCACTCCAAGAAACTCCTTAGGGTTGTAGGCTAAGAATGCTTGGTAACTTAAGAATATAATGGGTTTTTTTGTTTATGAAATTGTGGATCAATGGGACAACTCAGTGACTAATGAGAAGAACATCTTATCAAGTATTTGAATAAACCAATGCTTTTATAAATCAATGATCAGATGGAGTAATTGGACAGGGTATGAAGAATACTAATCAAGATAACCAAATACAATGAATGCAGGGTCATACAAGATAGCAAGAAGTCTTTTAATTCGAATTTATGAGCTTTATAAGAAGATGAAAGTTCTTAAAATCTAAACTAAATTTAATTAAAATATAGAGTAATACAGTATATGAGTAAATCTGATATTGATGGCAAAAGGAAACTGTGATTCTATTAGAAGATAAGAGCCTTAGTACAATAGTCCAAATGTATCCAGAATCGAACCCTCGTCTATCTTAATTTTGTAGCTTTATAGCTTTACATCACAGTTATCAGATCCTAAAACAATGGATCTGATTTTCTAAAAATAGAAAGCAAACTGTATTTACAAGAAACTAGGAGTAGATCCTCAAAATGAGGTCAATCCCTAGCTGATAATCCTCAAAATGTGGTTGAAAAGTTGATGATGTGTAGCCTAGCCTTCCAAGGCTATTTGGTTTGATCTCCTGAAGATGAAATTCGAGTTGGATGATGTGTCTTCAAACCCCTGATATTCTGCCTTTGAAAAAGATGCCAAATGTAGTTGAAAACCCTCTTTTTGACCTTATCCCTCAAAACTAGCCTTTAGATTTTACTTTGATAATTCATTACCTTCTTATTCAAAAAGGTTTCATTCCATTCCAACTCAAAAATTTCCAATCTGAGCAAAATTTCGATGAATCTAGACATGACAGGATTTCACCAGCTAATTTACCCAAAAATCCACTCATTAACTGGTGAAAAGCAGAGCTTTCACCAGCTAACTAGCAAAGTTCAAGAAGAGTTAGCTGGTGAAAGCGCAGATTTTTTTTAAAATCAAATTTCTCATTCATGGAGAGTCTGTTTTACATGCTTGAATAGTCAATCGACATCTAGAAATCCTAATCTTTCCAATGGTTCTTTCAAATCTTCATTTGGATATCAGGGAGCTAGTCAAATGTTCCCTGCAAGATTAGGCATCATTCTTTAAAAATTGCTAGTGCATTTTTTATCGCTAACATCTGGCTCCAACTGGGATGGAGACCTCCCTGTGAGGTTTCCAAGAACCTGGAAGACCTTGTTCCTTTATTATTGGACATGGATTTATTCATCCTTTACAATTTATCATCTAACTTTGGAAATTCCATGTTGATTATTGTAGAAATAGTATACTCATCAGGTGGATGACAAAGTACTCTAAAAGCTTGTAGTAGCTTTACGTTGTTCCTGAGATTTATATTTTCAATCAGCCCCAATAGATTGTTTGTGTCCTGTAGCTGTAGCTATGACTGTTTCATCAACAATAAACTTTAAAGTTCCAACCTTTGCATTTTTACCATCATAAAACTTGGCAAAGACTTCTTCTATTTCACTCCTAGAAGCTACAACCCTTAGCCGCCTCGAGCTTCCCCTTTTCCATTACAAAGCCTATTTTAAATAGCAAAAAGAACAATAACTATTTGCTAACTTTATGGAAAACTAAATCATACTAAAATATGAAACAAACTAATTTGTTTCCAAGATGTCTAGAATTGCTGGCAAATCTGGGATTTTCGGCCATCTTATCATCAACGAATTTGGGTTGCCACCTGTCTATATCTTTAACCGTATATTCCTCACTCGCTGGCTTGAACCCTAAATCTGCTTCAAAATAGAAAAGTCAATGTGATTGGATTTCAATAGGATCAAGAGAACCCTTCAATAGGATCAAGAGCATCTTCTGATTTCGAAAGGCACAACTGGGAGAGATTTACAAGCATAAATGTATAAAGTTTGTTAAAGATCCAAGATTATAGGAATCTTTGATCAATTTATTTCTCTCCTTACCTCACTTGATTCAACACAATTGTCATATGCAAAGAGAAACTGTAACTTACAAACACATTTTATTATGCTTGGAATACTACCATCTAAATAGAACCCCATTTAGAATAGGGATCTTTTCTTCTACTAAAATTTCTTGCACATCGATCACCAGGAGCAAGTCAATCTTTCCTCTGCTTCAAAATATTCTGTCAAAACTGACTTTCCATTATCCCTGGAAGCAACAGAGTGAGCATTCTCTAGAAATTTATTGATCTCTCGTACGGCACTGAGTTTCTTATTAAAAGACTGAAATCCCAGCATTCGTTCAACCATTCTTCTCTGAACTATGCTGACAACATTTTCATCATTTTCAGCAGATGAACCCCGAGCAATTTTTTCCCACAAGTGCCTCAAGATCATGGACAATGTACCAAAGGACTCTCTTCTGGTCTTATCACTCAGTGCATCAACATCCTTTTCAAGACAATCTGCTACATGGCTTATCACAACATTACAAGGCTCTAGAAAAATCTTCACCCCTTCATCGTATATAAAATCTATAGTCCTCGCAAGCAGAATCAAAAGAACTTCGATAATAGCATGCGACAACTTTTGCAGTGTAGAAAGAAATTCAGCCAGCTACTTGTATCCATCTCCATACAAGGTATGACCGAAATAATTCATCAAATGGGAAAGCAAACAGTACACATTAGGTGGTCTACACCGCTCACAATCGCAAAACTCAACTTCTTTCACTTGAAATTTTTGACAAGCACAATGCCATTCACCATTCTTTTGCCTAACAGGGGTCCCCAGGAAACGTTTTGCATAATTTGATTTCCCTGATGAAGCTACCATAGCCGTAGGCACTGCAGTCTTGTCTTCTGTGAAATATATATCTTCATAACTAATCTCACAATTCATTTATGGATCATGAGCAGTAATGAACAAAGTCGTTGCTTGATATGGGCATGATTGGTACAAAAGTTGTGTTTTGAAACTTTTATGGATGGTGTACAACACATGTCATCACTATTGCAAGTAGAAATAACACTGATCCCAAAATATTGAGCTGCAAGTCATTGATAGTAGCAATGCCAACACCCAGCAGTAGGATCACAAGTGAAAACTAGATTTTCTGGCTGAAATACTTCTTGAAAAAGAGAGTTTCCAAAAGAGAAGTACAAGGAATGATTGCCAACTTGGTCATATGATAGAATCCAACAGAGTTGAAACCTAGGCAAAGGTTCAAAATTCCAATAGAGATACCATTCAAAATACCAAATCCCATTACATCCCGTGCATCAAATGGCTTATGTTACAACAGTTTCAACCATAATGCTATATGCAAAGAACATAATGTAACCAGAAGATGCCAGCTGGTCAATGTTGTGGAGAAGTTAACTCCGAGAGTGTTGATGAGCACCTTGTTGCAGATGACTATCGAAACAGAGGAAATAATAGAGAGACTTAAAGCTCCAACCGTTCCCAGCTGAAACCCTGTACTCTCTATCATGTTTTCTCTATGTTGATTGACTGTCAACTGCAAAAAAATAAAATATTCCCAGAATATTTCACTAACTAAAATGGATCATGAAGTAAAATGTAGCCAAATGCCAGAACCAAGAAAGTCTTCAAGTGTCCTAGAACTCGATATCTGACTGGAGATGTCTTGTCAATCACAAGATATGTACTGAAGTTGATAAACACAGAGATCAAACAGGATAAAACAATGAAAATCAGAACATGAGGCGTTAAAACTAGCATTGACAGAAGCAATTTCTATGAAAAACCTCTCTGATTTTTCTTGTAGCTTGATCTCCACAATTTAAATCTTCTAACCCTAAATGCATTCCCTTTGATTTCATTGATGCTTTTGTGTCTATTCCATTGGGCTATGGAGTCTCAAATGTTGTCACCAGACCTCTGCAATCTTTATTCAAACCCGGAACATACATTACTGAAAACAAATAATTGCTGCAAACTGACAAACTGAAAAAGAATCTTCAATCATGCTTGATGACGAAATCATTTTCTATCTACTCCTACTTATAACCAGTTACAGCTGGATCATTATGTGACATCATGTTTCCAATGAATCCATGCTAACATCGAACTAATTACAACAACTCTTTCAATGCAAACCAAAATCAAAGGGGAATTCATAACTTGCAACAAAATTTGAATTTGCAGCATATATTCACAATCATCATCTGCTTTAATTCTGAAAATGGAAAGACTAAAATCTTATGAGAAATATGATTCCATATAAATGGACATTGGATCATAGAAAGAAGAAATAGTTTGACAACCAAACAGAGTTACCTCTGCTTGTTGTTCAAGAATTTCTAATGTATGTATCTTCTTATAAACAGGTTTCTACAATTCCGAAAACAACAAAGGGTTAATTTCACGGTTAAACCTTTCTTGATTGATATCTTCTTCGTGAAAGATTTCAATTTTTTGTTTCTGAGGTGCTGCAAACCGACAAGAAGACTTGAAATTTGCAGTTGGGTTAAATCCATCATGTTCAATGTCTTCTACAAACATGGAATGGCTTATTTGAACATGAGGTTGTTTCTTGATGAGAAAAGAAAGGGGCTCTTCAACATAGCTTTCATATATGGGCTGACTGCTCAGATCGACATCAGTTGATATAGATATCTACTCTACCCCATCTACATACTCATCAAAAACTGGTGAACAAAAAACCCCTGTATCTTGTAAAGAAAAACATGAAGTTTTCATCTCCTTCTTTTCAATCATAGATGGAAACATGTCATACGAAGCATCTTCAAAAATTTGAGAACAATTATCTTCTATAATTGTTCCTTCATGCAAATTAAGGGAAACAGATGCATCAGAAATAAGGCTTGATGCATCTACAATTATGCAATCTTCACAATTAATTGTATCAGGAAGTTCTTCCTCAAAAACATAATCTTCATTTGGACAAACAGAAGAAGAAACTATTTCCTACTGAACATGTTTTTCAAATTCATCACAATAATATTCAAGAAGAATTTCCCGAGGAAAATAACTTTTACATCGATGATGAAATACTCTATGAAACTCTTTTAAAGAAGATATGCTAGAAGGAGGTAAAGATCGATACCATTCACGAGCATCTCCTTCTAATGAGAAGACAAACATCTTCATGAGCACATCCTCATGATATATATCCAGTTGAACCATGCATTGATGAAAACTAATGAGATGATCTGAAGGATTATCTTCTTTCTTTTCTGCAAATCTTGGAAGGTGATCTCCCCAAAAATCTATAGAAGAAACTGGATGTGGGAAACCAAGAATTGTTGAGAAGTCAAGAGGTGCAAACCTCCGAGCCAAAAGAGCTGCAAATGCTTTTGAAATTTAATTATTGTGGATTCGCCACTAAATCTGTCCTTCATGGAGTCGCCAGATAGATGATTAATAGATGATTACAACCAATGTAGTGTCCAACCTTTGTCTATCATCAAAGATCAAATCTATGTCGTCTCCCAGGGAAGCTAAGATTCAATCTCCTCTCCTCGACAACGGCACCAATTTGTTATCACTCCAAGAAACTACTTAGGGTTGTAAGCTAAGAATGCTTGGTAACTTAATAATATAATGGTTTTTTGTGTTTATGAAATTGTGGATCAATGGGATAACTCAGTGACTAATGAGAAGAACAACTTATAAAGTATTCGAATAAACCAGTTCTTTTAGAAATCAATGATCAGATGGAGTAATTGGATAGGGTATGAAGAATACTAATCAAGATAACCAAATACAATGAATGTGGGGTCATACAATATAGCAAGAAGTCTTTTAATTCAAATTTATGAGCTTTATAAGAATATGGCAGTTCTTAAAAGCTGAACTAAATTGAATTAAAATACAGAGTAATACAGTATATGAGTAAATCTGATATTGATGGAAAAAGGAAACTGTGATTCTATTAGAAGATAAGAGCCTTAGTACAATAGTCCAAATGTATCCAAAATCGAACCCTCGTCTATCTTAATTTTGTAGCTTTATATCTTTACATCGTAGTTATCAGATCCTAAAACAATGGATCTGATTTTCTAAAAACAGAAAGAAAATTGTATTTACAAGAAACTGGGAGTAGATCCTCAAAATGAGGTCAATCCCTATCTGATAATCCTCAAAATGTGGTTGAAAAGTTCATGATGTGTAGCCTAGCCTTCCAAGGCTCTTTGGTTTGATCTCCTGAAGATGAAATTCGAGTTGGATGATGTGTCTTCAAACCCCTGATATTCTGCCTTTGAAAAAGATGCCAAATGTAGTTGAAAAACCTCTTTTTGACCTTATCACTCAAAACTATCCTTTAGATTTGACTTTGATAATTCATTACCTTCTTATTCAAAGAGGTTTCATTCCATTCCAACTCAAAAATTTCCAATCTGAGCAAAATTTCGATGAATCTGGCCGTGACAGGATTTCACCAGCTAGTTTATCCAAAAATCCACTCCTTAACTGGTGAAAAGCAAAGCTTTCACCAGCTAACTAGCAAAGTTCAAGACGAGTTAGCTGGTGAAAGCACGAATTTTTTTTTAAATCAAATTTCTCAGTCATGGAGAGTCTGTTTTACATTCTTGAATAGTCGATCAACATCTAGAAATCCTAAGCTTTCCAATGGTTCTTTCAAATCTTCATTTGGAGCTTGGGGAGCTAGTCAAATGTTCCCTGCAATATTAGGCATCATTCTTTAAAAATTGCCAGTGCATTTTTTATCGCTAACACATTGTATCTCCAAAATCTTCCAAGAATTAAAGCTTCAGCAGAACTAAATGACATTATGAACAAACAAAGGTATCCTTTATTGAAGACTATTTTAGGCTATGTAAGTGGTTCAAGCAACAAATAGATAGAAAGCAAAGAGCCAGTAAAGATGATAAAGTTCCAAATCCAGAGACAATCAAACCATTTGAGTACTATGTCACCAAAAGCTAATAAAGAGAAGATTATCCCTGATAAAAAACAAAGATATCAGAAGATGGAGCAACAAATACCAAGAATAAGGCCATCCTTCAGGTACCAAAATTTCTTTCATGGTTATTGTTTTTACTGCTCTAATTTTGGTCATAAGATTTCAAATTGTCAAATTAAGTTTAGAGACATGCAACTGAGAAGATCAATAAATAAACAATCTTTGCAACATAGAAATAAACATCCAATGAATAGACACAGTTGCACCAATCACTTTGACCTATTGAACAATGAGCTCGAATGCTATAACTATCATAACTTCTACCACAAATCTGCAAACTACCATCTGAAGAATTACAAAATAGATACAAAGATAAAACCCTTAGCTAAAAATGTCAACACATGGAGAAAGAAAGATAGTGAAAATTGTGGTCTAATACTTTCAACTCGAAAACAAAAGACCCCTTGTATATAGAAAGTGGATGTTCCAAGCACATGACTGGAGACAAGGATAAATTTGTGTCTATAAGTAAAGGAAAAAGAGGAAATGGGACCTTTGGAAATGATGAACCAAGTTAAATCAAGGGTAAAGGGATAATGTGTTTAATTAATAGCAAAAGAAAATCCAAGGATGTCCTTCTTGTAGATGGGCTGAAACATAATTTTCTTAGTGTAATTCAAATGTGTGACAGAGGATGTGAAGTGGTGTTCACTTCCAAAGACTATAAGATAAAATGTGTAAATTTGGGACAAGTGGTGGATAAAGGCAGAAGGACAGATAATAATGTATATGTGTTGAAAGAAGATAGAGAAGAGTGTCATCTAAGAAAACATGATGAGAGTTGGTTATGGCATAGGAGACTTGGACATCTAAACTTTGAGCAATTAATCAAGCTCAAAAATCTTGAGGCAGTAAAAGATCTTCCAAGAATATCAAAGCCACATGATTCCGTGTGTAAACCATGCCAAGTAGGAACGCTAACTAGGACACAGTTTAAATCCAAGAACTCTACTTCAACAGAGAAACCACTCCAATTAGTTTATATGGATCTATGTGGACCATCAAGACAGGAAGGCACATGGAAGGAAAACTACTTCATGTTGATCATTGATGATTTCTCCAGACTCACTTGGGTTGATTTTCTCAAAGAAAAAGTTGAAGCATTTGAGAAATTTAAAATATTTGAGGCTTTAACTGAGAACCAAAGAGGCAAAAGATTAAAGGTTGTAAGATCGAGCAGAGGAGGAGAATTTATGTCAATTGATTTCAAGGAATTTTGTGATAAACATGGGATCAAAAGAGAATACACAATCCCAGGAACTCCAAGGAAAAATAGAGTAGTTGAGAGGGAAAGTAGAAAAGCTCAGCATATGGATAGGTCAATGATGAATGAGAATAACATTGGTCAAACCTACTAGGTAGAATAAAGACACAAAACAATCCATATTCTTAACAAATCTCATCTCGTACCACACAGTGATAAGACACCTTATGAATTGTCGCATGGAAGACTTGCTACAATCAAACACTTCAAAGTCTTTGGGAGTAAGTGCTACATAAAGAATAATAATGAAAACCTTGGCAAGTATGATGACAGGGCTGATGAAGGCATCTTATTAGGGTATGCTATAAACAATAAAGGATACAGATGCTATAATAAGAGGCTGCATAAATTGGTTGATTGTATTGACATAAAAATTGATGAAGGAGTCCTAGTAAGAGAGGTGAGCAATGTTGAATCAACAACATAGGATATAGTTGGAGTTGAATTTGAACAGGTCCAAGAATTAAAACAAGAAGACTCTAAGTCATATGAATATGAAAATACTCAGGTAGACTCAACTCAGCAGACAACATCAAATCCTTCCTCCAGAATTACTAAAAATAATCATCGTGCAAGTCAGATAATTGGTGAGAAAGACAAAGGTTTACAAACCATGAGAAGGATAATAAAAAACACCGAGAAATCACATGAAGCCAGTGAAGATGAAAATTGGTTAAAATCAATGAATGAGGAACTAGTTCAGATTGAGAAGAACAATACTTGGGAGCTTGTTCCTAGACCTACAGATAAGAATGTAATTAGATCCAAATGGGTGTTTAAGAATAAAATAAATGAATAAGGACAAATTGTTAAGAATAATGCCAGATTGGTCTGTAAGGGGTATGCACAAGTTCAAGGACAATATTTTGATGAAACTTTTGCACCAGTGACAAGATTGGAAGCAATCATAATGGTTCAGGCCTATGCATGTCATAAGAACTTTAAAGTAAATTAGAAGGTTCTTAAGTGAACTTTCCTTAATGGATACCTAGAAGAAGAAGTATACATGGAGCAACCTAAAGGATTTTCACTGACATATAATACTAACTATGTTTGTACGTTGAAAAAGGCATTATATGGACTGAAACAGGCACCACGAGCCTGGTATCATAGACTGGACGATTTTCTACAGGACAAAGGGTTCAAGAAAGGTATTGTTGACAACAATCTATATGTAAAATTTGAAGGTGATGATTTATTAGTTGTTTTTTTTTATGTAGATAACATTATCTTTCGATGCACTAATGACCTTTCAGTTCAATGGTTTTCTAATTCAATGCAGACTGAGTTTTAGATGTCCATGATAGGAGAACTGTTATATTTTCTTGGTTTACAAATCAATCAGAGTTCTGCAGGGATATTTATCTCTCAAGAACATTATTTGAAAGAGATGTTAAAGAGGTTTCAGATGGAAGATTCCTCTCCTGTTAGTACACCTATGGTGGTTGGTTGCAAGCTCAGTAAAGATGATATTTCATGTGATGTTGATCAAAGAACATATCAATCAATGATATGCAGTCTTATGTACATCACATCATCCCATCCTCATATAATACAGGTTGTTGGAATGGTAGGTCGTTATCAGTCTACCCCTAAAAAAAGTCATTTAGCAGCTATCAAGAGGATATTCAAATATTTGAAGGGTACAATGACTTATGGTATTTGGTATCCTATAAATCAGAACTTACAATTAGTTGCATATTCATATGTTGATTGGGAAAACTTTGTTAGTAGCATGGATTAGTAAAAAGAAGGGATCTGTCTCATTATCAAGTATGGAGGCAGAGTACATTGTTGCTGATACTTGTTGAACTCATATTTTATGGATGTTACAAAATCTTGCAGATTTGAAGCTAACTTATATTGATCCAATTCCAATTCACTGTGATAACACCAACGCCATTAGTGTCTTGAAGAATCCTATTCTCCATTCAAAGATGAAGCATATCCCAATAAAGTATCATTTTCTCAAAGAACAGGTTACAAATAGAGTTGTTCAGCTCAATTATATTCCTTCCATAGGACAAATTGTAGACATCTTTACTAAACCCCTAGCCAAGACACCTTTTGAATATCTTATTTAGAAGTTGGGTGTCATCCCTACTCTCACCTAAGTGAGTCCATCCTGTCAGGGGGAGTATGTGTTGGTTGAATATCTGATACCTCTGAAATGTACTGCAACAACTTAGGGGGGGCATTTTTTCTTTGACATTGATGTCAAAGGGGGGGAAAAGGAGTGGTTCAGATGCTAGAGTTGGAGGTCCAAGCAAGTCCAGATGCTACAGTTGGAGGTTCAAGAAATCTAGCGCAACTTTTGAGGTTTGCCATCAATGCCAAAGGGGGAGATTGTTGGCATGTTTTACTAGAAAGAGTGTGCTTGTCATTGATGGAAAGAAAAGAAGGTGGAGCAGGAGGAAGAAAAATCTCAAGAGAGTTAACGAATGAAGATCAAATCTCAAAAGAGATAGAATGATAAAACTTAGAACAAATTAAGACCATCGGATCTGCAAACCAGATCAACAGGAGGGATGAATTGCGGGGAGCGAAAGCATGATTAAACTACTCACCAGTAACAATCCCGCAATCTGTCTGGATCGTCAGATCTCATAGCTTCAAAGATATACGACTGTGGTTGATCCAATAAACAATGAGTTTAATTCATATTAAATCGTGACCATCGGATGCGTAATCGCCAAATCTATAGTAGGGATGAATTGCATAGATTGAAAGGAGAATTAAACATCGTGCTTGTTCCAATCCCGCAATTATTCAAGACTGTATGATCATATAGCTTTGAACATCAACGATTGTGGCTAACGCACCAACAACGCACAACTTCCAATTGCGGAGTTGGGTGATGAGTTAAAACACTTGCAGAGTGTGGTTGCACAATCATGTTGGAATCTTCTCATTGATGTCAAAGTGATGGTCAAGCATGATTGAGATGTTTCCATTGATGCCAAAGGATGGTCAAGCATGATTGATATGTTTCCATTGATACCATTGAGACATTGTCTTTGATGCCATCATTTCAGGATGACAATGTTTGACTAATGATGAAGGTGAAAAGAAATAGTTTTGATATTATTGTAATTACTATTTTAACCAATGTTGAAAATTTTTTATATAAAGAAAAAGATTTGGAAGCATTACAAGAAAAGAATGAAGTCCTATTTGAAAAGAAAAAAATAAATAAAAGAAGATTAAAAAAAAAGTATAAAAGAAAATTAAGGAACGTCAAAAGAAAATTAAAGAAGATTTAAGTTTTCAAAATGAAAAGTTTAATATTAAAAATGAGTTTTAATATTAAAAGTGAGGTTAATATGGTTGTCGAAATATCTGACTCTCTTTTGTTTTCCATAAACAAAATGCTCACAGAAGTCCAAATCAATTTGTTTAAGATCTTGCAACAAATTTCTTTTGTGAAGGACCTGCATACCCTTCTCACTCATGTGTCCCAGCCTATGATGCCATAGTGTTGTATCCACTCCTATAGAAGCTAAAGATATAGAAGAGTCAGTATTACCAATACATAGATACAATGTACCTACCTTCTCTCCTTTCGCTATCGGCAATGATCCTTTGATGACCTTCCACGTCTTATCTGTAAATATGGATATACAACCTTCACTTGCCAACTGCCCTGTTGAAATCAGATTTTTGCTTAAGTCAGGAGCATGATTTACCTCTTTCAACAACCATTGGTTTCCATTTCGTTGCTTTATTTTTAGCTTTACCATTCCAACAATTTTGCATGGTTTATTATCACCCAAATGAACCTATCCAAAATCACCTTGAACATAATCTAGAAAATGTTTCCTATGGGGTGTGGCATGAAATGAAGCTCCTGAATCTACTACCCAAGACTCAGAAATATTA
>ML801762.1:78099-113450 GCA_009831015.1 Picea engelmannii
AAGATACACACTAGCCAGAATCCTGCAGACATGTTAACAAAGGGAGTAACCAGGGAGAAACTGAGTTCTTGCTCAGTTTCAGTTGGTCTTCAAGAATGAATATGAAGATGAGAAATTTTCCAAGTCCAAGAAGGTTCAGAGTCTAGCATATACATCAGCGGTGGAGTTGTTGAGATCAGTCTCCAAGTGGGAGATTGTTGGTTGTGGAGCCTGGTTATCTTCTTGATTTAGAGGTCTTTTACTTTCATCCATGTTTATACCCCATGAAGTGTTTACACCCCAGAAGTATGTACACTCTTCCACGTGGGGGAGTGCAGAGGGGGGGTACCCCCTCTGCGGGGTCCGAGGGGGCTATCCCCCCGACTGGGGGGTCTGGGGGTAAGCGGGCCCCTAGCAGGGGTTCCGGGGTGAAGCCCCCGAAGCAAAATTGCCTTGTAAAAGTATATTGTAATTTCATTGTAAATCTGGACCATTCATTATAAGGTCGCAGATCTAACGATAGAGATTATGTTAGGGTTTTTTTCCCTAGAAGGAAACCCTCTTTTATGAGAGAAATGTATTGAGGCTATGTATGTTGGCGAGTATTGTATTCTAAGAGAGGAGACTGTGAGAGAAAGAAGAGGAAGTTACAACAGGTTTTTCTGTAGGTTGTATCCCTTCATTTTGCTAGATAATAATAAAGAAAGGACCTGGCAATTTCTCTGGTGGACGTAGCCCACACTGGGTGAACAACATAAATCTATGTCTCTCTTGTATTGTGTATCTTTTGTGTTTTGTTTCCGCATTTGTTTTATTTTATTCCTCCGTGGTCCAATTTTTTTAACACAACGGGTATGAAGCTTTCATGAATGTTGATCCATCTGTTATGGCACAGTCCAACGGTCTGGTGGTGATTCTTTATTATTTTTCTATTCATTCGGGGTGGAATTCGAACGGGTATATTGGTCCAACGACTATATTTCTACGCCATGGCAAAGTGCCAGATGTCGTTGTTCTGATATCTCAGCGAAGCTTAATTCTTGTGATTTTACCTTCTGCGAAGTTTCCTCCAGGACCTTCTGTAACTTTTCGATCTTGGCTCTCTTCTTACTGAGCTTCCTAGCCTTCTTCCCAGTGAGCTTCGTCTTAGTCATCCTTTTTCCATTCTGAGTCTTATCTTCTCTCGACATAGTCACTTCATGCTGTCGAGTTTCTTTCTTCATATCCAAGGGTAATAATCCTTCATCATATGGATTAGGTATTTTGGTCTCCTGTGGTTCCTCTAACTCTCTTATAGCTTTGACATCCAGGTCCCTGGTGTTCAACAACTGAGATCTATTCTATTGTTCTTCCATCAAGTAGGTGATCTGGCGTAGACGTCACCCCTGGCACGTCCACTCTCACCAGGACCTTCTCTTCTCTTGGCCCGAAGAGTTAGAATACTCTTCAACCCCCTGTCGGGAGTTCTCGATACCCACAGAACTCTATTCCCCTGCGATATCCACTTCAACTTATTGGGAAATCAGGTTTTGTGTTATCGCGAAACCTGTGAGCACATTCCTCGTGCTATCCAAAACCCCGAAACATGATCGTTTTGAAATCAATGCTCCCATACCTGTCGGGGATTTCCCTATCGGGAAATCGGCATACACAATGTTATGATGCACTAGCGCCACGAATTCCCGAACCCCGAACTCCGATGCGCACGTGCACTAATTCCTTGCCACGTCGCCTTCTCTTTTTGCTCTATCAGGAATCGCGTTATCGCAATTTCGAAGGCCGCGATCCCCTTGCACTGGGAAACCCCGAATGTCTAACCTCGATTCCTCTGGATTTCAGACACGTGTCCAGCTCAGGATCCACAGTCCGAATTTCTTCGAGAAATCGTGACTCGCGATTTCAACAAGTATAAAACTCTTACCTCCACAAACTCTGAAGATTGAATCCCGATGGCCCTCGATTCTCCTTGCGCCTGAGGACTAAATCCCCCACAATCTCTCCCCGATCTGACAGTCGACAAGACTTCGCGAATCTCTCCTGCGAATCTTGACCGTTGATTCCCCTCCTTGAGGGTTTCTTCTGCTCCAAAGCTTCGTCCTGTTCGAACCTTCTCCTGGGTCTGTTCCCATAGTATCACGAAGGAAATATCCCTCCTGAGCTTGTCAACTATGACTCCCTCAGAGACTTTGCGCACGCTTTCCACGCTCGACTTCCAACATCTCTCAAAGTGTTGAGTCCTTCAGATCCTGTGCGCTTACAGCCACAGTAATCCCTGCCTTCCTTTGCTCAGACTAGCTACTGAGATTTCAAACTCGGCTTGCACTTCTCCTGCATGGCTCTATCAATATGCACCAACTTCTGGGTGAACAAGAATAAGAGTTTAACTGTCCAGCCTCATCAACACACTCTATGCGGATGAATTCGACTGCACTCTATGCAGGAATCTCCCGGCTCAAACAAAGAAACAATTGAAACTCATTCTCTTCTCTCTCAGACTTCAATTAAACCTCTGAAATCACATGCACGGCATATTCAAAGCAAATGCATACAAGGAAAACATACATTCAAGAGAACATAACAACATACACAGAGAAATGAATCCAGCCATGAAATTGAATCACAGACTCCCTTCTATTAATTCAAATCTGTACATGGGGTTCTACATACAATTTCTCTGCTTGCTCTCCTCTTCTGAATGCTCTTTATTCCATAAAAAAAAAAAAAAAAAAAATGTTACAATGTGCAAAGGAGGGTGTCTATATCTCATTTCCCTCTCGAATTCTAAAACTGTCTAATCTAGACTTAAAAATCTATCTACCTGCATTAAATCTATTAAATGCCTTCATGTCTACTAAGGACGAGAGCCTAAAGGCTCAAGGTCCCCTTTACATTACAAGTGCGCTTCTTTATGAATGACTTCATTAAAGAGCGGCGCAACAACTTCCAAAGTATTTCAAAATGTGTGCTGGCGTTGTCCAGTTGTTTCCTCTCAATGTGTTGGCTCGCTTGATGTGTTGTGGACGCTCCTGCATCATACTCCTCGGCTCAAAAAATTCATGGGCTCCTATCCATGAGCTCCTGCACGGTCTGCCCATGCCTCTGTATCACTGCTTCATTTTCCCAGCTGGCATATTCCACTGGGTGATTCTTCCACTTGACCAGGTACTCGAAATACTGCTTTCGCCTGGTCTTCTTTCCTACTCTCTTGTCCAGTATGCACTCCATCTGTGGTTTTTTTGCTACTGGCAATTGCTTCACCCACTGGATCACTGGTTCTTCAGTTCCAGCCTCTGATTCTCCAGCCTTGTATGGGTATAAATCTGAGACATTAAAAATCGGAGATATCCTGATGCCATCTGGCAACTCAATTTCATAATCATTTTCTCCAAATTTCCTCAGGACTCTGCATGGTCCAATCTTTTTCATTTTTAATTTGTTATATGTTCCCCTCAGAAACCTTTCCTTCCTCAGATGTGCTAGAACCAAATCACCAACTTCAAATTGAATTTGTCTCTTCTGCTGATCGGCTCTGCACTTGTACTCTTGATTCGAATCCATCAGTCGCTGCCTCACCTTGCTATGAAGTTCTTTCATCGCTTTAGTGAACTCCTCTGCACTAGCACTGCTAGTCGTAGTTTGTTCTGAATCTTGCAATTCGGAAACTCCTCTCGGTTGTGTCCCATACACAATCTGAAATGGACTTTTTCCTGTACTCCGATTCACTGAATCGTTGTACGCGAACTCTGCCTGTGGCAACGTGTTATCCCAACTGATGTGGTGTTATGTCACCAAGCTTCTCAGCAAGTCTCATTGACTTCTGTTGACTACATTCGTCTGCCCATTCATCTGAGGATGATAAGCTGAGATAAATGCCAAATTAGTTCCCAGCTTCTTCCATAGTGTCCTCCAAAAATGACCTATGAATTTGGTATCTCTGTCCGAAACTATGCTTCTCAGTAATCCATGAAGTCTAACAACCTCTTTGAAAAACAAATTTGCGATGTGGGTCGCATCGTTGGTCTTCTGACACGGAATAAAATGTGCCATCTTCGAAAACCTATCCACCACCACAAAGATAGAATCAACCCCTCTCTGCGTCCTCGGCAATCCTAACACAAAATCCATGCTAATTGCCTCCCATGGCCTCTCTGGTATGGGCAAAGGCTGATAAAAACCCATGTTCTGCTTTCTCCCTTTCGAATGCTAGAAAATCCTGCATCTGTCAACAAATTGTTTAACATCCGCTCACATGCCCGGCCAAAAATATGATTCGCTCAGTTTTGTGAATGTTTTGTCATGACCAAAGTGACCTGCTAATCCGCCACTATGCTTCTCTTTCAACAGGTTCTCCCTCATGGAGCAATTTGGAATGCACAGTTGATTGCCTCTGAACAACAATCTCTCTTGGATCATGTAATCTATCCATGGGCTCCGATCTCTGAGAACTGGGTTCTCGGCTGCTTCATAAGCTTCCCCTAAATTCGCATCCCCAGTATACATGTCCCTCACGTTTTCAAAACCTAATGTTTTGGCTCGGAACTCCTACAGCAACAAACATTTCCTGCTCAAGGCATCAACCACTTTATTAGCAGTTCCTGAAATGTGTTTAATCACAAATGTGAAATTCTGCATGTACTCTACCCATTTTGCATGTTTCTGATTCAACTTATCCTGTTGACTTACAAACTGCAATGCATGATTATCACTATACAATACAAATTCCTTGGGTATCAAGTAATGCCTCCACTTCTTCAATGCCTGTATAATGGCATAAAACTCTTTGTCGTACGTGGAGTATTTCAGCTTTGCTTCATCCAGCTTCTCACTGAAATATGAAACTGGCCTGTCATCCTGACTCAAGACCGCTCCTATGGCATACCCACTGGCATCACACTTCACCTGAAATGTCCTCTGGAAATCAGGAAACACCAACACTGGCTGCTCTGTGATCTTCCGCTTCAACAGATTGAAGCTCTTCTCAGCCTCTACTGTCCAGTGAAAGGTCTTGTGCCTTTTCTTGACTGTGTCCATCATTGCTACGCTAATCCCACTAAAATTCCTGATGAATTTCCGGTAGAAACTAGCTAATCCATGAAAACTCCTCACCTCGAAAACATTTCTCGGTGATGGCCAATTCTTGATTACTTCCACCTTGGATCCATTTTCAACTCATTCGCTGAAATAACAAAGCCCAAATAAATGAGCTCTATCTGCATGAATGAAGACTTCTTCATGTTTATCAGTAGCTTCTCCTGCTACAGCTTCCTCATCACAACGGCCAAATGTTTCAAATGTTCAACCTTCGTCTTGCTGTAGATCAATATATCATCCAGATATACGACAACAAACTTCTCGATGAATTCCCTCAGGACTTCATTCATCAGTCTCATGAATGTGCTCGGCGCTTTTTTCAAGCCAAACGGCATGACCAACCATTCGTACAAACCCTCGTTTTTCTTGAATGTTGTCTTCCATTCATCACCTTCTCTCATGCAAATCTGATGATATCCACTCTTCAGATCAATCTTCGAAAAATAATTTTCCCCATTCAGGCAATCCATCAGATCATCCATCCTCGGCAGTGGAAATCTATACCTGGTGGTGATTTTGTTGATCGCTCTTGAGTCTGTACACATTCTCCATCCTCCGTCTTTCTTCGGACTGAGTACTGTCAGAACAGCACATGGACTCAAGCTCTCCCTGACCAATCCTTTGTCCAATAACTCCTGGACCTGCTTCTTGACCTCCTCATTTTCCTGTGGCGTCAACCTATACGCAGCCTTATTCGGCAAACTGACTCCTGGTATGAGGTCGATGTGATGACTCACACTCCTCACCGGTGGCAACGAATGAGGTAATTCGTCCACAATGATATCAGCGAACTCTCCCAGTAGTTCCTGAATCTCATCTGGCAGATCATCCACTCTTGTGTTGGTCAGGATAATTCTCGGTTTCCTGACTACAAAGAATTGTGGATCTTCCTTCTTCTCCATCTCTGTGAGAAGCTCTTTCCCACTCATGATAAGTATTATATTGCTTACTTCTGGTTTCACCTCCTCATCCTTTTTCGGAAGCAATCTTTGTGTCCTCCCATATTTCTCTAAAGTATATGTGTTCATTCTCCCGTCATGAACCACATTTCTGTCATACTGCCATGGTCTACCTAGCAATACATGACAAACATCCATAGGAATAACATCGCACAAGATTTTATCATTATATCCACCTATCTTGAATTCAACTAAACATTGTTTAGTGACACTCACCTGATGTCATTTCTGTAACCAAGATACTTTATATGGACTCGGGTGATCAGTCGTTTCCAACTCTAATTTTTCCACCATCTCGGTTGAAACAAGATTGTCTGTGCTTCCACTGTCTACGATGACCTTACATTTCTAGTCCTTGGTCTTGCAAGCTATCCTAAATAGTCGGCTCCTCTGAGTTGTGTCCTCCACCTCCTTCTCGGGTGTTAAGAGAACCTTATGCATCATCAATGACCTTCCGTCTTCTACGTCTTCTTCCTCAGCATCTCGCCTCTGTGCTTGGGTGATGTGAGCTTCTCCTTTATCTGTCTTCCTATCTGGACAGTCAACTGCCTTGTGTCCATTTTTCCCGCATGTGTAACATGTGATGATTCCTCCTCTGCCTCTTCCTCTACCTCTGGTACGAGGAAATGTGTTCGCGTCAACGTATCCTCCGCCTTGTTCTGTCTGCTGCCTTTGTTGTTCAGTGTGTTGACCTCGCTGTAAAATTCCTCCTCTTTCTGTTCTCGTCTGAGGCTTCTTCCAGTCGTCCTTAGATTTCTGGAATTTATCTTGAGCAACTGACTTACCTTTCGGTTGGCTCCTACCTCGGCCTCGCTGTCCTGGCTTACGACTTAGCTTTTCCTCATCCTTCAACGCCATTTGATACACATACTCAACCATTTGGATGGTTTCCATACTCATCTCATCCTGGATATCGTATCTTAAGCCATTCATATACCTGGCAACTTTTTCATCATCGCTCTCCCGATGACCTGCTCTGATATTGAGCTTATAAAATTCCTCAGTATACTCCTTCACCGTCATCAACTTCTATCTCAGGTTCTACATCCTCCTAAACAGTGTGATTTGATAATCCCTTGGGATGAACTTTGCTTTCATTTTCGCAACCATTCGATCCCAACTTTTAATCTTTTGCTTACCTTTGCAGCGTCTATCTGCTTGAAGTTCATCCCACCATAATGTTGTGTGTCCCTTCAATTTGGTAACAACATGTCTGAACTTTTTATCTTCTTCGATATCCTCATAATCGAAGTAGGTGTCAAGAGCTTTGATCCAGTCCAACAACTCTTCTGCATCCAAGCTTCCTTCATAAGATAGAATATGCATTTTGGTCCTGGAACTCATCCCGACGATAGCTTTAATCAATCGCTCAGTTGATGCCTCCTCTGCTGTGACCTCTCCTTGTGGTACAGCTTAAGCTTCGCCTTCGGAGTCACTTAGATCTTCAGTATTTGTTGTGCATCTTTGCGCTGCTTCCATATCTTCCATTCTGGCACGAAGATTTTGTAATTCCCTCTCCATTTCCACATTCTGTCCTTGGCTACTTCTTTCTCTGGACATTTTTTTTCCCCCTCTGGATTGGGTGATTGTCTACCTCTTCTCGGCAGCATGGTGAAATTTTCTCTTCTCCTCTGTTACAAAAAATAGAGAGATAACCAAGAGCTCTGATACCACTCTGGCGCAGACATCACCCCTGGCACGTCCACTCTCACCAGGACCTTCTCTTCTCTCGGCCCGAAGAGTTAGAATACTCTTCAACCCCCTGTCGGGAGTTCTCGATACCCACAGAACTCTATTCCCCTATGATCTCCCCTTCAACTTATCGGGAAATGGGGTTTCGCATTATCGCGAAACCTGTGAGCACGTTCCTCGTGTTATCCAAAACCCCGAAACCCGATGGTTTTGAAATCAATGCTCCCATACCTATTGGGGATTTCCCTATCAGGAAATCGACATACACAATGTTGCGATGCACTAGCGCCATGAATTCTCGAACCCCAAACTCTGATGTGCACATGCACTAATTCCTTGCCACATCGCCTTCTCTTTTCACTCTATTAAGAATCGCGTTATCATGATTTTGAAGGTCACGATCCCCTTGCACTGGGAAACGCCGAATGTCGAACCCCGATTCCTCCAGATTTCAAACACATGTCTAGCTCGAGATCCACGGTCTGAATTTCTTCGGGAAATCGCGACTCGCGATTTCAAAAAGTATAAAACTCTTACCTCCACAAACTCCGAAGACTGAATCTCGATGGCCCTCGATTCTCCTTGCGCCTAAGGACTAAATCCCCCACAATCTCTCCCCGATCTGACGGTCGACGGGACTTCGTGAATCTCTCCTGCGAATCATGACCGTTGATTCCCCTCCTTGAGGGTTTCTTCTACTCCAAAGCTTCGTCCTGTTCGAACCTTCTCCTGGGTCTGTTCCTGCAGTATCACGAAGGAACTATCCCTCCTGAGCTTGTCAACTCTAACTCCCTCAAAGACTTTGTGCACGCTTTCCACGCTCGACTTCCAATAGCTCTCAAAGTGTTGAGTCCTTCAGATCTTGTGCGCTTACAACCACAGTAATCCCTGCCTTCCTTTGCTCAGACTAGCTACTGAGATTTCAAACTCGGCCTGCACTTCTCCTGCACGGATCTATCAATTTGCACCAACTTCTGGGTGAACGAGAATAAGAGTTTAACTGTCCAGCCTCATCAATGCACTCTATGCAGATGAATTCGACTGCACTCTATGCAGGAATCTCCCAGCTCAAACAGAGAAACAATTGGAACTCATTCTCTTCTCTCTCAGACTTCATTTAAACCTCTGAAATCACATGCACAGCATATTCAAATCAAATGCATACAAGGAAAACATACATTCAAGAGAACATAACAACATACATAGAGAAATGAAACTAGCCATGAAATTGAATCACAGACTCCCTTCTATTAATTCAAATCTGTACATGGGGTTCTACATACAATTTCTCTGCTTGCTCTCCTCTTCTGAATGCTCTCTATTCCAGAAAAAAAAAAATGTTGCAATGTACAAAGGAGGGTGTCTATATCCCATTTCCCTCTCGAATTCTAAAACTGTCTAATCTAGACTTAAAAATCTATCTACCTGCATTAAATCTATTAAATGCCTTCATGTCTACTAAGGACGAGAGCTTAAAGGCTCAAGGTCCCCTTTACATTACAAGTGCACTTCTTTATGAATGACTTCATTAAAGAGCGACGCAACAACTTCCAAAGTATTTCAAAATGTGTGTTGGCGCTGTCCAGCTGTTTCCTCTCAATGTGTTGGCTCGCTTGATGTGTTGTGGATGCTCCTGCATCACGATCCTTCTAGTCATAAATTCGATGAGTTCTTGATTCTTCTATTCTAAGGCTTCCTTTTCTTCTTTTATGGGGAACTTGTCTTTTTCAAGCCAGATCTTGCCTAACAAAGATGGAAATGGGGCGTGGTCCTCAATAAATCTAATGACTTCAAACTCTTCCTCTGTCAAAGCTCCATGGGTACTCATAGCTAACTAGGTAATTCTGCCACATAGGGTTACCATTTTTCCTTTAAACAACCTTATTCTTCCTAGTGAAGGAACCATAGCAGGCCTTCCTAAGGTTTCCCAAGTACTTTATGTCATAATTTTCATCTGTGTTCCTTCATCTAGAGCACATTCGATGTCGAAGTCTCTGATTCTTACTTCAATTTTCTCTTTTTCATTTAAGAACTCTGACAAACTGGCATATTTATGTTCATCTAGATTCCAGGGTTTCTTTCATTTTCAGTAACATAATCTCTAATTCTTTCTAGGGTTCTTCTGTAATCTTAATCTCTTGACCTTGCTCCATATTCAGGTTTTCAAGTCTAGTAATCATTCTAGGGCAATCCAGTACTTCATAGTCCATAGCCTTACAACAGAGGCAACTAGGGTTTCTCTCAGGGAATTCCTTAGCAAGATGTCCTAGTCTTCTGCAACTGTAAAAAATATTTAATCCTCTTTCTCTTCCATGATCCTCAACTTTTCTTGTACTGCACGCTAGGATCATGATGGCTAGCCTGCAAAAATTTCTTTCTAGGATCCTGCATCCATTGGTTAGGCCAAATTTTTTTTCTATGCATAGGTATAACATATATTTCATTTTTCTTATCATATCTATTCATATCAAACGTTCTTTCATCTAACAATGCCCTAGTTTTCAAGCTAGGACAAAATCTATCAAGCATACCTAAATCCATACTTTAGAAACAAAAATTTTCACTTCTTTTACTTCTATAGATTACAAAGCTTCCAAATATAAAAACTTTTAACTATTCTTACCTTTATCGGAGAATAAAGCTTACAGATCTTACCTCTTTCTGTATATATGACTTAGAAACTCCCACTTTAACCTTTCTTATATCAAAAAGCGTTCAGATATGACTTCTTTCCTTCAGAGTTGTCCTTCCTTCTTTAGCATAGAGATTTTCGAATCAAGTGGATCACCCCGCACTAGGGTATGGGTCCATGCACAGATCTTTTACAATTTCAGGACGGACTTTCTGCACAAAGCTTCTTCTTCCTCAGTTCCCAGCAATCACAGTTTCAAGTCTCGGCAATGGAACAATTTGTTGGAATAGGGGCAGACCCAGGGTTCAATGCTTCATCAATGCACCAAAATAACCCTAACTATCGACCCTTTCAGCAACACCTGCGAAGCAGATGAAGTCTCACCTGAGGTAGAGGCAGGGGTGGTTGCAAGACTCAGGTGTCTGCAACCTTAGCTCGGACACAATTCTGTGATTCTAACACTTAGAAAACACTTTAGCATAGATGATTCATCAATATTTAACCCTCATGGCACTCTGCAGATGGAGAAGAGCACCAGAACAGTCACTTAGGTCTAGGTTAAGTTAGCACTTGGCAACAACAAAATAGGTCTAGCACTCGACACTTTCGTATATGTCAAATCTACATCCATACATCTAAGAGGCACAAAGAAAAGTAGATCTATCTAAGTATATCATAGTAAATAACATAGCATAATCATGTCAAAGCACAACACATGAAAAGAGACAAACACATTTGGTCGAGGCACTGAGCACAACACACAGTTTTACCGTGGTTCACCCCCACCCTGGGGCTACATCCACAAAGTCTTCTTCTTATTTATTAGCTTTGTTCAATCTGATTACAACACAGAGCTCAAACTTGTACTCCACTTAGGATAGGAGATATGTGCACACCACGCCAAATCCTACTTCCCCGAGGTGATCTAGGACAGATCCTTCTTACAATCTGTGCACTCAACACTTACAACACTTGCACTCAGCTCTACAAGTTCGTCATGTTATCACTCGGTAAATTTCCTGGAGGTTGAAACAGAAGAAATCTACAAAGGTAACTTTATCCAACCACTTTTAAAGATGGGATCTAGACCTTCCAGCTTCAGAGAGGGATCTCTCTATATGATTTAGCTATGTTTTCAATTCTAGATATTATGCTAGGTAGAGAAATAGGTAGGTTTTGTTGTCAAAGTGTTGTTTGAATTGGTTGAGACAGTCTACACTTCCATTGGGCTATGGGGTTTGTATTTAATTAAATATGAAATACTACCAGAAACTATAAAGAAGACTTTCACAGGGCGAGATAATATACTCACTGGATCTTTTAGTATATTAAATGATGGACAGAAGAAAAGATGAGAAAGATAAATTCAACTAAGAAGCAGTTAAGAATTTCTTAATTGAAAACATCAAAAGATAAACATTAAAATCTTTAAAGTCGAAAATAGGGTATCTAAGATAAATCCTGCAACATATGTTACTCTTAAAGATTAGTTTGAGAAAACAATATGATCACAAAGAAAGAATGACATTCAACTTATAGAATAAACATCACCAGTGAATACACGCAAGAATCCTGTAAAAGTGCCTCCTTTTTATTAATGGCAGATCTCTTCAAATAATGTTACAGTCTGATAGCGTCAGGGTGTAAGATCAACAACCCCCAATACTTCGAAAGGTGAAGTATTTATAACTCAAATTACAAACGCTCCTGTCGTAACTGATCAAGACGTAAAAATTATATTTTTAGCCTAACTAATTTAACTGATCAAAATGCTTGATGAATTGGTGCAACTGCACGTGGATTTTCTGGGTAGACCGTTGATGAAGCCTTTGCACGACCTCATCTGACTGGACAGGTGACTGGACCTGGAAAGCTCATCTACTAATCGAGAAGATCACAGAGTTCCTCCCATCTGAGATGACTAGGCACAGTGACTTTGAGTAGTCGTCGATACACTTCATCCATGTCTGTATACTTAGCGAATGTGGGCTTAGTGAGGAATATGTATCGAATCTCATGTTGGATGTTGATGTTCAACTGAAGGGCATCCAGGAATGCTTTTCCAGTGATGCTCCCTTGTATGCCTGCAAACATTGAACTATCTTTGGACACTTCAACCAATCTCTTCTTGTAATCCGGAAGTGTCATCAGTTTATCATTAGTAACCTTCAGACCGGGGAGACCCTTCTTTTGGAGAGCTTCGATCTTGCTGAAGAATTTTTGTACCCCTAGGTCCATGGTCTGAACCTTCTCTTCCAATTGAAGCATTAATCCTCTCTTGGTCAAAACTCTTTTGACCTCAAGGATGGTCTCTGTTATGTCCTCTATATTCAACTCTTCAAGCTCTTCTCTAGTATTAGAATTGAGGAATTTCATGATATCATTAGCCTGCGCTGGCATCTCCCCCAATTCTATTCTAATCTTCTCAATAGCCTGTTTGCTCCTTTGGACCATCTCGTTCTGTTCAAACATAATTTGGATCATTGGCCATATCTCATTTATGGACTTTGTGATGTCTGTCCATACATTCTCTTTCACCTCAGCCAAAGTCTTCCCTGCCACTGTTTGATTTTGGAGCTGTTGTATTTCTTTCCTGAGCTGCTCAGTTACCTTCTTTTCTTTGGATAGACTGCTTTGGAAAGAAGTTTTGAGTTCCTGGAGGTCCTCAACTTCCTTCTTCAGCCTGTTGATTTCTATCTCTTGCAGGTTCATCTTCTCCATGGATTTGGCGAGGTCAGCTTTCCCTTCTGGTGGTGTCACTGGTGTTGCAGATGGAATTGCTGTTACTACTACTATGCTTTCCCCTGAAATCGAAATGGAACTCAATGGAATGACTTGCATTGGCTTCATTTGTTCCTTTTCTTTTAATAATCTCTCCATCTCTGCTTCCATTTCTTTGAGCTGTGCATTCTTCTCCATGAGCAGCTTGAGCATTTCGTCCTTCTCGCCTTCCTTCTCTACTATCTCCTTAGCCTGTGAGTCCTCTGTGGGTGGGAGTTTCAGTTGTTTCCTCAAGGAGGCAATGTCTGCATTCTTTTTCTTTATCATCTCCTTTGTAGCCTTGACGTTCGAAGAATCATAGCCAATCCTGAGGACCAGCTCCTCCAAAGTTTTAATTCTGTTATCTTTTGCGAAGGATGAAATATTCTCCAGCTTGAGCTGCGTCTGAGCATTGTTCAATGATACCTGTAATTTTGTTGTTGAAGTTGAAGCATGTGCCAACGTATCGAATACCATCTCTGCTGTCTATTTGTGTAGATCCATCTAATCTGTTGGGTGCATGTCCTTCGTTTGGAACTCGAAGGTGGCCCTCTTGTAGTCTGTAATTACCTTGGGGTCTGGTACCTGCACTTGGAGGAAGGCCATGTGCATCCTGCCCTTTTCTGTGTCAAATGCAGACAACATTCTGTGCTGCGCAGTTGACGTCTGCTTTCAAAACTGAGCATAGGTGTTGGTGGTAAAAGTCTGATTCTTTTTCTTAATCAGCTCGTACTTCTCGAAAATACTCAACTTGGGCCCAATCTTTCCTGGCTGAGTGTCCAGTGGGGAGTCTGTGAATTTCTTCAGCACAACTGGGGTGATTTCCTTATATAGGCTTGACCCGAAGGTTGGAATGACATACTTAGTCACTGTGGTAGGCAGGACCTCTTTCTCTCCAGTAGGGCTGGGAACTGTGATTGTCTTGGGCCTCTTAGTATGTAACTGGAACTCCTTAGACGACACCTCCGTGACAGTCGGAGATGATTCTTGTCGAGGACTTTTTTCCTTAGGTACTTGTGGTGTGGAAGTTGGTGGCATAGTGGTAGGGGGAACCTACTATTCCACTTCAATCAAGGTGTTAGGCACCCACACCGTCTGATTAGCGAATTTCTCAATCTTGGGCTTAGCTTCGTGAACATACAGGATATTCTTGTTTTTCACCTGCATTTCTGAGATGATCCCATATGGATCATAGTGACATGGGAAGCTTAAGAAAAACTTCATCTCTCTCAGCATCCAGTCAGCTTCTTCTCTGGTGCCTCGACTGTTGCATATGAAGGAGCCAATCTGCCCCTTCATCTGAAGCTGTTGCTTTTTCTTCAAAGACATGAAATGGATATCATCTGAATTCATGATTTGTCTTATGTATTCTAGAGAAAAAATTCTTACCAGCACGTACTTAGGCAGCTTGTAAGGTGCCAACTCACACCTGAATACTCTGATCTCGGTATGGTTTTGATACAGGTACCAATCTCCGGTCTTGGTGTTGTCCGAGAGATGAAGAATTCTCTAGACTTCGTCGTTTATTCGAGGCTCGGGCCTGTTGCTCAACATGCTTACCACAGGGTGGTAGAAAAGATCGATGAAAGCCTTGAAACTATACTCTGTGGATTTGTGCTTCAGCAAAGAGGTCCATGTTGTGACTGGCTGAGGCCTTCCATCTGCGTCCATCTTTTGCATGGAGAAACTAAATTTATCTTCTTGAAAGTAAACAAACATGTATGCCAATATAGACGAATATCTGAACATGCCTTCCGTGCCAAAATTCACGAACTGTTCATGAATATTGTTGGCCAAGAAGGTGTTGTAATCAAACTGTGTTGTGGGTTTTTCATCATTGGAGAAAATGGATAGAAAACACAAGATGGGCTCATCTCCCCACTGGTCGAAATAGTAACCTAGCAGGGCAGAAAGGGAGGAAATGAATTTGTTTCCATTGGTGGAGAACATGGATGACGGGTAAGGGGGATTTGTGGAAGGGAATTGAACGGAGGTGGGAAGGAAAAGCTTGAATATCTGAGCTCTCTGGGGAAAATTCATCTTCTAATATAACTCAGTAAGGATTTCTAGGTTGAAAGGAGACATAGATTCGGCACGGGGAATTCGCATCATCTGGTCTATGTCTTCGGGAGTGATTAAGAACAGGTTGTCTCCGAATGAGGATATGATGGCTCTCTGATCAGGGATGTAGTGAGCTTGGCATTTAAGTGCGAACTCGGGGAAATGGTGTATCTGGGGAAAAAGGTAAAGGGGTAAATTGGACTCCCAGAGCCCAATTTCATCGCTCTGGTCCAGGAAAACCTCCCGTAGCCATAACTGGAGGTATGAAAAATCGAGATCACACTTGGTATCGACGATCAATATGTCTTTGTCGACCAATGGGATTTTGTCCAGGTCGACAGGAGGCGAGAGAAAAGGATTCTCCTCTCCTTCTGCTTGTCTTGGCTTTGGCACCATTTTTGCAACAGTACCTGCAATAAACACGAAGTTAGTGGGGTCGAATGACTATGGATGAAGGTGATGAGATGTAGCGGAGGGGTTGGCTATGAGATTTTCTGGTGTGAGGAGTGAACAACGAAAATGGGGGAGAATGGTAATTTTATTTAAAACTGGGGTTGGTTGGACGCGGGAGACAAATCAGCAGGATAACGGGTATGTTATCTAGTAATAAATGGGCAAAGGACCACTTGGGGGTGATATGGCAGGTGACGGTGGCCCAAAATATATGGATAGGTGACGTGGCTGCTAGGGATTGGAGGTGAAAGTCGTAATAAGGGGTTGTTCATGAGTGAAAAGGGGTAGGGGACTGATAGCAGTTATGGGATGTGACATAACTCAAGAGCAAGTGGAACAAGTGGAGGATGACGTCCATGAGTGACGGGAGCTGTCAGATAGCAGATGGTGATGGGACTTCAGGACCAATAGGCTGACGCCACATATGACAAGGGGCCCTCCAGAAGGAAAAACCATTCCGGACCCCCCCCCTCGATTAAAAGTAGATCATAAGGGGGGGTCTAAAATCCAATTAGGGTCGTTGATCTACATGCCCTCTTCCTGGCCGCAGATCTTAGTGCATCGTTAAAGGAAGAATGGACGGGGGGGTCTGGAATCAAATCTGGACCATGGATTTACGCGCTCGTTCCTGGACCGTCCAGATCTGCGCAAATCTTATCACCGATTCTGGACCCCCCCCCGGTTAAAAACAGAATGGTCGGGCGGGTCCGGAATGCTCTGTGCACCGTAGATCTTGGCGCCAAGATCAGAACTGTCGAGATGTGCATGAAGCATAAACTAGGAGCAGAGAACACAAGCGTTGGGGGGAAGACTTAGGATAAATACATTTTATGGGTTTTTTCACCAAATTTCTGAAATAGACAACACCAAGGGGCTTCGACCAAACCATCCTCTAGGCTTTTGAGACATGGTATGACATTTTTACATCAAGCTGGTTTTATTGGAAAGGAACAATGAAGCAACTAACCTAAATGCTAACCTATCTTCCTATGACAGTTAACCCAGATTAAACTGTTGGGTTAAGAAATTACACTACCCTGGGGCTATCTGACCAGGATTAGACAGTCTGGTCAGATTTATTCACTAATCTAACCTAGACACTTTGGCTAAGTTTAAATTGTTTAGCCAAATCATTCACGACCCCGTCAACATCAAAATTTAAAAAGAACTTGGCCATGCTTGAAAGGTATGGCCAAGTTACTATTATTGCATGGGGCTTTTTATTTCAATTCTTTTATGCCCTCTTTTCTTTTTCTTTTTTCTTTTTCTTTTTCTTTTTTCTTTTTTATTTTTCTTTTCTCTTTTTTCTTTTTTTCTTTTTTCTTTTTTCTTTTTTCTATTTTCAAATTATTTGCAAAATGAAAAATCATTTGTCAACAAAAACACTAGATACAGATAATATCCCAGTCACCAGTTGATTCCCATAATTTATGGGGTGATAACAACGGCTCCACCTAGGGATGGTACTTTCCCTGTGAAGTGCCAAGAATCCTGATTCTTGTCATTCTGAGAACTTCCACCTAGCAACCTTCGTTGGTTTTATTCTCAAAAAATGGGAAAAACAGTGATCAGCAGCTTAGGGCCTTCTCTTCGGGCTTCAACTAACTGACGAATGTTCTTCACTCAGACAATGCAAGTGGAAATGAAAAATAAGATGGTATGTACAATGGAGAATGTGAATTTGAATCTTCTACTGAGGTGGGACACAATGTTTCAGCATTCTGCCATTCACAGGTGCTCCTGGCAGATCTGACCCATCGGCGTTGTTTAGCAAGAAAGCATTGTTTCCCCTGAAAGCTTGGATCATGTATGGACCTGTCCATAGATTGTCAAATTTCCCATGCTTTCCCTTGTCCTCATTCCTGGAATCCCATCTCAACACCAAATCTCCTAGCTCAAATTCATCCTCCTTGGTTCGTTTGTCAAAAATCTTCTTGATGTTTTCTTGGACGACCTGTGTTTTGTTGAAAACATCCTCCCTAGACTGCTGCAACTGGATCATCTGGTTGATCCTTCTCTGTGAGTCATTTGGCTCATCTTGTACCTCTTGAAGTAACTTCATGACAGGGACTCCCAAAGAAGTGGGGAAAACTGCCTCTGTACCATAGACCAGCTGGTATGGTGACATACCAATTGACCTTTTGGTGGTCAGTCTGTCAGCCCATAAAGAAAACACCAACTTATTGTGCCATGATTTCTTGTTTTCCTGCAATGTTTTCTTGATGATATTGACCAAAGTTTTGTTTGAAGATTCTGCCAGCCCATTCCCCTAAGGGTAGTAGGCTATGGAATTCCCCAAACCAATGTGATACTGGTTGCAGAAATCTATGAGTTTCTTCGACCGAAAGGCAGTTGCATTGTCAGTTATAATCTTTCTAGTACAACCAAAACAAGATAAAATATTATTTTCAAGGAATTTAATAATAACAGAGTCAGTGGCTTGCCTTCTTGGTACTGCCTCGATCCATTTGGTAAAATAATCGGTGGAAGTAAGAATCCACCTGTGTTGGCCTAAAGAAGGGGGGTGTATTTCTCCAATGAATTCGAGCCCCCATTGCTGAAAAGGGGCTTCAACTGAGATTGGTTTCAGAGGTAAAGGAAGGAGTTTCCTTTTGCCTTCAAAGAGTTGACACTGGTGACATGTTGTTACCTTCTGATGTACATCGGCAAACAAGGTGGGCCAGTAGAATCCAGCTCTGAGTATTTTGTTAGCTGTGACCTTCCAGTTCAAATGGCCACCACATTCTCCTACATGAAACTCTTGCAACACTTTATCAGCTTCATCTTTCAGTAAACAATTTAAAAGAATGCCTGCAGGATCTTTCCAATACAAATTTCCTTCTAGAATACAATATTTCAAAGATTTCAACTTTAAAAATCTAGCTTTAGTCTTAGTCAAACCAGGGGGAGATTGTAAATTTTGTAAAACGAATATAAGGTCTGCATACCATGGAGAGTTGAGAAATACCTCTCTAACGTTTGGAGTCACCATCTCACCATGTTCATCTACCACATCTAGAAAATTAATGTCAAGAGCATGGAAGTTAGATTCAGCCATTAATTTAGCAAGGCCTTGACCTTTGATTAGTTTAGTGGGCTTAATCTCTATATCGTATTCTAAAATGAAAGAAATCCATTTTCCCCTTCTTCCATCTGGATTGTCCTGTGTCAAGATGTCCTTTACTACCATGTTTGGAACATATGCTATGGTGTGGGAATGAAGAATGTAGACCCTATAGTCTTTTATGGCTTTTACCAAAGAAAAAGCTTGCTTTTCCATGATCTTGTAATTAAGAGAAGCATCTCTTAATGCTTTGCTAAAGAAAGCTATGGGTTGTTCATATCCTTCGCTATTCTTTTGCAGTAACATAGCTGCTATAGTATGTTCAGATGTGAAAGAAAAGAGATAGAAATCTTTAGAAAAATCGGGACTGATCAAAACTGGGGCTTATGTGAGTGCTCGTTTGACTTGTTCGAAAGATTATCTGGACTCGGGATCCCATTTTATTTTTACATCTTTTTCAAGCATGTTTGTAATGTTCCTGAGGAGTTCTGCCAGATTGGGAATGAATCTTCGTAGAAAGTTAATTCTTCCGATAAAAGACTATAGTTCTTTGAGGTTTCTTGGGTGTTCTAATTTTAGTATGGCCTCTATTCTACTGGGGTCTATTTTGATTCCTTCCTTTGAGATGATATGTCCCAGCAGTTTGCCTTCTTCTAACCCAAAAAGACTCTTCTTAGGATTTAAAGAAATCCCAAACCTTCTACATTTCTCGAAAACTCGTCTAAGGTGCCTCAGGTGTTCATCATCAGATTGATAAAACACAGTCACATCATCTAAATAGATGACCATAAACTTACCTGACTCTTCCACGAAGACGATATCCATTGCCCTCTAGAACGTGGCTCCTGCGTTCATCAAACCAAAGGGCATATTCACATACATGAAAGTTCCCCATGGTGTTGTGAAAGCAGTTTTGTCTTGATCGTCTGGGTGAACTAGGACCTGGTTGTAGCCCAAGAAACCATCCAACAGAGATATCCGACTGGACCCGACCACCCTTTGCAGGATGTGGTCCATTTTCAGCAAGGGGTAGTTATCCTTCAGGGATACTTTATTCAGATTTCGTAAATCTATGCAGAGTATGATTTCCCTGGTTTTCTTACATGTAGGGACCAAATTAGAGACCCACTTGGAAAAACGCAGCGGGACTATGATCTTGGCATCGTACATTTTCTTGATTTCTTTTTCTATCAGAGGGAGCAACTTGGGATTTATCCTCCTAAGTTTTTGCCTAAATGGTTTTTGGTCTTCTTTTATGGGAATCCTGTGTTGTATGATGTTGGTATCATATGCTTTCAAATCTTCATAGCCCCAGGCAAAAACATCTGAATATTCTTTGAACAACTCAATGTATTTGAGCTTTTGTTCTGGGGGTAAAGATTTGGATAGTTTCACCATCCTAGGTTTCTCTTCAGTCCCTATATTACAGTCTTCTACTTCTTTTCCATGGGCTTCTATTTTTGGTTTTTTGGCTACATCGTTACTGTCAATCAAGTCTTCTAAAGGAACAAGACCTCTAGGCAAAATGTTACTTTTCAACTGTAAAACGTCAGCATCCAATTCTTCATCGCCTAATTCTCCTGAATCTATGGTATTTACACTATCAATTTCAAAATCAGAATTATTTACATTTTCATCTTCATTCTCTAAATCTATATTTGTACATTCAAAATCATTCTTGCATTGCAGAAAGTCTTCGATTTGGTCATCATTACCAAACACTTGCCAATACCTGATATTGTTGGGAACTGTCGATCTGCATTTCACTTCAACAGTATATGGGCGAGTCGAGTGGAACGAAATCTTACAGGTGGTTGCTAACGTAGCCAATCCGTCGGCCATAATATTCTGTCCCCTCGGCATTACCTGCTAGTCAACTTCAGTAAAACACCTCAAGGCATCAAGAACAGCATTCCTGTAGGCTCTAAGGTGTGGGTGTTTAGCAGCATACTCACCTTTGATTTGCTTGATTATTAACTCAGAGTCACCTCTTACCATTATCTGCTTAGAACCAACTTTTTTCAAAAGCTTCAGGCCGAGCATCAAAGCTTCATACTCAACAATATTGTCAGTACATTGGAAATTTAATTTGTAAGAATGGTTTTCTGAATACGTGTTTTTGTGATTATGCAGCCAGACTCCAGCTCCTGCTCCTTCTTTACTCACAGCTCCATCAAAATCCATGCTCCAGAAATCAGTGGGTAACTCTTCAGTTATCACATTCTTCATCTTTGCTACCTAAATGTTTTCTTGGCCTTCATCTTGACCAGATACGTCTTCCATCAGTTGAGTATCTTTCTCTTCCGTATCACCATCATTGTACAAGATGAACAAATCTAAATCGGAATGTGCAGAGTAAAGGGGGTAATTGTGTGGTTTTTCTTGGCTATTGACCATGTACTTCATCAGTGTTTCTCTGTATAGCCTCCTTTGTTGCCCAAACACTGGGATAGTGGCGTAAGGCATATCCAGTTGCAAGTTTCCTTTCAACTTAGCCCCCCAAGACTGGGATAGCAACATTCCATACTTCGGTGGGATGTCTGCAACCACCACATCCATTACCATGCTCTTCGCTAGAATCTGAACTAAGGTGATGCATAAGTCCTTGATCAAACCAATACATTTAACTTTTTTGTAGTTGAATGAATGTAAATCCTTGTATGGTCTGGTGACCTCCAGTCCCAGTTTTTCCATTACAGCTTTAGGCATCAAATTGTGAGAGGCACCCGAATCTAGCATAGCATTATGCAAGATCAAGTCATGTATGTTTAGACTGATGTAAAAAGGAGCCACCTCACCAGTATCATCCCTACCATCCACTTCAGGTCCGAAAAGAAGTTTGGGATGATCATCAGTAAGGTTCACAGTGTCTGAATGATTAACTGATCCAATGGTTCAGGCCTTCGTGCTTATGTCAGGTTCAATGGTCAGTCCTTTAATTACCTGTGAACAATAACCGTCTCTGTTCATCAACTCTGTAAGTGGGATGGGAATTTTTATTTTTGCCAATTCCCCCTCAAGGCTAAAGGGTGTAGGAGCTCTGCCTTGGCTCATCGATTCTGGGTTGTCCACCATATTATTTGGCTCAAAAGTACTTGGTGGGTTAATAGGAGAAGCCTCGGGCTGTGATGGCCTTTTCAGAATGGTGATGCTTTTCTTCACGGGAGTGTCAGCCTTACTCTTCTCAGGGATCTTCTCAGCAGTAATTTTCTCAGAAGTCTTTTCGGTAGATGGCTCCGGGGTCGGCTCAGGGGTCTTCTTGGTTTCAGCTACCTTATTTGTTTCAGTCGTCTTTTTTGGATAACTCCCTTCTATCTTCTTACTCCGCATATTGTACTGTCGGTGTACCTCCAAAATAGCATTTTCAAAGGCCTGTTGTTCTGCATCTTCGGCTTCTTCACTTACTTTGGTTTGATTTAGAAGAAAGAGTTTCGGCTCTTCTTGGGTAAGGAAAATAGCTTCATTATCATGAATGCCCATGAGATTGATATGAGTGTCCTCCAATTCCTCAATCACTTCCCCCCCTTCATCAGCATAATTTTCTTGTAGGGGAGGTCTAATCTACTGATCTGGGCCCCTCTACTCTCTTTGATCCCTAGGATCTCTCTGTCTGATTTGAGGAGGGTTTCTCCTGAAATTGGGGTTCCGAACCTGGGGAGCTCGTGGGTTTTCTCTTGGGGGATTCCTGTCTAACACAGTAACTCTTTCCATCATTATTTCCACTGCTCTAGCCAAAGAATCCAATCAGGGAATCCAATTGGGGTTCTTTCTCTTAGTTGGTAGGACATGTCAGCATCAAATCCATCAGGGAATTTAATCAATTCCAAACCCTATGGAGGTTTGATTTCAGTTGGGATTGCATTGTACAGGTTGTTGAAACGAGTGCAGTAATCTTGTACCATCTCACCTTGATTTCTTCTTATATTCTCGTATTCTGAAAATATTTGGAGAGGGTTTTTATTTACCTCCCATCTGTCAAGAAAACTCCTTTGGAACGCGACAAGGTCAGGGACTGAGGCGGCAGGTAAATCTTTGAACCATTTTTTGACGTCACCTGTCAAACTTTGGGCAAACAATCACATTTGAACGTCAGCCTCATCAACTTCTTGCAAGTCAAAATAATCATTCATTTTTTCCACATGTTGTTGGGCGTTTAAAGGTCCTGTTGCATCGAAATGTGGAAGTCTTGTCTGGTAGTCTTGGGGCATGGCATGCAGCGGTGCAGCCAACACCAAAGGGGCATATCGAGCTGCCATGATGGGTGGAGGAGGTGGGATGACAACCTGAATGATTGGCAAGTTAGCAACTGAAGACGAGGATGAGGATGGACTGGATAGCACTGAGGGAGTGATTTGTGATTTAGTCGTGGGAGACAAAACTTTGGGGGTTCGAGGTTGCAACACAGTTGGGTCAAAAATGAGTTCAGTCACAAAATTGTCGGACCATGTTCTGACCAGGCTTCATTGTGGAAAGGTATCGAGGTCAAGGTTTTGAGAGGTACCTATTTTTCCTGAAAAGGAAGGAGACTAAGGGAGAATAAGTTACTGAACCTGCAACCAAGGTCTTTCGCCTAAGCAAATGTTCGAGGTTATCTATCACTATCGCGAGTTCTGGGTCTGGATGAGATCGAGTGTGAACTTTCTTGGGAGCCGGAACTCTTTTTGGTTTTTATATATATATTTTTTTTAGTTTTGCGAGTCTGAAAATAATATGTACAAAGTTTGATCAACCTCTAAACATTACTTTCTTCTCAAATTTGAACGTTCTTTTTAGGGGAAAGAAAATGTGAAATTACCAATTTTAGTTCTTCCCCAGTGGAGTCGCCATTATGTTAGCACTCGGTAAATTTCCTAGAGGTTGAAACAGAAGAAATCTACAAAGGTAGCTTTATCCAACCACTTTTAAAGCGGGGATCTATCCCTTCCAGCTTCAGAGAGGGATCTCTCTATATGATTTTGCTATGTTTTCAAATCTAGATATTAGGCTAGGTAGAGAAATAGGTAGGTTTTGTTGTCAAAGTGTTGTTTGAATTGGTTGAGACAGTCTACACTTCCATTGGGCTATGGGATCTGTATTTAATTAAATATGAAATACTACCAGAAACTATAAAGAAGACTTTCACAGGGCGAGATAATATACTCACTGGATCTTTTAGTAGATTAAATGATGGACAGAAGAAAAGATGAGAAAGATAAATTCAACTAAGAAGCAGTTAAGAATTTCTTAATTGAAAACATCAAAAGATAAACATTAAAATCTTTAAAGTCGGAAACAGGGTATCTAAGATAAATCCTGCAACATATGTTACTCTTAAATATTAGTTTCAGAAAACAATATGATCACAAAGAAAGAATGACATTCAACTTAGAGAATAAACATCACCAGCGAATACACGCAAGAATCCTATAAAAGTGCCTCCTTTTTATTAATGGCATATCTCTTCAAATAATGTTACACTCTAATAGCGTCAGGGTGTAAGATCAACAACCCCAAATACTTCGAAAGGTAAAGTATTTATAACTCAAATTACAAACGCTCCTGTCGTAACTGATCAGGACGTGAAAATTCTATTTTTAGCCTAACTAATTTAACTGATCAAACTGCTTCATGACTTGGTGCAACTGCACATGGATTTTTTGGGTAGACCATTGATGAAGCCTTTGCACGACCTCATCTGACTGGACAGGTGACTGGACCTAGACAACTCATCTGCTAATCGAGCAGATCGCAGAGTTCCTCCCATCTGAGATGACTAGGCATAGTGACTTTTAGTAGTCTTCGATACACTTCATCCATGTCTATATACTTAGCGAATGTGGGCTTAGTGAGGAATATGTATCGAATCTCATGTTGGATGCTGATGTCCAACTGAAGGGCATCCAGGAATGCTTTGCCAGTGATGCTCCCTTGTATACCTGCAAACTTTGAACTATCTTTGGACACTTCAGCCAATCTCTTCTTGTAATCCGGAAGTGTCATCAGTTTATCATTAATAACCTTCAGACCGGGGAGACCCTTCTTTTGGAGAGCTTCGATATTGCTGAAGAATTTATGTACCCCTAGGTCCATAGTCTGAACCTTCTCTTCCAATTGAAGCATTAATCCTCTCTTGGTCAAAACTCTTTTGACCTCAGGGATGGTCTTTGTTCTGTCCTCTATCTTCAACTCTTCAAGATCTTCTCTGGTCTTAGAATTGAGGAATTTCATGATATCATTAGCCTGCGCTGGCATCTCCCCCAATTCTACTCTGATATTCTCAATAGCCTGTTTTCTCCTCTGGACCAGCTCGTTCTATTCAAACATAATTTGGATCATTGGCCATATCTCATTTATGGACTTTGTGATGTTTGTCCATACATTCTCTTTGACCTTATCCAAAGTATTCCCTGCCACCGTTTGCTTTTGGAGCTGCTGTAGTTCTTTCCTGAGCTGCTCAGTTACCTGCTTTTCTTTGGATAGACTATTTTGGAAAGAAGTTTTGAGTTCCTGGAGGTTCTCAACTTCCTTCTTCAGCCTGTTCATTTCTATCTCTTGCAGGTTCATCTTCTCCATGGATTTGGCGAGGTCGGTTGTCCCTTCTGGTGGTGTCACTGGTGTTGCGGATGGAATTGTTGTTACTGCTGATGTGCTCACTCCTGAAATTGGAATGGCACTCAATGGAATCACTTCCATTGGCTTCATCTATTCCTTTTATTTTAATAATCTCTCCATCTCTGCTTCCATTTCTTTGAGCTGTGCATTCTGCTCCATGAGCAGCTTGAGCATTTCGTCCTTCTCGCCTTCCTTCTCTGCTATCTCCTTAGCCTGTGAGTCCTCTGTGGGTGAGAGTTTCAGCTGTTTCCTCAAGGAGGCGATGTCTGCATTCTTTTTCTTTATCATCTCCTCTGCAGCCTTGACATTCGAAGGATCATAGCCGATCTTGAGGACCAACTCCTCCAAATTTTTAATTCTGTTATCTTTGCGAAGGATGAAATCTTCTCCAGCTTAAGCTGTGTCTGAGAATTGTTCAATGATACTTGTAATTTTGCTGTTGAAGCTGAAGCATGTGCCAATGTATGGAATACCATCTCTCCTGTCTATTTGTGCAGATCGATCTGATCTGTTGGGTGCACATCCTTCGTTTGGAACTTGAAGGTGGCCCTCTTGTAGTCTGTAATTACCTTGGGGTTTGGTACCTACGCCTGGAGGAAGGCCATCTGCATCCTGCCCTTTTCTGTGTCAAATGCAGAAAATGGCCTGTGCCGCGCAGTTGACGTCTGCTTTCGAAACTGAGCATAGGTGCTGGTGGTAAGAGTCTGATTATTTTTCTTAATCAGCTCGTACTTCTCAAAAATACTCAACTTGGGCCTAGTCTTGCCCAGCTGAGTGTCCAGTGGGGAGTCTGTGAATTTCTTCAGCACAACTGGGGTGATTTCCTTATTCAAGCTCGACCCGAAGGGTGGAATGACAGACTTAGTCACTGTGGTAGGCGGGACCTCTTTCTCCCCAGTAGGGCTGGGAACTGTGACTGTCTTGGGCCTCTTAGTATGTAACTAGAACTCTTCAGACGACACCTCCGTGACAGGTGGAGATGATTCTTATCGAGGCATTTTTTCCTTAGGTACTTGTGGTGTGGAAGTTGGTGGCACAGTGGTAGGGGGAACCTGCTGTTCCACTTCAATCAAGGTGTCAGGAACCCACACCGTCTGATTAGCGAATTTCTCAATCTCGGGCTTAGCTTCGTGAACATATGGGATATTCTTGTTTTTCACCCGCATTTCTGAGATGATCCTGTATGGATCATAGTGCCATTAGAAGCTTAAGAAAAACTTCATCTCTCTCAGCATCCGGTCAGCTTCTTCTCCGGTGCCTAGACTGTTTCATATGAAGGAGCCAATCTGCCCCTTGATCTGAAGCTGCTGCTTTTTCTTCAAAGACACGAAATGGATATCATCTGAATTCATGATTTGTCTTATGTATTCTAGAGAAAAAATTCTTACCGGCACGTAATTAGGCAGCTTGTAAGGTGCCAACTCGCACCCGAATACTCTGATCTCGGTATGGTTTTTATACAAGTACCAATCTTTGGTATTGGTGTTGTCCGAGAGATGTAGAATTCTCTGGACTTCATCATTTATTCGAGGCTTGGGCCTGCCGCTCAACATGCTTACCACAGGGTGGTAGAAAAGATCGATGAAAGCCTTGAAACTATACTCTATGGAGTTGTGCTTCAGCAAAGAGGTCCATGTTGTGACTGGTTGATGCCTTCCATCTGCATCCATCTTCTGCATGGAGAAACTAAATTTATCTGCTTGAAAGTAAACAAACATGTATGCCAATATAGACGAGTATCTGAACATGCCTTCCGTGCCAAAATTCACTAACTGTTCGTGAATATTGTCGGCCAAGAAGGTGTTGTAATCAAACTGTGTTGTGGGTTTTTCATCATTGGAGAAAATGGATAGAAAACCCAAGATGGGCTCATCTACCCACTGGTCGGAATAGTAACCTAGCAGGGCACAAAGGGAGGAAATGACTTGGTTTCCCTTGGTGGAGAACATGGATGACAGGTAAGGGGAATTTGTGGAATGGAATTGAGCGGAGGTGGGAAGGAAAAGCTCGAATATCATAGCTCTCTGGGGAAAAGTCATCTTCTGATATAACTCAATAAGGATTTCTAGGTTGAAAGGAGATGCAGATTCGGCACGGTGAATTTGCATCATCTGGTCTATGTCTTCGGGAGTGATGAAGAACAGGGTGTCTCCGGATGAGGATATGATGGCTCTCTGATCAGGGATGTAGTGAGCTTGGCAATTAAGTGCGAACTCGGGGAAATGGTGTATCTGGGGAAAAAGGTAAAGGGGTAAATTGGACTCCCATAGCCCAATTTCATCGCTCTGGTCCAGGAAAACCTCCCAGAGCCATGACTGGAGGTCTGGAAAATCGAGATCACACTTGGTATCAGCGATCAATATGTCTTTGTCGACCAATGGGATTTTTTCCAGGTCGACAGGAGGCGGGAGAAAAGGATTCTCCTCTCCTTCTGCTTGTCTTGGCTTTGGAGCCATTTCTGCAACAGTACATGCAATAAACACGAAATTAGTGGGGTCAACTGACTGTGGATGAAGGCGACGGGATGTAATGGAGGGGCTGGCTATGAGAATTTTTGGTGCGAGGAGTGAACAGCAAAAATGGGGGAGAACGGTAATTTTATTTAAAACTGGGGTCGGTTGGACGCGAGAGACAGATCAATAGGATAACGGGTATGTTATCCAGTAATAAATGGACAAAGGACCACTTGGGGGTGAGATGGCAGGTGACGGTGGCCCAAAATATACAGACGGGTGACGTGGCTACTAGGGATTGGAGGTGAAAGTCGCAATAAGGGGTTGTTCATGAGTGAAAAGGGGTAGGGGACTGACAGCAGTTATGGGATGTGACATAACTCAGGAGCAAGTGGAACAAGTGGAGGATGACGTCCATGAGTGACGGGAGATGTCAGATAGCAAATGGTGATGGGACTTCAAGACCAATAGGCTGATGCCACATATGACAAGGGGCCCTCCAGAAGGAAAAAACATTTCGAACCCCCCCTCCTCGGTTAAAAGCATATCATAAGGGGGGGTCTGAAATCCAATTAGGGTCGTTGATCTATGCACCCTCTTCCTGGCCCCAGATCTTGGCACGTCGTTTATCATCCATTCCGCCCCCCCGCCCCCCTCCATTAAAGGCAGAATGGATGGGGGGGTCTAGAATCAAATCTGGACTGTGGATTTACGCGCTCGTTCCTGGACCGTCCAGATCTACGCAAATCTTATCACCGATTCCGAACCCCCTCGGTTAAAAACAAAATGGTCAGGGGGGTCCGGAATGCTCTGTGCACCGTAGATCTTGGCGCCAAGATCAGAACCATCGAGATGTGCATGAAACATAAACTTGGAGTGGAGAACACAAGCGTTGGGGGGAAGACTTAGGATAAGTACATTTTATGGATTTTTTCACCAAATTTATGAAATGGACAACACCAAGGGGCTTCGACCAAACCATCCTCTAGGCTTTTGAGACATGGTATGACATTTTTACATCAAGCTGGTTTTATTGGAAAGGAACAATGAAGCAACTAACCTAAATGATAACCTATCTTCCTATGACAGTTAACCCAGATTAAACTATTGGGTTAAGAAATTACACTACCCTGGGGCTATTTGACCAGGATTAGACAGTCTGGTCAGATTTATTCACTAATCTAACCTAGACACTTTGGCTAAGTTTAAACTGTTTAGCCAAATCATTCACTACCCTATCAACATCAAAATTTAAAAAGAACTTAGCCATTCTTGAAAGGTATGGCCAAGTTACTATTATTGCATGGGGCTTTTTATTTCAAATCTTTTATGCCCTCTTTTCTTTTTCTTTTTTCTTTTCTTTTTTCTTTTTCTTTTTCTTTTTTCTTTTTTCTTTTTCTTTTCTCTTTCTTCTTTTTTTCTTTTTTCTCTTTTCAAATTATTTGCAGAATGAAAAATCATTTGTCAACAAAAACACTAGATACAGATAATATCCCAGTCACCAGTTGATTCCCATAATTTATGGGGTGATAACAGGTCACACAGTATACACAAATCCTTTTCTAGCATTTAGCTTCTCTGCCTCTCTTACGTTGCCTAGCTACTTATTTATAATTTACAAAATAGGCCTAAACATGGGTAAACCCATGGGCCAACATCCCATACCCATTACATTATCCCCCAAAACCCAAAAAGGACCCAAGAAAGGGGTCTACCTTCCATGATCTCCGCTTCGCGCTGCGCTCCATCTTTGACAGGCTATTGAAGTTCCAAAAATGGTCAAATATGACCAAGTGTTTCCTCAAACTGGGTAAGGGCCAACAAAGACCCTGATTGATGAATATAATTTAGTTCGGGTTTAAAGTTGCGAGGAGGTTATGCTCCAGAAGGTTTGAGATGTGAAATACTCGAAGCCCAAAAATCTGAAATGAATAAGGACCATCGGATTTGGAGGACAAATGGGGACAATTGGATCAGGGTTGTTGGTCACGTAGGAGACCATGTTGGCAGACCATGTTAGCAGACCACGTCAACAAATAAAACATGGCATAATCAGATGATGACAAGCATCAATAGGAAATTGTCTCATGCCATGTCAACAAGTGACGTAACCAAGTTATGTCACTCCAGGAGAATTTCTTTGGGAGTTTCAAATGTCAAAAGTCACGAAGTCCCAAAGGACGAAGATCCAAAGTTGCTCTCAGTCATCAATCTAAGATACTATCCTGACAATTATATCAAGAATATGAACATGTGTCACATTAGGAGATCTACGTCGACATCAGCAAGAAAATGTGACAGACCATGTCAGCAATCTATGTCAGCAAGGACACGTGGCATAGTCAGAGAACGACAAGTGTCAATTTGAAATCAACATTTTAGCTACCCGCAAATCATGAATCTGAGTGACAGGTGGCATATTCTCGACTCGTGACACATCATCAAGTGACACAAAAGCTACGTCACTCTGGGAGTTTTACCACCAGTACTCACCCACAGGCCCGAAGTCCTGAATGTCGAAGATAGGAAGTGGACACGAGACGTTCGATCTGAAGATCACTTCGGGAGCAGTCTCATATGTCGATCTACTACAATGGAAGGATAGTGTAAGTGAAAATGTTAACCAACATAAAGTGGTATCCACCGTCTTATGACTAACTCAACAGGTGATCACTTCGGAGGAAAGAACGGGTTGAGATTTGAAATCTCCGCAGTCCAGAGACCTGAGCAGATCTCAACTGTTAATCCAAGAGGGACACACATCAGAGGCTTGTCAGCTCTGGAATATTGGTGTATGGAGGAAGGAAATGTTTAAGACTCTAAATATCCAAAGTCCTAAGACATGAAGGAGATCTCGACCGTCGATTTGATGTCATGTGTACTATCAACAGTTGATCAAAATACAGTGGAAGGATAGCATAAGCATAATAGATAAAATCATGGAGTAAAAGGTATCCATACATCTCATTGTTTGATTAAGTCTTGGCCGTTGGATTAAGCAATGAAGGATGATTGTAAGGATTAATGCAAACCATTGATCTAGTTCTGAGACATAATGTGAACCATCCGATCTGTTCGAGAATTCTGATTCAGAAATTTCGAAAGGTTTGAAACCCAAAAGTTCTGAAGGGAAAAGTAACGAAGTTATGACAGTCATCCATTTCAGGAGAATGAATCATGATCATTGAATTGATAATCTCTCAAGCGCTTTCTAAGCCCATTCGTATGGTCACCGCCAGTGATCACGTGAAAGAAGGGACTTAGAAGCCAAAGAAGCCATAATTTACTATTTGTAACTGACAGAGAAGACAAAGAGTTTCAACTAACAGAGAAGCTAAGGAATCTCATCATAATGCCCACTGATGATGAACACAGGGGGATAACCACTGGAGAATACAAATATTTTCCATGATGATCAGGCAAAGGAATCAACGAGAGAAAAATATGCAGAACAAAGAAGTGAAAGGATTATGCTTGTTGTCTATGTAGTTGTGAGGAAGAGATGTAGTGAACAATCCAAAGGGCAGAGCAATGATGCAATGAAGATCATGCAGAGGCATAGCACATAGTGGGAGATGACTCATAGAGCATAAAATGTAGGAGAATAGAAAGCACAAGGTATGCGAGCAGAAAGACATTGATGCAGGCAGAGCAGAGCAGTGTAGCAGAATCATGATGAGACTGGTAAGCCATTGATAAATGTTGTATCACTGTGATAAATTTAATAAAAGAAAATATTTATATTCCAGGGTGGTAGGGAGGTGCTAGTGATTACTTTTGTCCTAGTAGTTTCAAGTAGGTGCTTGAACACAGGGATTTGTAGCTTCCATCTAGTTGTAGCCAGAAAAACCAGGGTGGTAGGGTGGTGCAAGGAAGAACTATTGTTCTCTTTTATACAGGTTGGTGCCTGTGTGACTGGAAGTTGATGCTTCCATCCAGTTGGTGTTGGAACACTGAGGGAGTTGGTGCTTCCTTCTAGTGGGTTCTAGAGAAACCAGAGAGTTGGTGCTCTCAACAAGTTGTTGCTTGTAAAACAAAGGTTGTAGCCTCAGGAGGAGTTGGAGCTCATAATAATGATAATGTACATAAAATAAAGATTACTTATCATATCAAGAAGAATACATTTTTCCCTCTATGGGTTCCGTCGGGAAATATCTGTCTCTATATATTTCATGTGTGTGATTTATGTTGAATATTATATTGCTTACCTCCCTGCATTATTGTGATCATCATTGAGTGTTATGTAAAGAGTTTAAAATAGGCATAATTGTTTAAGCACAGTAACAACTAATTCACCCCCTCTCTCAGTTATTGAACAATAGATGTTGATCAGGAAGAACATGATACTTCACAAACTTCTGATTTTTCTTCTCCGTCATCATCTTCTTTAATTTTGAATAAGGAATAAAGTTTTCATGATTTAGGAAATGATATGAATATCCTAACAAAGAAAGAGATTCAATCAGAATTTTGTATTAGTAATATGGAACAATGTTATCTTAGTTCAATTAAAGAAATTCAAGATCAAGTTTTAGGAAATTCCATTATTGACTATCCTATTGATTCTCCATCTAAACCAATTCTTGAATTCTCCCATTTTGATAAGTCTTATGATTTTATCTCACCTTTACCTCTTTGCGATGAACATAATCATATTTATAATAATGCTTTGTGTTCAAATATTTTAATCGAGAAAATCATAGATATTGATCAACTTACTCTCAGATAAGAAACAACTACACATTTGAAACTATACATCTTAATAGAAGAAAAATTATTTTTCAATGAAGTTGCTTTTCCAAGAGATGTTTTTTATTGTCTTTCATATTATACTTATTATTTCTTGTACCCTGATATGTTTGATAATTGTTCTTCTAAGGAAATTATTTCAAAGCCTTTAGAATTTCACTATGCATGGCCAGAAATTAATAGCGTGCAAGATGATATTGATTTACATATAGGAGATGAAATGAATGAAATATGTTCCTATGAATATTTTTGTCTTGTGTCTTATCCATATTCTACATGGGAAGATAAAAATTTTGCAGAAAACACATTTCACAAAATGTCTTTTATTGATTCACCTATTTTTGTAATAAGTGAATAATCCATTTGTCATAATCAAGCAAGTGAAAACTTTAATCAATCAAACGATGTTAATGTCTACTATCCCAATATCAATAATTTAGCTAACACAATGAAGGGTGATAATTTATGCACATCATTTGATCCTATTGATTTAACACAGGTTGATTATTTGAATTTCAAGTTTAGGGAAACACATCGAGAAAGAGAGATACATCATTTTCAACCAATGGTTTTTTCTAATTCTCATGATCTTGTTACAATCTCTTAAATTAATTATGTTAATATTCTTCCACAAGATATTATTCATGACTATTTTACACATGATCCACACTCATGTAAATTTCTTCCAATCTTTTCATTTTTCTCATTGTATATATCATGATAAAATAGAAGCTTGGTTAGAGAAGTCTTTTCATGAAAGATTTCCTGTAAATATTAGTGTTCTTTTATTTCACATGTTTGATATAGGTTTAGAAGTTTTAATTTTTTCCTCATATAGCATATTATTGATTTATTTTTTGTTTCTAATTTGTGATGTATATATGATTGCAGGAATAAAAGAATTGGATTGCCTTCACTAGAAATTTGACTTTACTTAGCCCTAATTGTTCTTGTAGAGTAGATTAGAGTGGGATAAATTAGGTGTAGTTTAGTTCTTAAGTTGTTTTATTTTTAATTAGATTTAGTTTTAGTATAGCTTATTGCTTCTTGTTGAATAAAGCAGTTGTGTGATTATGGACTTTATTGAGATATTACCAAGGTAATATCCTTTCTTTTACCTTATTAATTTGTTTTCCTCTTACTTTTCATGATTTTCATTAAAGTTGTGTTTTAATCTTTACTCTTAAAACCGATCATTAAAATCTTATTCGTTTTTACAAGAAGTAAGATTTGATAGGAGGACAAAGAGGGATAATTATTTGGTGAAATATTTATGAGTAAATTGTTAATCATAATTTCCCTTTGTTACAATTTAGTTTTGAAATAAAAACCTAATTCATTCTAAAACATTCAAGACATAACCCATCTAAATCTTAACATAAATGAAAACATACATATTCATTTTTCTTATGTTGAGATAATTCTTTCTTATTCGTGTCTTGATTGTGTTTCATATATTCATTGCTCATTAGGTTGTATTTTCTTTTAAGTTTATAGTTTCCTTTTTGAAATTTGCATAGTTTTATTAGTGTTTAATTAGTGGTTTGATTTCACTTTTGGTTTAGATTTTGATTTTCTTGGATTTGATTTTTTTTTTTTATTCTTAGTTGGTATTATATTTTGTGATATTTCCAAAGTATATATGAGGGGAAATTTTTATTAAACTACACTAGTTGGTTTACATGGGGAAAATTTTTACTCTACCATTTTAATAGGGTTTCATTTATTTAAAGGTCGTGTTTATTAAGTTTTTAATCTCTCTCACATCAACCATTAGCCATGGGGAACATTAAGATGTGTTTCAAGTATTATAAGTTTACCTTTATAAAGGAAAGAATTGCCTATATTATTTACTTTGAATCCATCCCATACCCATCCACATATAAAATCCCCTACATGGGTAGATAAAGAGAATAATAGTGGGGTCAAACTCAACCGGTATTGCATCCATTCCTTTAAGTAAAAGCCTCTTGTACCACCTTGCTCTCTTCACCCAATTGCTAAAATCAATTCTCCAAATATGTTTATCAAAAAGGTGGGAACAAGAGAGTTGAAAGAACATATGTGTGGGAAATGTATGCAAACCCACCAGGGTACTTAATGGGATCGTTGGCAGTGACTAAATGCATACATGGTACCTAGACAACTTCGTCGAGGTGTTGAACAGGCCTACTGGAAGCAAAACAATGTTGAGAAAAGAGGTAATTTTATAATAGATGCATACTAATTTTTAATAACTTCCTAGCTATTTTTACTATCCAATAGTAAAGATGTAATTAAAAGTCAATAAATGTTCCCTATATTTGGATTCATTGTTTAGAGCTAGACATTCAAGGACTTTCATGGTATTGTGTGAAAGAAATTTTTGAAATATTTTATTTTGATCTTTGATCATATTAGTCCTACTATCTTAACCAGAGATAATTGCTTTGTCCCCATGTGTCGCCAATTGTTGCAGTCACAACACCCCCAATAATTTTTTTAAATTATTATGGGTCCCTCCATGCAAATTTTGTGAAATTGCCTTATAGAACGTTTTGGTTTGGTTTCTTTTTTGATATTTTCATTTTGATTTGAGTTTAGTGTGACAATTGCATTGCTTTCTTTTTGTTGCTAACATTCCATCGGTTCAAGTTTCACCTTATTCTGACTTACGATTTGAAAGATATCATCGGTCAAAGTGTGGTCATTTTTCACCACCTGGGCATAAAATATATATTTTATTTCTTCTAAATAAAATTAATGTTAATATGTAAATAAATTTTTATTTTATTTAACCTTAATTAATTTAGTTAATTATTAGTTAAATTTAATTTAATTTTTATTTTTGCAATTCATGTATATATATTTTGTAATTATAACATAAA
>ML801762.1:121872-138812 GCA_009831015.1 Picea engelmannii
CTACCTGGCCCTTTACAGGCTCTGCCTAAAGAAATAATAAGTAAACACTTAGAAGTTGAATAAATCTTGATAGGACCTTGCTTCATGTGTTTAAGATGTGCAAGAGGGTTTATGTGTTAAGTTCTTGCTCTTTCTTGTCAATGGATATGTGTGAGGATGTTCTTTTAAATGCTTAATCATGTGTTATAAACAAATACACAGCCATTAAAAGTGCAGCAAATAACACAATAAACTCACAATAATACCAAGATGATAAAGGAGTTCACCCTCTCAGTGGGCTACGTCTCCTTGAGCCTCATTCAATGGACTAGGCTCTTTGGGATTAGTTTGTCAAATGCTCATTACAAGCTGCTGCTCAACTCCAATGAATGTACAGACTGTACCATTGGATTCAGAATGCATACAAACCCCAAATTTGACTGTAAAAACTCTGCAAATGGACAATGGCTCCTCCAACAATGACCTCTTCTACAAATGGCCTCCAAGCTTCCCTGAGCAAGAATGAGGTAAAAATACCTGTAGAAGTCCTCCAATGGATCTGCAACCTGTCCCAATGAATTCAGAGCATAATAAACAGCCAAGAATGACTATTCAGTCTCAGCAAATGGTTAAGTGCTCCTCAGAGCAATGCCTCAAACAATGAGGGCTTTAATCTTCATGGAGCTTACTCAAGCTTCAAATGTGAAAAACCTGCAAATGGGCTCTTCAAATGCCTGTGAAAATGGTATCAATGGACTCAGAATGTCCAAAAACCCCTAGCTGGGCTTTTACAGCTCCTGATTTGGTCAAAAACTCATCAAGTTATGCTTGCTGCCATTTTTCCTTTTTCCAAGCTCTGTTCCAGGCTCGCCAAATTGCACCTGTGTGAAAAAGAACCCAGCACCAGAGCGTTTTCGTGCCCAAAAACCCAGCACACGTGCCTTCCGAAATTGGTGCTGATTTGTCGAACCGTTAGCAAAAACAAAGCCCCCCGAGGACGGAGGTGTTGGGCGCATGGAGCCATGTGGCCACGTTAAACGCGCACAAAAGGGCTAACCGTTGCATGAGTGAGTCTGAGCTCGACACCTGTCGGGTAGATGGTTGCATAATTGTTTAAACATACACAAAACCCAAATATAAAACCGGCGCTCCGTAGATATGTGACAGGGTCATATGGTAATGTGTGGAACCGGGGGCTCATATGAATTACAACCCCGCGCCCTCCGTTTAAACAATGGTCGCATTTAATAAACATGTGTAAATTCCCGCGCATATATATACACGCGGTATGGTTTACATGGCGCGCAAATGGTCATAAAATGAACTCCGCGCCAACCATATGGATCGGGCACATGTGAAATAATTAATTTAACCCCGCGCAAATCCATTTATACAATGGTTTAAACAATACATTGTAACCCACAATAAAAGACGCGCCTCCGTATGGTCGTATGTGATAATAAAACCACGGCCAATACCTTCGCGCACGCGCCATTTAATAATTAGAGCATGGTCATATAGTGTATAGGGATGATCACGGGCTGGAACAGCCCGACCCCCCGCCGGTTAATACCAAATGTAAACTTAAAATAATTTAATACCATATCCTTTACAAGGAATGCGCGGTGGAAAGATGGCTAGCAGAGGTATGTTAAAGCGTTTGAAAGGTTGGGAGGTCCGGGGGTCGAACCCCACGGCCTCCACATAATTTTAATAAACCAACTATTCAACCAACTTCCAGTAAAAGGGTGCCAACTATTCAACCAACTTCCAGTAAAAGGGTGCCACTTGGCAGCCCTTGGTTGGGCCACGTGGCACCCTATTATTCGCCAAAATTAGATGCCACGTGTAACATAATAATTCGTCCAACTGCCAACGAACCACAAACCGCCACGTCATCAATTGACACATCACCTACCACGTGTGCCACGTCAGTGTACGGTCGCCACGTCATCACTGTACGACCCTGCCACGTGGCAGTACGGCCTGCCCAGTCAGCATCATTTTTTTACCTGTTTGGCTCGGCGAACAGACCTCAATAACTTCTCCATACGGACTCCGTTTGCGAAAATAAATATACCGCCGGAATCAGGAGAACGAGACGGACGCAATGGCACCGTTTTCGTTGCATTCCGAGCACTTTGAAAATTGAGCATTTTTTTTTTACCCCTGGTCCAGATTCTGATCAATAGCAATATTTTTACTTTCAACATTTCTTGCCACCCTAAATGCATTCTCCAATGATTTGGGTTCCCAAAGGAAAACCTCATGTTGAATGTTATCTAATAAAGTTCCTATGAATACATCAATCAAGGACTCATATGGAATATTTGTTACCTTTATATTCAATCTTTGGAAGTTCTCAATGTGCTCTGTAACTGAACCCTTTTGCTTGAGATTTATCAATTGGCTAAAGAAGGTATTGCTCCTTATATCCTCATAGTGTGCTATCATTTCTTTTGTGAAAATTGTCCAAGTTGCGAGTGATTTGCGAGAACAATGTCATCAATACCATACAAATTGATTGGGTTCTAAATATAAAGAAGCAATTCGTACCTTTTGTGTATGTGGCACATTATGTAGATCAAAGAATTGCTCCATCTGAAGTATCCATGTGATTGGGTCCTTTCCATCAAACTTCCTCATATCGATCTTAGGAATGTGGTTGGTCTTCAACCCAAAGTTGGAGTTTGTCCATTCTTGATTCACCTTCCTTGTGTCATCATCATGAATTTCATGGGATACATTTTCACTTTCAAGAGTCCTCTCTATTAGGAAGTTTTTCAATCCTTCCATGATATCCCCTTTTAAACCATCTATCTTAGTATTTATTTCCTCAAACTTAGCTTTTGTTGAATCCATCATCTCTTGTAGTTCATCTTTTGTTACTATCTTATTTTGTAAATAATTTATGATCCTACGTATTTCTTCACCTTCATCAAGAGTCCAAGTAGGATTGTTTGGAGGCTTATTTGGTGTAGAAGTTCCCTTTTTTGGTGGTATGTTGGCTAAGTATCACTTTAAACCTTGATTTTGAGGTGGTTCTGCTAGACAATCTTCCTTTTATTGTATCTCCAAAATTTCGGCCCTTCTGAGTATGAAATTTTCTTTTGTGTAGGTCTCTGATATTTGTTCTCTGCAATGTCATAGGTCTGATAACAATTTGTTGTGCCAAGTGGAATTTAAGGTAGCTTCCCCACAACTTGTTGATTTTTGGCCTTTCCAAGAGATCTCACTTGTATAGCGTGCCCCACACAAAATAATTGATATACAATTATAAAACTTGTACCAGAACTAGTAAGGATTGTCCACTATCCAATGCAACTAGTCTCACTCAATTTGGATACTCTAGAAAGAAGTTATGATTGTTTTACCTGGAACACCTTCTTGCGACTAGTCAATAGGACTAGTCAGATTCCATATCTTACAGAGGGTGTATATACAACTTTAAGATCAAACAGAAGATGAAACTGTCACCACAGATACCTTACTGATTTTTGTGAATATCCTCCAGCATTCAGGGTCTGTAACATTATAGAAAACTATTTATAGCGAAACTTCCGCAATGACTCAATTCAAGACGATTTCAGAACCCTATATTACAAAGGTTGTATATCTGAAAGTGTAATGCCTCGAGAGATGAAATTTTAACCCAACGTACCTTGATCCATATTATAAATATCTTCCAAACCATTCCTTTTGAATCATTGTAGAAAACAAGATATAGCAAAAAATCCAAGGTGTCTCATATGTAGCAGCGAAACCCCAAGACCTTGAGCTCTGATACCATATGTTAGGAACCAAATATCAATATAGCATAGAAAAACCTCAGAATAAGTACTCAACGCATTGAAAAAGAGATAAATTCAGATAATAATCCTCTTCGAGGGGGAAACCTCCTTATTCCCACACAAATGTTCAATTACAAGATGATTCAAAATGAAAATGTCTCCTTGGTATATATAGGAGACTAAGAGGTATAATTACAACTAAATCCGACATAAATAAAATAAAATTACTAATATAATATGCCCCAATTAAGGGGTAATGAGCCAATATTTAGGGCTTAACAAAACTACACCAACTACATAGGAGAGGTCTGGCCTAGAGTGTGTGAGATACAACAATCTCCCCACTAGCTATTTGTACAGTGTGTTGTCAACCAGTGGAGCTTCCCCACGGAAAAGGGCCCATGAGGTCACTATCAATTAGATCTAAAGGAGAGGAATCCCTCTTTGTCTTTCCTTTGTCAAATTTCTCTTGAGGGTGTTTTCCAAGAACACATCCCTCACAAATTCCTTTGGAGAAATGGATGTATAGTAGACCATCAACCAATACCTTCTTGCTAATTTGTTCCATATATATGAAATTTAAATGTTTGAACCTTTTGTGCCATATCCTACTACTTTCATCAACATGGGTAAGCAATAAAGCAGAATCCGGTTCAATAAATTCAGAAAATGTTTAAATCCTAGATTGATGATTTACCTCACTGGTAACAACACTGGAATTGGTTTGCATGTCATAGATATCCACTACATCAAGTGCGAATATTAATTTCTTTCTAGTGTTGGAATGTTTCATCTGATATACGGAGAGAAGATTGACGAAAATTTTGGGAATGTGCAACACATTCTCGAAGCTTCTGTTGGTGAGGTCAATCCTCCCTTTTTTGGTGACCTCGACTGGAGATTTGTCCCCCATAAGAATAGGAGAACCTTTCCATGCATTCAATTAATAATATACCTCTTTTGTGGCATCCATGTGGTGTGATTCTCCTGAATCTACGATCCAAGCATCGGGAGACAATTTTATGGCAATCAAGGCATGGATAGAATTTCCTTTCTTGGGATTCTGATCTTTTGGCTTCTTATTCTTGTCACCCTCGGGGATGTGATATCCAAGGTTGTTTTGTTGAATTATTTGGGTCATTATATCTATCTGTTTTTGCATACATGCAGATTCTGGATGGAATCCTTTATTGAAGTATGTGCATTTCTCCCCTTTTTTTCCCTTTCCACCTTTGGATCCGAAGGCATCGTTGAATGGTTTTGAGGACCCTTCCTTCTTCAGATTTGCATGAGCTTTCATTTCATATTTATATTTAGATTTCTGATATTGATGACCACTTCCATCTTGCACAGTAAATTCATGCACCCTTGGGCCTTTGATTTTTCCCACGTTGATGGGCTTGGTCTGCTATTGTGTCAAAGATTCGTTGAATTCCTTAAGAGAAGGAATATTCCAAGTGGCTCTAGAGGTGAATTTGACTAAATGGAATGGGGCTACAAACACTAAGAATTCAGGACCAATTTTGGAGAGAATAGTGAGAACCATTTGTTTCTCCTCCTCATATTTATCAATCCCGCAAGCCTTGAGTTGCGGCCGTAAATCCTTATATTTTGTAAAGAAATCTTGGAGATTGTCGAATCTTTTTGGATCCAATGTGATAAATTACACCTTGATCATGTGTCCCCTTATCTCATTTTTTTTCCAAAAATCCCTTCCATGGTGTTCCTAGGCTTGATTGGGGATTTTATAGGAAGATATGTGAAAAAGGAGATCGAGAAAAATGAGACTGAAAATTGTTCTAAATTATTCATCCATTCGATTTAGATACTTGGATTTCTCTATGGATGATGTAGGTTTTGTCTCTATGTTCATGGTTAACCTATACAATCCTTTGCTTCGAATATGCATGATCGTCTTCTCCTTCCATGCAAAGAAGTTGTAAGGTGTAAGAATGAATTATTTTGGGAATTCCATTTTTTCGTTGTCTTCAATCTTCGGTACCTGCAAAAATTAATTTGGTGTAGATTTTTCCTAGTAGTCTGTTAGCTCTAATACCATGTAAATGTTTTGAAACTACATAGAATAGATCTATCTGGGAATTGACATACACATTTGCAGAGAAAATAGAAGAAAAGAGAAGCAAGAGTGAAAGAATGGAATAATTCTCATTAACCAAATGAATAATTGATAATTGACACATGAAATAATCTGCATAACTCAACCAATGCGCAGTGGAGGAGAAGCCAATGCACCATAGTGGTGTTCTAGCGTGATATGAACACACACCAATGGTTACAAGAGTAAATTGCCACCTAGTCTAGTCTCTCGGGTAGTTACGGGAGTGAACTACCACCTACCTGAGTTAACTAGTCTATCAGTCTTCAGTTAACTAACTGAAACATAGTGAGGTGAGGAGGAGATAAGGGAATCATGAGTAATTTCCTAGTTTGGTGATGATCCCAAGGAAAATGTGCATTAGTTGGTGATAATCCAAATTTTGCATGGTGACAATACTAATGTAGCATCTAGACTCCAACCAACTGATCAAACTAAAGTGAAAACTAAAGATAATATTTTCCCTAGAGGAATATTCTTCCTAAAATATAGGATTTTGAATAATGAATAATAAACATAGGAAAATCCTTAGGAAAAATAAATCCTAGGTGTGTGTGAAGTAACTCCAACACTATTGTATGTACTTCCTATACCCAAAAGATGTCTTTCATCTTGAAATATTTCAACATGGTTCTGGCTATTTCTTGTACTATTTTATTCTTCCTTTCAACAACTCCATTTTGTTGAGGTGTCATGGCTACTGAGAACTATTGTTTTATCCCATGTTCACTACAAAAGTCCATGAATTCCTTTTATGTAAACTCTCCTCCATTGTCTGATCTCAAAAACTTGATTTTTTTATTTTTTCTCAGTTTCAACCATTTCATTGTATATCTTGAAGTGTTCAAATTCCTCTAACTTCTTCCTGAGAAATAAAACTCTAGTCATTCTTGTGTAATCATCAACCAATAGCATAAATTATTGTTCTTCATTCAACCCCTTTGTTCTTTTCAGTCCACATAGATATTTATGTACAATCTCTAGTGGTTTTTTTGTGGAGTACTACTTTGATTTGAACTTGGTCTTGGTTCTTTTTCCCTGTAGACAATGCTTGCATAGAGTGTTTTTTCGATTTGAGATCTCGGGAATTTATCTTATTGCTTCCTTTCTACTAATTTTGACAATATTATCAAAATTTATGTGACCCGTTTTTCTGTGCCAGTGCCAACTTTCATCATCCTTTCCTAGGCAACATTTTTTTTTCCAATTTCATTTAGTACATATATGTTGCTTGGATTTATTACAATTGTATCCACCAACTTTCCTGATCCTTCTTTCCTTATCTCACATCTCTTTGAGTCAAACATAAGTCTGTGTCCTTGATCACACATTTGAATTACACTTAGAAGATCATGCTTCATTTCTTCGACTAGTAGAACATTTTCTTCTCTGACATTCTTGCTTCCAAGCTTGACTGTGCCTCTTCCTATAATTTTGGCTAAGTTTTCATTCCCAAATGAAACATATCCAAATATTTTCTTGTTCAATGATATAAACTTGTCCTTATAACCTTTCATATGCTTTGAGAATCCATTTTCAACATACCAACCTTGTTTGTTGTGTTGAGCTTGTAGGGAAAGCGTTCATTCCTCGGTGTTGAATTAATCATGCTTCCTTATCCATATCCTCTATGGTTCTTGTCTGTGATTGTTGATATTTTGTTGTGATTATCTAGGAAGAAAATTCAATCTACAATATGTGGCCATGTATCCAAAGTTGTTATACTTGTATCATTCTACTTCAGCACTCAAGGATTCAAATCCATTGTAGCTTATTCTCTATGCTTCATGAGGCCATATTGGATAACCATTTCTTGTGTAGCCTTCATAGTTGCTTATGTTCTTGGTATTGGATCTACAATTAAATCTTTGTGCCCAAAATTATTACATGAATAACATAAACCAAGAAAAATAGTTTGATACTTAGGGGTGGAATATCTTCTTAATGGTGTTTCTCATCTTAATCCTTCTTCTTCTCGGGGTCTTTCTAATGTTGGTTGTTGTTGATTTTGAATTCTAAATCTTCAGTGTGGTTCAATATCATTTTCTTCTTGGATTTTATTTCCTTCTTCCTTCTTAGGAAATCCTCTGACTATTTCTTCATAGATTATTTGATCTATTGTCTTGGATCTCGAGCCTTTCTCTATCAGGTTATATCCTAATATGGATATGTCATAGTATGGATTCTGACTGCTAATGAAATCATCCAATATTTTGGTGTTGTTATGTTGCATGTCCTTCTTATGAATATTTTTTCTCAGAGTGATTATTTCTACTTCCAAGCCTTCGATCATCTTGTCCTTTTCATCTAACTAACCTATGATTTCTTATTTAATTATTTTGTCTTCTTCTACTTGGATGTTTAACTTCACGATCATATGCTCAACTTCTTCAGAGTTGGAATTTTGAGATCCTTCTTTCCCTTTTAGTTCTTCCTTGAGTGAATTGATTTTATTTCTTTCAATCCTTAGCTCTTCTAGGGCATTGATTAATTCTGCTCTAAGATTGACTTCTCCTTCTTCCTCATAATATTCTTCTAAATATTCTACTTCCATGAAGACTACTCTTTGTGTATCATCGTTGCTGTCTTCATCCTCATCTAATGATCAAATGTCTTCCTTGGTGCAAAATTTTTTCTTGAAGAAATTATTTTGTTTCTTCTAACCTTTTGATATTTATTTTTCTTTTTAGGATCTTCTTCTTCATCACTTTCCTTATTCTTATGAGGACATTTATAATAAAAATGACCAATAACACCACAATTAAAAAATTTCAATGGAAGCATACCTTTGTATTTTCTAGTTCCTCATTTCAACTTTCTAACAAAGTTCGTCATCTCTTCATCTTCCTATGAATCATCATTGTAGCTAAAATATGACTTTGTATTTTTCTTGTTCTTGTTCTTTATGTTTTTATATTCTTTGAATAATACTTCCTTCATGACTAGATTTTATTACTATATTCTCATCTCATAAGTTGTGAGTATTCCTTGTACCTCATCCATGGTCAATGTAGTTAGGTCCACCCTTTCTTCTAGAGCTAAAATCTTTGGATCAAATCTCATTGGTAGAGATGTTAATACCTTTTGAACAAAAACATGTTCTTTCATTTTGTCTCACAAACCTTTGATACCATTCACTACTTCATCAACTTGTAGAAAACAAGTTTCAATGTCTTCATCTTCCTTCATCTTCAATTGCTTGAACTCAGCTGGGGGTATGAATTTTATCTCCCTTGACCTTGGTGTCTCCTTCATAGATGTTTTGAAGTATGTACCATATTTATTTTGCGGATTCACAGTGCATAACCTTGACATGTATTTATTTAGTCAAACCATTCAAGATACCATTTACATCCCTTGAATATTTTTCTTCAAGTTTCTTTCCATCCTTATCTATTAGGTGAGTGGCTCGTGCTTCGTATCCATCTACTACTACTCTCCATACATCAAATCCATGTGATTGCAGATAAATTTGCATCTTTCTTCTCCATAAGGAATATTCCTAGCCATAAAATTGTGGTACCCCAATATTAGCATTATCCATGATCTCCTTCTAGTGGTTAGACTACTTCTTGAAGGACCCTCTCTGATACCAATTATTGGAATACTGAGAGGGGGGTTGAATCAGTATTATCACCTTTGTTACTTTTAAACACAATATGTATTGTTTAAATTTATGAGTAGTTCATCAATAACATTTAAAACATCATGAGAAGTATAAATAAATAGTGAACAATAAACAACCACACAAGTACACAATGCACTATAATTTTACATGGAAAACCAATGTAAGAGAAAACCACAAAATTATTTTCTTCTATGTCAGGATAAATACATTCATAGAAAGCACCGACTTCCTTGTTTTCCAGCTACAACTGGAAAGAGGCTCCAACCCCCTAGTTTCTCAGGCTCCAACCTGAAGGAAGCTACAACTACCTAGTTTTCCGTCACCAACCAAAAGGAGGATAGAACCCCCTTTCCTTTCCCTGTCATGTTTCCTTAAAATATAAATCAAGACTAAACTGCCACTACCACAAACTCTATCAATCCTTGTTGGCATGATTTATAGGAAAGCACATGTTTTTCATTGGTGTCAAGAACAATAATGACGATGGCATGATTACAAGCAGAGTGTGAAAAAGGAATCAAAGCTCAAAAGAGATGGTGCGAGAAACCTTGGATCAAATCAAGACCATCGTATCTGCAAGCCAGATCTACGGCAGGGATGAATTGTGAGGAGTGAAAGATGAATTAAACTACTCTCCAGTTACAATCCCACAATATATCTAGATCATCAGATCTCATAGCTTCAAAGATCTATGACTGCGGTTGATCCAACAAACAATGAGTTTAATTCTAATTAAATCATGACCATTGGATGCGCAATCGCCAAATCTACAGCCGGGGTGATTTGCAGAGATTGAAAGGAGAATTAAACATCGCACTTGTTCCAATCCCTCAATTAGTCAAGATAGTCCAATATTATAGCTTTGAAGATTGAAGATTGTGGTTGACTCACCAACAATGCACAAATTCAAATTGCAGAGTTTGGGTGTTGAGTTAAATCACTTGCAAGTTGTGGTTCTGCAATCATCATCGACCGTTGATTTGCTTCAAGTGTCCTCGTGATCGTTGGATCATTTTTGAGTGGAAGGATAGGATAAGTAGGGAAAAACAATTGAGAATTTGATTATGTGAATTCCCATTAGTCGTCAAATCACTTTCGAGTGGAAGGACAGCATAAGCCAACAGAGTTTCATCGCAGAAAGATCAATCTGTTGATCTAAGTTCATGATCGATGAACAACATTCACTTCGGATCTAAAGACGCGAGGAGGTTACACTCTGGAGAGATTGAGATTTGAAATTCCCGAAATGAGAATTTGTGTCATCCGTTGGATCGTTCCAAGTGGAAGGATAGGATACGCTAGAAGAGACACATCGCAGAAATATCGAGTCATCGATCTAAAATTCTGATCAACGAAGAGGATTCACTTCGGATATCAAGATACGAGGAGGTTACATTCCGAAAAGTTTGAGATTGGAAAAACCCGAAGCCCAGAAATCTGAAATGGATAAGGACCATCAGATTTGGAGGACATACGAGGACCATTGGATCAGTGTTGTTGGTCAGCATACCACATCATAAGACCACATCAGAAGATCACGTCAACATACCACGTCAGTAAGGATATGTGGCAGACCATGTTAGCAGACCACGTCAGCGAATAAACATGGCATAATCAGATGATGACAAGTTTCAAGAAGAAATTGGCTCATTCCATGTCAACAAGTGACGTAAGAAAGTTTTGTCACTCTGAGAGAATTGCTTCGGGAGTTTCACCACCAAGAAATGTAAAAAGTCCTGAAGTCCCAAAGGACGAAGGTCTGAAGTCACTCTCAGTCATCAATCTAAGATACATTGAGAGTTAGGACAACCATTAGATCTAGGAGAAGAACATATGCCACATGAGGATCCATGTCAGCAAGGACACATGGCACAATCAGACAATGACAAGTGTCAATTTGATTCAGCATTTCAAGTACGTGAAAATCAAAAATTCGAGTGACACATGGCAGCTACTAGGCTCATGACATGTCATCAAGTGACGCAAGTAAGTGACATCACTCTGGAGGAAAGAAGGGGTTTGAGATTTGAAATATCTGAAGTCTGGAGACCCAAAGGATATCTCGACCATTGATATAAAAAGGGACACATGTCAGTGGATTGACAACTTTAGAAGATTGACGTATGGAGAAAAGAACGAGTTGAGATTTAAAATCTTCAAAGTTCAGAGACCCATAGGAGATATCGATCGTCGATTTGATGTCGGGTGCACTATCAACCATTGATCAAGATACAGTGGAAGGATAGCGTAAGTTTAATAGCCAAAGACTAGGAGTAAAAGGTGGCCATCCATATCAATGGTTGATTAAGTCCTGGACGTCAGATTAATCCTTGTAAGAATCAAATATGGAAATTGATCTTTTTCGGTGAAATGAATGTAAACCATCTGATCTGTTCAGTAATTCTGATTCAGAAGTTTCAAAAGGTTTGAAACCCAAAATTTCTGAAGGTAAAAGTGTCAAAGTTATGATAGTCATCCATTTCAGGATAATGAATCGTGTCTATTGTATTGATAAGCACTCAAGTGCTTGTTAAGCCCATGCATATGGTCACCGCTAGTGATCATGTGAAGGAAGGGGCTTAGAAGCCAAAGAAGCCATAATTGACCGGTTGTAACTGACAGAGTAGACAAAGAGTTTCGACTGCCAGATAAGATAAGGAATCTCTTAATAACACCCACTGATGATGAACACAATGACTTAATCGCCAGGGATGACGAACAATTACCATGATGATCAGGCAGAGGACTCGACGTGAGAAAAAGATGCAAAACAAAGAAGTGAGGTGATTGTGTTAGTTAGTTATGCAGTTGTGAGGAAGAGACATAGTGAACAACCTATAGGGAAGAGCAGTGACACAGTGAACATAATGCAGAGCCATAGTGCATAGAATGTAGATGGCGCATAGAGTATAAAATGCAGAAGAATAGAAAGCGCAGATTATGCGAGTAGAAAGACATTGATGCAGGTCGAACATAGAAGTGTAGTATAATAGTGATGAGACTGGTAAGCCATTGATAAATTTTGTATCACTGTGATACATTTAAGAAAGCAAAGATTTATATTTAAAGGTGGTAGGGAGGTGCTATGGAGGACTGGTGTCCTCAAAGTTTCAAGTGGGTGCTTGAACACAGGGATTTGTAGCTTCCATGTGGTTATAGCCAGAAAACCCAAGGTGGCAGGGTGGTGCAAGGGAGAGCTATTGTTCTATATTATATAGGTCTGTGCCTGTGTAAATGGAAGTTTGTGCTTCCATCCAATTGGTGTTGGAACACTCGAGGAGTTGGTGCTTCCTTCTAGTGGGTGCTAGAGAAACCAGAGAGTTGGTGCTCTCAACAAGTTGATTCTTGTAAAACAGAGGTTGTAGCCTCAAGAGGAGTTGGAGCTCATAATAATGATAATGTACAGAAAATAAATATTACTTATCATATCAAGAAGAAGAGGTTTGTCCCTTTATGGGTTTCCTCAAGAAATATACATCTATGTATATTTCATGTGTGTGATTGATGTTGAATATTCTATTTCTTACTTCACTGACTTATTTTGATAATCATTGAGTGTTATGTAAAGAGTTCAAAATGGGCATAATTGTTTAGACACAGTAAAAATTGATTCACCTCCCCCTTCTAAGTTGTCCAACAATTGGTATCAGAGCCAAGTTCCTTTTATCTAAGGGTAGATCCTAGAGATTAAACACGACTAGCCATGAAGGAACTTCAACGAATAAGGCCCCCCTATTCAATGGAACAAACTTCGCCTTCTAGAAATTTAGGATGAGAACCTACATAATGTCCCTAGGTGCAGATGTCTGGGATGTGGTAGAGACTAGTTATGTAAAGCCAGTTTTACTAGCTTCTAAGGATGGCAGGCTAGAATTTAGCTTCAACGCTAAGTCTATGAATGTTATTCTAAGTGGGCTTGTAGAAACATAATTTGTAAAAGTTATGAACTTAGAATCTACCAAAGAAATGTGGGACAAACTCATCAGTATTTATGAAGGTAATGAGAAGGTAAAGGATGCCAAGGTTCAGACCTACAGATTACAATTTGAACAACAAAAGATAAAAGAGGATGAAATTGTTGCGAAGTACTTTCTGAGTGTTGAAGAACAAGTAAATGCAATGATAGGACTTGGTGAAAAAATTGAGGATGTCTCTTTAGTTCAGAATATTTTGAGATCTCTGCCAGATAGGTTCAACCCAAAGGTATCTTCTATAGAAGATCTTAATGATCTAAAAGCTTTGCCTATTGACCAACTCCTAGGAACTCTGACTGCCTATGAAATGAGGATAGGTAAAGATAAACCCACCTCTAGAGAAGCATCATTTATAGCATATAAGAATAAGGATTCTGAGCCTGATGAAATTGAAGAAAAATTTGTGAGTAGACTAAAGAAAGGATCAGGCAAGTACCAAGGAAAATTTCCCTTAAAATGTTTTAACTCTGGAAAGATAGGTCACTTTGCATATAAGTGTCCACACAAGAAACAAGATCAGAATTATGAAGGTGAAAAGAAGTACAAACCCAAGAGATTTGGTAAAAAGAAAATTCTATGTGTAAACAATGATGACTCTTCAGAAGACACAAATAGTGACTCTTCCTGTGAAAATAAGATTAATGACTTTATGCTTATGGCCAAAGAGGATTATGATAATAAAATCATAGGAAGTGATGTTGACGATGAAAAAGCTATGGTTGACTTGGAATTAGAACTAATCAGTGTTCTAGAAGAAATTGCTAACCTCAGATCTAAGAAGAAAAAGAAAAAACAATTGTTGATACAGTTCGAGAAAGACAATAAAGGACCCGATGAAGACTTTCCCTGCTAAAAGTGGAACTAGAAGAGGCAAAGAAAATAGAGGAAATTCTAAAACAACAGTTATCATAAAATAAGGCAATTATGATGACAGGGCTGATGAAGACATCTTCTTAGGATATGATACCAATAGTAAAGGATATAGATGCTTTAATAAAAAATTGCATAAATTAGTTGATTTCATTGATTTAAAGGTTAATGAAGGAGTCCCAGTAAGAGATGTGAGCAATATTGAGTCTACTACAGAGGAAACAACTGAAACTGAATATGAACAGGTCTAAGGATCAGATGGAGAAGAGACACCCAGACAAGAAGAGTCAGGACAATGATCAACATCAAGTTCCTCCTCCAGAATTACTCAAAAGAGTCATCGTGAAAGTCAGATAATTGGTGAGAAGTAAAAAGGTGTACAAACCAAGAGAAGGATAATCAAAGACACCGAGAAATCACATATGGCCTTCATATCCATGGTGGAACCCAAGAGCTTCAATGAAGCCAGTGAAGATGTAAATTGGTTAAAATCAATGAATGAGGAACTGGATCAGATTGAGAAGAACAATACCTGGGAGCTTGTTTCTAGACCAGTAGATAAGAATGTAATTGGATCCAAATGGGTGTTTAAAAATAAAATGAATGAACAAGGAAAAATTGTCATGAATAAAGCCAGATTGGTCTGTAAAGGGTATGCTCAAATAGAAGGACTAGATTTTGATGAAAAATTTGCGCCTGTAGCAACATTAGAAGCTATTAGAATGTTTCTTGCCTATGCTTATCACAAGAAGTTTAAAGTCTATCAAATTGATGTCAAGTCAGCTTTTATAAATGGAGATATAAAGGAAGAAGTCTATATGGAATAGCCAGAAGGTTTCCAACTGTCAGATAACCCTGACTTTGTTTGCAAGCTAAAGAAAGCCTTATATGATTTGAAACAATCTCCTTGTGCCTGGTATCACGGAATGGATATGTATCTACAAGACAAAGGGTTTAATAGAGGAACGGTTTACAACAATCTATATATCAAAATAGAGGGTAATGTTCTGCTCATTGTGTTGGTCTATGTAGATGAAATCATCTTCGGTAGTAATAATGCTTCAATGGTGGAATGGTTTGCTTCCACCATGCAGTATGAATTTGAAATGTCTATGATAGGGAAACTGTCATTTTGTCTTGGCCTACAAATTACTCAGAGTTATGAAGGAATATTTATTTCTCAAGAAAACTATCTAAGATAAATGTTGAAAAGGTTTCAAATGGAAGATTCTAAACCTATGAGTACACCTGTGGTCACTGGATGTAAGTTAAGAAAGGATGATGATTCACCTAATGTTGATCAAATTTCATATAGGTCTATGATAGGAAACCTATTGTACATCACAACATCCCGTCCAGACATAATGCATGTTGTTGGAATGGTAGGAAGGTACCAGGCTGCACCTAAACAGATTCATTTGTTTTTTGTCAAAACAAAATTCAAATACTTGAAAGGAACAATGGACTATGACCTATGGTATCCTAGGAATCAGAATTTTCAACTATCAGTCTATTCATATGCTTATTGGACTAACTGTGCGGATGAAAGGAAAAGCACGAGTGGAGATGCATTATTCTTAGGAGAATCCCTTGTATCATGGTTAAGCAAGAAGAAAGGTTCCATTTCCTTATAGACTACATAAGTTGAGTACATTGCAACTGCCACTTCTTGTACCCAAGTATTATTGATGATCCAGACACTTGCAGATTTGGAGATAAAATATACTACACCGATCCCAATTCGTTGTGATAATACTAGTGCAATCGATGTGTCAAAGAATCTTGTATTTCACTCCAAGACCAAGCATATACCCATCAAGTATCATTTCTTGAGGGAACAAGTGACCAACACTGTTGTTTCTTTGCATTATATTCCATCCAAATATCAGATTGTTGATATCTTCACTAAACCTCTTGAAAAAACTCAGTTTGAGTATCTACGCTAGATGTTGGGCGTGAACCCATTATCAACCTAAGAGAGTCCATCCTGTCAACGGGAGTATGTATTGTTTGAATATATGATACCTCTGAAAAATAATGCAACAACTCAGGGGGAGCATGTTCTCTTTGACATTGATGTCAAAGGGAGAGAAAAATGAGTGTTTTGGATGTTATAGTTGGAGGTCCAAGTAGAATAACACAGCCTTTTAGGGTTACCATCAATGCCAAAGGGGGATATTTTTGCCATGATTTACAGGATAGTGTGTGCTTGTCATTGATGGAAAGAAAAACAATGACGATGGCATGATTACAGGAAAAGTGTGCATATGGAATCAAAGCTCATAAGAGATGGTGCGATAAACCTCAGATCAAATCAAGACCGTCGAATCTGAAAGCCATATCTATGGTAGGGATGAATTGTGGGGAGTGAAAGATGAATTGAAATACTCACCAATTACAATCCCACAATTTTTCTAGATCGTTGTTGGGGCTCAGAAATGTCGTATTTTCATCCACCTTTCCCTTCACTATTCCTTACATTTCATCGCCCTATTAAACCTTCATCATATCATTTTCATAAATACATTTGGGTTTCACATTATTATTTTCCACTTTATTCATTTTAGTATTAAAAGTGAATT
>ML801763.1:8029-19754 GCA_009831015.1 Picea engelmannii
CTGCAGTTATTGGATAATAATGCTTCATTGATATAACACTTGGATTATATGGTTAAATTTCTCTATTACTGATTCACCCCCCCTCTCAGTAATCCAACAGTTGCTTCTTGGGATTCTTGGGTTTATCTTTCTGATGGACAACTAAGGCTTTGTTGGAGCTACCTGCAGTGCTGATCACTCCAAGTTGTACTAGCTTATCTTGCTCTCTAATCAAAGCATCAAAAAAATTCTCAAGACTGGGTATTTGATAAGCTGTCCCTAGAGCCTCTTGCATGGCATAAAAGGTATATACAAACGCATAATATGCACTACCTATCTTATAAAGAATAAGATAGATGCAACGATCTTCTTCTATCTTTATCTTACATTCTTCACATAGATTTCTGAGTGTTATAAACTTAGATAGATAGTCTTCAATGCAAGAAAAATCAGTTGGAATTAAAGTTAGTAATTGGTTTTCCAACTGTTGTGCTCGAATAATATTGTGTTTACCAAACATAGATTCAATCTTTTCCCAAGCTTCTTTGGGTTTATCAATTGATTGAAGGTGGAACCTTAAATCATGAGAGATGGACATTCTGATTAATCCACGTGCTTCGTCATTCTATTATCCCATTTGACTTTCTTATCAACATGAGTGGGTGGTGTTTCCTTTCCCAAGGTAATCTAGTACAAGCATTTACTTCTTAATAAATCCTCCATATGGAATTTTCATTGGAAGTAGTTGGTGTTGGTAAGTAAGATATTAATTGTAGAATCCATATTAAATATGTAGATAATGTGGATTTAAAAATCGAAACTGATGATCTGAATGGAAAGATCTCGAAAAGTTATGCGGTTTTTAAAAAATGACACTTAAAACGGACTTCGGATGTGAGAGTTATGCCCTTTTAAAAAAAGGCATAAACAGTAACCAAAGGACCACGTGGTGTTGTAAGTTGCTTTATGAAGTGACCCACTTTTATAAAGAGAAGTGGGGATCACTTTTACAATGAAGTTACTTCATGCAAAATAAATAACTCTAAAATAAAATATTAAAGCTACTTATAGTGATTCACTTTTATACTTGAAGTGAAATACACTTTACAATTTTAGCATGAACTTTTTCAAAAAAAGTAACAAAAGAGAGACTTGAACTCAAGACCTCTTACTTAATAAGGAAACTCTTCTGATGGTTTTGAGGTGTTAGGAGTCAAGATCCCAGAGAATTTAGCATTCAAAGAGAACACCACCACTTTAATCGAACCATCACAAGCAAAAGTTGTTCAAGGAAATATAATCCAATGAAGCTCTCTCACAAGATTTATCATGTTGTCGATAAGCATTGTCCCTACCCTTCGCAAAAATTCAGACCCTATCTTTAAAAAATTGTTTCACTTATGAACCCTTAGGCATAGATTTTCCAGTGAATTAAAAACACTGACCATTAGCTAAACAATCCGCTAATGTTGATTTCTCCACATCTACATCCACCATACCTGCAATACTTGCAAAATTAAAAGCACCCTTGATCCAAGTGGATATTGGTGGCCACCCATCTATTCCAATTGGCTCCTCTTGACAGTTTTTAGTTTAGCATGTTCTCCTGTACTTCTTTGTAATTGTGGGTTCTACACTTATAGGCTTGTTTGAATCCCTACACATATTCAAGGTGGAGATTGGTGGCCACCCACCTAATCCAACTGGCCTAGTTTTGAATTTTTCATGTTAGTACATCTTTATGTACTTTCAGGGTCGTTTTGGAGCCATAACCAATGTTTTTTTGGCTTGCCACAATCAAACTGTAGATAGAGTCATGTTTTGACAGCATAATGTTTATTTATCAAAAATGCATTTCCAACGGGCTATCATGCGCCTAAAACGAAGGTTGTATGCAAAAGTTACGACCCAGGGAAGTTGAGGTACCAACTTACCCATCAGGACCTACATAACTTTTGGCGTTTCACCTCCTAGGGTTAGGATTTTTAATGTCTAGGGTTTTGGCATTCATGAATAATGTTAAAAGGGCCTCTGGAGGCTCATTGTAATCATTCTTCTCAGACAGATGCGTGTAGCAGCCACATCTCTTCTTAGAGATAGCTACCACCATTCGAGTAAGTTATTTCAGTTCTCAGTTTTATAGTTTCATCATATTTCATTTATTCAATATAAGTTATTGCTCACTAGATATTTGTTGTTATCTCTCTGTCATTGTATTTAATCTGTTATTCATTTTGTTTGGTTCATAAATCCAGATCAGTGGTATCAGATCGGTCTGCTCTTCATTTGTTTTTCTTCGTGCATGTCCCTGACAAGATCTGGGTACAAGAAGTTGGGACTCGAACCAATTGATCCTTTGCAAGATCGGTTGCGCCAAGCCTGACAACAACCCATGGGGAATGAAAACAAAGATGATAGGGTAGGATATCCTTTTAAAATGTTTCTCGAGGAAGCCCTTGTACGACAAAGGAACGAAATGATGGACAAATTTGCATAGATCCTTCAGCGGTTGCCCACAGGAGAAGCATCTTCATCAAGCGGCCATGCAACCCCCTTCAAGGTACATGCAAATTTTGATATTCTATTATTTGAGGGACTGATAGATGCAGATGTTATAGATAAATGGTTGAATCTGCTCGAAGGGTATTTTTTGGTCCACAATTTTTCCGATAGGGAAAAAATTACTTTTGCACTCCTGAAGATCATCCCCCATATTAAGGACTGGTGGGATACTTACTCTGAGCAAATGGCCATATAGGAATATGAAATATTTGCGGTCTCCCCCACATGGGATTACTTCAAGGATTCCATTAAAGAACAATACTACCATGTTGGAAGCTATGAGGACCAATACACCAAATGGACCACCCTGTGTCAGGAAAGTGAACTGTTATTGCACAATTTTTACTTTGATAGAAGAAGAGGCAAATGGAAAGAAAATTGGCGAAATGGGAGACTAATCCTATCACTGTCACCTCAATAGGAAGTCTCTTTCTATTTAGGGTGGTAGGGCCATGGGAGACATCCTCGGTGACCTGGGGTTTCAAGAAGGCAAAGGAAAAAAACTAGGTAAAAGGTCCCCTCTCACAAGTCACCACCAATCAGAAAGTCCAGTTTTAATAACCAATGAAGAGATAATATGTCAAAAGTGTACCTGCCTGGGACAAAGCAACAAGAAAACTATATATTTGCAAGTACACTTGTTGGTTAGAACTTCATAAAACCATGGACTTTCTTGATAAGAGCAATTTGTTGAATATGATGAAGTAACCATAAATTTTATAACAACAATCTTTAGAGAGCAATACTTCACTTAAAATGTCTTGAAAATAGCTTAAAAATGACCTAAAATCATTAACCATTCAAATCATAACACTGGCATTTGATAGAAGCACATAAGACAAGGTATATTTCAGATTTTTCAATTGCTTTTATGAGATTTTAATGCTGCATCTAATGGTTGTAGCTTACTTTAGTAACAATAACAATATTGTTAGTAGGTTAGGCTATTCTAGGGTTAGAAAGTGTTAGTAGGTTGCTTGAGGTAAAATATTTGAGGGTTGGTTTCATCAATCAAACAATTTTAAGGTCTAAATCAATGCCTTTAGGGATAATGGAGTCACTTGCAGTAGCAAAAATTGAAGGAAAGAAATGATAATTTAAGAGATAAGGACTAAGAAGGATGAAGATTGAGGTGTTGGTAAGCCAAGGCCTCAATCAACAAGCCTTAGAAAGAAAACGACTACTAGGAAGTAGGTAACCCTAGGATCTAGCGGTTTTCCTTCTTCTTTAGCTCAAGCTTGAAACAATTAATGGCTTGATGAAGTAAATGGAACTAGAGTGCTGCAATGGCATGGCTCCATTATAATGCTTCAAAGGTAGGTTTTCTAGCACAATCTAGTAGGTGAAAATTTGTTAAGACAAGGACAATAACATGTGGTTGTTCTCCTAGGGTTTTACACTAGCAATTTCATAATCTTGGAATAAATGAAAAGTAAATATACCATTACCATTCAAAGTAAAGAAGGATTTCAGAAATTCACTTACATCCACCAAGAATAATCTAGCAATAAGCCTAGTTGAAGATTTTCCACCAAGAAAAATGCCAAGAAACACCAAATTAAGCCTCCTCCAAGGGATGCACCTAAAATTTCAGCTAATAAACCCTAAGGAGGGCGCAAATTTCATACCTCACTTGTGTGAGTGAAAGATGATGAAAAATAAGGAGGATTTCCCCCTATTTATACAATAATAATGACCAGAATTAGGTCAAAAAGGTCGACATGGCTAGTTACAAATAATAACCAGTTCTTATATTAAATGTCATAATAAAACCCTAAAACAAGCTGCTAAGATGATGTCATGCCCTTTTAGGGTGACATTAGGCCCTTTTTGGGCAAAGTTGGCCTCCTGGAGAAAAACGTTAGGCCTTATTGGGCCTCAGGAACCTGCCACATGTGCCACTTGGCACACAACCGCCTCCAAAACCTCCCAAAGTGATGGATGATGTCATAGGCCTTCTAAGGCCTATGTGATGGTGGAAAGCACACAACCCCCCTAAGTATAGGTTTTCCAGGCTGCCCCTCGTGAAACGTCCTCCTCTCTCTCTGGTGCAATCCTCTGATATATCTCTGCCCCCTGTTGTGGTCTCAACATCCATCTGGTGGGATTTTAGCCTCATGGAGGTCTAAACTAATCATCTCCCCATGTGTACATGTCCATCAAGGTACTTGTCCATCGAGTGTGGCCCTGCAACATCAACATATATGCCATCCATGGGCTCATAAGTCACAGGGATCATAATAATGTCAATCACATCTAATCATCAAGTTTATTAAACATGTACATAGGATGGTGGGATTTTAGCCTCATGGAGGTCTAAACTAATCATCTCCCCATGTGTACATGTCCATCAAGGTACTTGTCCATCGAGTGTGGCCCTGCAACATCAACATATATGCCATCCATGGGCTCATAAGTCACAAGGATCATAATAATGTCAATCACATCTAATCATCAAGTTTATTAAACATGTACATAAAACCCCTTTTACCCGAACAAGTGCTCAAAGACATTATACTAATCTACAAGCCAAGTTTGGAGGAAACGCTAGGACATCCTATTGTGTTAATTCTCATTGGATGTGTGATGTTTCTGGGAGAAGTCAAACCTAGGCCATGTGAGTGGATGAGGTGGTAAGGGATGTCTAGGCAAGGGGTGCAGTGATAGCAGGGAAATGTATGGCTTACCTGTGGGTGCCTATGAAGAGGGTGAGTTGCACCTGTAGTGGATGCAAATGTTTCCAAGCCCATTCATGCCTTTTATCTTTATTATTATTTCTTTTTCTTTCAAGAGGCTAGTTAAGGGACACTTCCCAGACATGGTGACCAGTGGTGGCAATGTTACCCACAAGCATTTCACGGAAATGAGAAGGTTGGCTCGTGATGAGACCCCCTTTCTCTTCATTATTCCACCAAGAGCCACTATTGTGGCGTGGTGACCAACTATTGATAGTGTCATACCGCTACATGCCCATGGACCTAATAGGCCGACTCATGATGAGACCCCATATCCTCTAACTAGGTCTTGTTTTATTTTTTATTTTTTATGGGTCCCTCTGTTTCTTGCTGAGAAGCTTTTTATTTCTTTCTTGGGGATCCCTGGGCGAAGAATCTCAAGATTTCATTCTTTTGGCTTTTATCTTTTACCCTCTGGGCCTTTAGCCCCTTCTTCCCACAAGGCAAGGTAAAACCCTTAGATATTTGGACAACCCAATGCCCCAACCAGTGTAATGGGATGGATGAGTGGGAAAAAGATGAAAAGTGGTAAGTATGGTGGGAGCTGACAATGGCCTTTTATGAATCCCCCCCAGTGGAAACTCAAACCCTATGGGTACCATCTTACTAAGGCATCCTGTCATTCCCCCTAGGTGTGGTCAAGTGGAAAAGCATAAGATCCAAGCACCTATTAGAAACAAAAAATAATTAAATGCACATATTCAAAGGTTTTGAGGATCATAGTGACACATACCATGATATCCAGACTCGTTACCTCATGGAGAAAGATCCATTTTTTTTGGAGGACCAGGCTGAGGTGATGGATGATGTTGTTGCTAACAAAGTGGAGGCACTGAAGAATGAAAGGATGGGCCCTCTAAGGCCATGCTCAAGTTGATCTGGCTCTCGTTGATCCATGTCTAAGACCTGTGGGCCTCAAGAGATAATCTCCTTAGTTATCCCTAAGTTAGGGGATGACATCTGGCTCCAACTCGGGGACATGTGTTCACCGTAGAGTGCATGAGAACCTCAACATATCTGGCATAACATGTGACCTTCTTGATCTCAACAAAAGGTTGTCAACAATCATTTGGGGTGGTGATATCACCCCCAGTTCATATATGCACAATACAAAATGTGAAAACAAGCAAATGTACAAATGTGAATACAAACTATTCTAGAATGAAATGCAAATGGTATGTACAATGAATGAAAATGCATACTTCCCTGCACTTACCTGTGAATTCAAGTCTCCACCCCCTGATAGGGTTTGAGGAGGTGCCTGCTAACTGGTAACATGTGCCTTCTTCCTTCCAATGTGGATAAATAATAAGCATCATTGACCGACTTCCTTCCAACTTTGAAAAGTCCAGACCAAAATTGTGTATCCCTTTTGACATTAGTAGGCTTTCCCTTCGTGGTGTCCCACATCCATACTATGTCTCCTTCTATGTATTCTCTGGTTCTGAACTTGGTTTTTTCTTGGACAACCCTAGTATATTGTGTAGAGGGAGGAGAGTGGGACTCTGGTGTGAAAACTTCTTGTTGGGATTGTTGAATCAATACAATGTCTTCTCCTTTCTTCAATAGCTTGATAGCCCCAACTTCCTTACCTTTATACTTGTCCATGAGTGGCTGGTAATATTCTCTTTTCGACCATTGTATTTGATCAAAGTCTTCCTCCATGGAAAAAGGCATATCATCAAGAGAAAATTCAGGAAGACTTTCCATGATTTTCTCATGTGCCTTGTCAGCTTTGATGGGGTCACTAATTTCTTGCACATAGATTCTGGTCATTGGCACATTCGAGAGACGACTTATTTTCCCATTGTTCATAGGTACATTGATGTAGGTGAGGTCCATCTCAAGATTGCCTCCCAGCATTGAGGCAAATTTCCTAGACAATAACATCCCCCACACATCTGGGACATCTACTACTACTATGTCAATATGGATCATTCTCTTGGGGTATTTCTCAAGGCATACTTCCACATTTTCAATTACCCCATGTGTGAGTATGGCTCTAGACTCAAAGCCACACACATTCCTATAAGTTTGTGTGACCTTTAGGCCCAATTGTTGCATGACCTTGAGGGACATCATGTTGGCACCTGCCTATGAATCCAACATACAGTTGTTGAGGCTCTTGTTATTCATTAGCAAGGTCATGAAGAAATGTGGGTGTTCATCATACTAGACCCTAAAGTGATTAACTTGTAACATGATAGGAGGTCCCATTGGTCCATCTGATGCTTTGAAGAAATTATCAAATCTTTCCTTGACGGAAGGTACCTTGATGACTTCTCTCAAGGGGATGGTCACATGCATCTTGGATAGTTCCCCTTCAAAGTCAAAGTTTAATTCCACTCTTTCAGTTTTAGGAGGGTTCCTAGGAAGGAGAATGTTCATGGGTGGAGGCCTTGTTTAGGCTACAGGATTGGTAGAGAGAGGTTGTTTTAGATTCCTTTGTCTAGTATACACCTGGAATTCTTGTTTCTTCAATTTATCTCTTGATTCTTGGTCCAAGTTGCTTATCACCTCCATCCTAGCCTTCCTGGATGCTTCTTTTATGCCCTCTTGATGTTCCTCGGGGGAAATATTAAGGAATATCTGGGGGCCCTCTATGGTATGGATCATTATGTTTACTTGGCCATGGCCTTCATTGTTGCAAGGACATTCATGCTCCCAGTGTGCTTCACTGCATTGCAAGCACCAAGGATTTTCATCCACCACATTTGTAGGAGCTAAAGTATTTGGAACCTCTTGATCATTCTTTGGTCTGAAAACTTGGTTCCCTCTTTGGAATTGACCTTTGTATGAGACCCCGGGGGATTGATGTTGGGCCCTTTCTAGGTTGGAAATCTTGTTCATCATTTGTTCTTGTTTTTTTACCATGCCATCTATAATCATCTACAACTTTGCCAAGCTAGCACTAATGTCTGAGGCAGGCTCAATATTGTGGACTATCTTGGGTTTAGTGTCCATTATGACTCTTGGGGTTGAGAAAGGTTCAATTTTGGATGAAAGGAGGTTGTCTTAGATACTTTTGGCTATTTCTTGAGCTTCTTGGATTGTTTGGGGTTTTTAATCTCTGAGGAGATACCCTAGTTGACCAATAAAGGCTTTGGTGTAAATGAAAAGAAGGAAACTAGGGGTTGGATGATGACTCACAGGGATCTTCTGCAACAAGGTTTCAAACCTGCTGTGGATTTATCTAATGGTCTCATTATCTTGTTTCCAAAGGTTATTCAGCCTTGTCAGTAGCATGTTGGGGTCTTCCTTGATACTCCATCATTTAAGAAAAACATCATCTAATTTATCCATGGTTTTAATACTACTATCAAGAAGAATATTGTACCAATGTCTTGAGCCATCAAGGAGGGTGGCAGGGAACAATTTCATAACCAAGTCTTCAACATCATCACTAATGGAATGAAGCTGGAAAAAATCCCAAAAATTGCTCATATGCTCCTCGGCACTGATTGCATCATTACCAGTGAACTTAGGCAACCATTTCTCATACTTGGGGGGAATTTTCCTAGGGTAGCCTGGTATGGCTGTCATGTCTAGCGGTTTGAAAAGATTGGATGACCATTTTCATTGGTTATTTGCTTGGGTTGGGATGTTGGTATGAGTTCCCGTGCTGGACATTGTGTTTAGAGGAAGACTTCCAATGAAGAGTGATTTCACTACAAGAGATTTTCGAGGAGGCTTTCTTCTAAAGGATTGAGGAGGGTTATTGTACCTCCTTGTGGATTGTGGAGTCGCCGGATATTTTTATTGAAATTATAAAAGAGATAAGGGAATAAACCTTAGTGGAGTCACCAGGTAAGATTGTAAGATAAATATTCTTGAGGAAAGGCTTATGGAAAAAGTGTCGTCTTTGAGGAGAATTGACTCAATGTTCCCTGACAACGACGCCAAAATGTTATCACACAATTTGTACTTTGATAAAAGAAGAGGAAAATGGAAAGCAAATTGGTGAAATGAGAGACTAATCCTATCACTATCACATCAATAGGAATTCTCTTTCTATTTAGGGTGGTAGGCCCAGGGGAGACATCCTCGGTGACCTGGGGTTTTGAGAAGGAAAAGGAAAAAAGCTAGGTAAAAGGTCCCCTCTCACAAGTCACCACCAATCAAAAAGTCTGGTTTTAATAACCAATGAAGAGATAATATGTCAAAAGTGTACCTGCCTGGTACAAAGTAACAAGAAAACTATATATTTACAAGTACAATTGTTGGTTAGCACTTCATAAAACCATGGACTTTCTTGATAACAGAAATTTTATAACAACAATCTTTATAGAGAAATACTTCACTTAAAATGTCTTGAAAATAGCTTCAAAATGACCTAAAATCATTAACCATTGAAATCATAACATTGGCATTTGATAGAAGCACATAAGACAAGGTATATTTCAACTTTTTCAATTGCTTTTATGAGATTTTAATTCTGCATCTAATGGTTGTAGCTTACTTTAGTAACAAGAACAATATTGTTAGTAGGTTAGGATATTCTAGGGTTAGAAAGTGTTAGTAGGTTGCTTGAGTTAAAATATTTGAGGGTTGGTTTCATCAATCAAACAATTTTAAGGTCTAAATCAGTGCCTTTAGGGATAATGGAGTCACTTCTAGCAACAAAAATTGAAGGAAACAAATGATAATGTAAGAGATAAGGACTAAGAATGATGAAGATTGAGGTGTTGGTAAGCCAAGGCCTCAATCAACAAGCCTTAGAAGGAAAACGACTACTAGGAAGTAGGTAACCCTAGCCCCTAGCGGTTTTCCTTCTTCTTTAGCTCAAGCTTGAAACAATTAATGGCTTGATGAAGAAAATGGCACTAGAGTGCCGCAATGGAAGGGCTCTAGTACAATGCTTCAAAGTTATGGTTTCTAGCACAATCTAGTAGGTGAAAAATTGTTAAGACAAGGATAATAACATGTGCTTGTTCTCCTATGGTTTTACACTAGCAATTTCATAATCTTGGAATAAATGCAAAGTAAATACACCATAACCATTCAAACTAAAGAAGGATTTCATAAATTCACTTACATCCACCAAGAATAATCTAGCAATAAGCCTAGTTGAAGATTTTCCACCAAGAAAAATGCCAAGAAACACCAAATTAAGCCTCCTCCAAGAGATGCGCCTAAAATTTAAGCCAATAAACCCTAAGAAGGGCGCAAATTTCAGACCTCACTTGTGTGAGTGAAAGATGATGAAAAATAAGGAGGATTTTCCCCCTATTTATACAATACTAATGGCCATAATTAGGTCAGAAAGGCTGACATGGCCAATTACAAATAATAACCAGTTTTTACGTTAAATGTCATAATAAAACCCTAAAACAAGATTCTCAGGTTACGACATGCCCTTTTAGGGTGACGTTAGGCCCTTTTTGGGCAAAGTTGGCCTCCTGGAACAAAATGTAAGTCCTTCTTGGGCCTCAGGAACCTGCCGCACGTGGCACTTGGCACACAACCGCCTGCAAAACCTCCCAAAGCGCTGGATGACATCATGTGTGACATGGGTGATGTCATGGGCCTTCCAAGGCCTATGTCATGGTGGAAAGGGAACAAACCCCCTAGTTTTAGGCCTGTCAGGCTTCCCCTGGTGAAACATCCTCCTCTCTCTCTAGTGGAATCCCCTGATCTAGCTCTACCCCCTAATGGGGTCTCAACATCCATCTAGTGGGATTTTAGCCCCATGGAGGTCCAAACTAATCATCTCCCCATGTGTACCTATCCATTGAGGTACCTGTCCATCAGGTGTGGCCCTGCAACATCAACATATATTCCCTCCATGGGATCATAAGTCACAAGGATCATAGCAATGTCAATCACATCTAATCATCAAGTTTATTAAACATGTGCATAAAACCCCTTTTACCTGAACAAGTGCTCAAAGAAATTATACTAATCTACAAGACAAGTTTGGAGGAAACGCTAGGACGTCATATTGGGATAATGCTCATTGGATGTGTGATGTTTCCGGGAGAAGTCAAACTTTGGCCATGTGAATGGATGAGGTGGTAAGGGATGTATGGGCAAGGGGTGCAGTGATAGTAGGGAAATGTATGGATTACCTGTGGGTGCCTCTGAAGAGGGTGAGTTGCACCTGTCATGGATGAAAATGTTTCCAAGCCCATTCATGCCTTTTATCTTTATTCTTATTTATTTTTCTTTGAAGAGGATAGTTAGGGGACACTGCCCAGGCGTGGTAACCAGTGGTGACAATATTACCCACAACCATTTCATGAAAATAAGAAGGATGGCTCATTATGAGACCCCTTTTCTCTTATCTATGCCACCAAGAGCCACTACCCTTGCGTGGTGACCAGATGTTGGTAGTTTCATACCGCTACATGCCCATGGACCTAATAGGCTAGCTCGTGATGAGACCCCCTATCCTCTAACTAGATCTTGTTTTTTTTTTTTGTTAATTTTTATGGGTCCCTCTGTTTCTT
>ML801763.1:31921-47580 GCA_009831015.1 Picea engelmannii
ATAAGAGGAGTAGTTTTTCCTACATTATTATGTCTTATATGTATGTCTTTATGTGTTCTTTGTATATGTTGTGAACGTATGTTAGGTGGATGAATTCTACAGGAGTTGTGTTTGATCTCAAGGTTGAAGGTCTTTGAGGCTTCATACCAGGAGGGTGTGATAGGACGCTGAGGTTCTGAGAGCCGTGCACAGAAGATGCACTTCTGAACTCTAAGGAGTCAGACGAAGACGTGCCGAGGCACAGGACTGAGATCAACAACTCAAGAAGAAGACCTGTGAGGTTGTTGAACACCTCAGGAGGTAAGGCTGTGTAGCTGAAACACAGTTGTAGACAGAATCACTGAAGATTCTGTAGGAGCTCTGGCAAGTGGGCATTGAGCGCATGCACGAGGTCCTGAGGGAAGGAACTCTGCTGTGAGTTCAGAAGACCAGAATCTCTGAGGATTCTAAGAAGATACTCCGCCAGGAGGGCATCGAGAAAAGTGTGTAGACGACACAGGAGAAGATACTCCACCAGGAGGGCGTCGAGTCAGGGTGCATGCAAGCATAGAAGAGGAAGGAACTTTTTGAGTTCTGTGTTGTGATGGGAGAGTCCACTGAAGGGCCTCCATTAGGCTGTTGAATACCCAGAAGTACTCAAGAAGAGGCTTGAGCAGAAAGGATAGCCAGGAGGGCATCAGGTTCATTCTCCATCTGAGGGAGAAGAAGACAAAATCCTCCAAGGGGTCTGAGCATTCGAAGAAGCTAAGGAGAGGCAGCATGGTATATGCACGAAGACTCTACAGTTGGTAGAAGTCAAAAACTCCAAAGGTTTGAGGAGAAGTTCAGGAAGACAACGCTTTTACACACATCGGCGAGGTTCGAAATCAAGGAGCTCGCAGAGATGAAGGACAGCAAAGGGCCGAGGCCTTTAGAACCTTGAAAATTCTTCCAAGGCAGGATGAAAGCACAAGGGGGCTCTGAAGAGAGCACAACAGTGTTAGATCGGCAGCAAAGGAAATCTGGACCATTGATTGGTCACGTCCAAGGGAGCGTCAGAAGGAGCGCATAGGAGAGGAGGACCGATAGTCGTCGGATCTCACCTAAAAATCCCGACAACCGTTAGATCGGGAGGAGTTGCGCGAAAGATAACCTCAAAAGGAGGAATCAACGGTCAGGATTCGTCGAGGAAACAGCGAAATCCCGTCAACCGTTAGATCTCATCAGAGTAGCTCAGGGTTTAGGCCTGAAGGAGACAGAGGAAGACCCGGAATTTTAGAGTTCGGGATTTCCGGAGCCAAGAGCCTAGGGCACGGAATCGCGAGTAGCAATCTCCCGAGAGGATCAGGGTCATTGATCACAGCAGGGATACGTGGCGCGAGATCTCGGGGAGTCGGGATTCGGAGTTTCGAGGTTCTCGCATACAATGGAATCGCAGTAGGAGAAACCGCAATTTTGCGAAACGCAATGGGTCCCACAGTCACGTCATTCCAGTAGGAGACATGTGTCATAAGGTCAGCCCTTGAAGGGAGGCGACGATAGGTGTATCGGCATATCGTGAGCTCGGAGGTTCGCGAGTTGGAGCCGCCCAGTTTAGCGTCAAAGTTTGTGAGGTCGCGAGAGGCGATATCTTTGTAACCGTCGGTTAGTGCGTGGGGTCCAAGCGCAGAAAAGGAGGACAGGTGTCATCGGAGTTCAGGGATCGGATATTCCGAAGGCGTGAGTTCTACGCTGTTCGAACTCACGAATTCCGAAATCTCGATAGGGGAGAAGGACCGTGGTCTCATGGGTTATAGGTTGCCTGCGAAAGGAGTTAGCCAAAGGGGCTGAGAAGCGAAGCTGAGTGCCATCGTGGATCGGGGTTCGAGAATCGGTGATACGAGAGGTAAGTGATTTATGACATCATAAGTCCCGATTTCACGACAGGTAAAACCCCGACAAGAGCAAAGGGAGAGCCTTGGCAAATACTCATCGGATTTCGGAGTTTTGGGAGACCCAAATTCCTGTTTTCAGGACTCGCGATACGGCGGGGTCCGATATCTCGACAAAGGCAAAGGGAGACCACAGAGAGAGCATCCTGTGGGTGTGGAAAGGTTCCGATAAGGGATTTGAAGAGGCAGTTAAACTCTTCGGGCCGAGGAAAGAGAAGGTCCTGGTGAGAGCGGGGCGCGCGGGTGGCGCGTGCCGCGTCACCAAGGAAGATACCTTTGTGTCAGCCAACAGTGTCATCTTCCCTACGACATCAAGCCTTTCAAAGACGAGGTATTGTGTGATATTTCTCCTCTTGAAGTTTGTGATGTTCTTTTAGAACAACCATATTTGTAGAGGTGACATATTGTGTATGAGTCTAGACCCCACAATGTTATTATTACTTTGGGTAGACAATTGTACAAGATACCAGAGGTGGCGCCACATACCGTTATTTCTTTAATATCTACTAAGAAATGTAGTAAGATAGTTTCACATACCAAGAAGTTTGTGTTCTTTGTGATCCGTCCTCACAGTAAGCAAAAATTCATCGCCACATTCGTGGCCTCTACACAGAGTCTCTCTTTGTAGTAGAAGCAAGTGGACGGGACCATGGAAGAGTACAAAGACATCTTCTCCTCACCCACCGGGGTACTAACACACTTCCAAGTCAAGCATCCAATTGATTGAACCCTCAGTGCACCTCTGCCTAATGGACCAGTCTATCACCGCTCGCTGATGGAAAATGACGAAATCAAGCGTCAAATCCAAGAGTTACTTCAAAAGGGTCACATTAGACCCAACTCCTCCCCTAGCAAAAGCCCGATTGTACTGGTGCAGAAGAAAGATGAGACTTGGTGGTTCAGCATTGATTACAAAGAATTAAACAAAATCAAATTTAGGAACTGATACCCAATTCCCAGAATTGATGATCTTCTTGACCAACTCAAGGGGGAAAAGTTCTTCAACAAGATTGATGTAAAGTCTGGCTACCACCAGGTTCCCATCGAACCAACTGATGTATGGAAGACCAATTTCAAATCTAAATAATGTCTCTTCGAATGGTTGGTCATGCCCTTTGGATTTACAAATGCATCGACCACTTTTATGAGGTTGATGGATGATGTATTGAGACCCTTCACCAACTCTTTTGTGGTGTTATATTTGGATGACATCCTCGTCTTCAAAAAAACTTGGGAGGATCACATGCAACATATTCAATAGGATTTGAGCACTCTGTGGCAACACAAGCTATATGCCAACTTGGAAAAATGCTCCTTTGGCATGAACATGGTCCAATACTTGGGTTTCATTGTTGATGAGCATGGGGTACATGTTGATCCAGGTAAGATCCAAGTCATCGGTGATTGGCCAACCCCGACTACACTAATCGAGCTTCAAAGCTTTCTAGGATTGGTCAACTTCTACTGATGGTTCGTGTTGGGATTCTCCCATATTGCATGGGCCCTCAGCCAAGTGACCAAGGGCGGTGGTAGGGAAAATTTGGCATGGGGGAAGAAACAACAATGAGCCTTTGATGATCTGAAGTATCGCTTGTCCTCAGCTCCAATACTCTCCTTACTTGATCTGCAACAACCATTCGAGATTGATATTGATTCATTTGACTATGTTGTAGGCACAATTCTCACTCAACACGATCATTTGATGGCATACCATAGTGAGACACTCTCAGATATTGTCTGGAAATACCCCACTTATGACAAGGAAATGTATTCCATTGTACAAGTCTATCGTCAATGGAAACATTACATTCTGGGAAAGGAGACAATCATTCACACTGATCACAAGACTCTGTAGGTCATACAGACATAGGGGAAGTTTCATAATGACCACCATCAGAAGTGGTCCACCTACCTGCAGCAGTTCCATCTCAACATCAAGTACAAGACAGGGAGCACAAATCATGTCGTTGACTGCCTCAGTCGACCTTTCGTGGCTATACTCACCACCATGCTCCATTCATGTGGACATGAGGCATTTGAGTGGACCCAACTTTATCAACAAGATCCAGACTTCGCCAGCACCTATCAACTCTTAGGTACAGGCACAAATGTCACCGATTTTCACATTCAGGATGGACTGTTATGTGATCTTGGCCATCTTTGTGTTCCTACAAGCTAGTGTGCAAAGATAATCTGGGAGGCTCACTAAAGTCATATGGCAGGACATTTTGGCGTGGAGAAAATTATGGCCATTCTACAAAAAAAAAATTATTGGCCAAAACTCCTGCATGACGTCAACAAGTATATCATATCTTGCGTTGCATGTGCCATTTCCAAGCCAACCATCAAGAATCGAGGCTTATACACCCCTATTCCTACTCCTGAGAGGCCTTGGGAATCCATCTCGATGGATTACATGTATGGCCTTTCGTCCACCAAGCAAGGAAATGATTGTGTATTTGTGGTAGTTTATCAGTTTTTGAAGATGGCCATCCTCACGGCCTACAAGAGGAGCATCACAATGGCAGGTACTGCCAAGCTCTTCTTCGAATGAGTGTGGGTCCATTTTGGGATACCACAGACCACCATCTCTGATCAGGACAACAAGTTCCTTAGTACATTTTGGTCGAGTCTCTAGTCACTATTGGACACCAAGCTCACTAAATCCACTGCTTTCCACCCCCAAACTAACGACCAAACATAGGTCATCAAATCGGATGATTGTGTATATCCTGTGCATGTACAAATCTAAGCATCCGCAAACCTGGGATGGGAGTCTCCCCTATGTTCAACACAACTACAACAAGGTTCTCCATAGCTCCACCAATCATGTCTCATTTCAGGTGGGGCTAGGATTCCAACCCTTGGGTCCCATTGATGTTGCATTACCTCTTTCCACCACACAGGAAAAATCTTCCCATGTTCAGTTTGAGGCCGACAAAGCCATCAAATTCATTGAGCAGATTCAGCACATCCACCAACAAGTCCATGATATTTTGCAGAAAGACAATGCTAAGTACAAGCAACGCCATGATCAACACAGGGTACCGCACCAATTTCAGGTGGGAGACAAGGTTTGGTTACATTTGCAGAAAGAGCGCCTTGCAGGGCCCCATTAGAAGCTTCACCCACTTCACAATGGGCATTACACTATCACTAGGGTTGTGGGTAGCAATGCTTTTGAGGTAAACACTCCACCCTTCCTTGGCTTGCACCCAGTGTTCAATGTGGACCTCCTTCGACCATATTTTCCACCCTTATTGGACACCTCAAAGATCACATAACAACTCACACCAACAAAGCTCAACCCTGACTGCATGGAACATGCGTCCATTGATCAGATAGTGGACACACAGGTCAAGGGAACTCACCAACAGAGGATCCAACTTTAGCGGGTTGTCAAAGTAGGGCAACTCCTACACCAAGGAAAGTGGCTCACCTGGGGCCAAATTCAACATAATTTTCCTCACCTGATGGGGGAAATCAATGCAATGGAGACCATTTCTTCCTAAGGGGGGAGGATTGATCTAGGTGGATATTGGTGTCCACCCACCTATTCCAACTAACTCCTCTTAACAGTTTTTAGTTCAACGCGTTCGTCTGTACTTCTTTGTAATTGTGGGTTCTACACTTAAGGGCCTATCTGAATACCTACACATCTTCCAGGTGGAGACCCACCTAATCCAACAGGCTTAGTTTGGAAATTTTGATGTCAGTACATCTTTATGTACTTCCAGAGCCATTTTGGAGCCCTAAACAATGTTTTTTTGGCTTGCCACAGTCAAACTATAGGCATAGTCATAATTTGACAGCATAATGTGTAGTTCTAAAAAATAACTTTCCAACGGGCTATCACGCGCCTAAAACAAAGGTTGTATGCAAAAGTTACGACCCCGAGAAGTTGAGGTACCAACTTACCCATTGAGGCCCACATAACTTTTGGCATTTCACCTCCTAGGGTTAGGTTTTTGGATGTCTAGGGTTTTGGCATTCATGAATAATGTTAAAAGGGCCTCTAGAACCTCATTGTAATCATTCTACTCAAACGGATGCACATAACAGACACATCTATTCTCAGAGATAGCTACCACCATTCAAGCAAGTTGTTTCAGTTCTCAGTTTTACAGTTTCACCTTATTTCATTTATTCAATAAAAGTTATTGTTCACTGGATACTTCTTGTTATCTACGTGTTATTGTATTCAGTATTTTATTCATTTTGTTCTACTCATAAATCTGGATCAACCCTTGCCCCCCAAATTCGTACATGTACTTGTAGATAAAGAGAAACCCCCTTCTATGCCAAAAGGCAATCTCGTACCTACAATTTTAGCAGTAAATCCAACTCCCAAATTGTTCATACCCCTACCAACAACTAAATTTGTATGTTGTATGATTGCACCAAGGCTTGTACAACTTCCCCTTTTGCTAGAGAAATATTGCACATCTATATGGTCATCACACTCCTCACATCTCTCCTCTCTCCACCGTCTCAACGCTCTCCTCTCTCTGTCGTGTCCAACCATCTTATTTTCTATATCCATTTCTATTCTATTTTATTATTATTTTATTTAAGTATTTTCACCAAGTTATATCATGTCACCATTACATTGTGTTACACATCTCTTCTATATTAAATTTTAAAAAGCACCTCATTTCTTCCAATACAACAATCCTAATAAACAAGTTCAAATGCTCTAAATAATTTTAAAATAACTCCTAATGCATCTTTTAAACCTTTGGCTACTACCTACTATCTAGTATGTCTTTTGTATATTTAGTAAAAATTTAAGCATATAATTAAGTATTTAATTTTTTTTATAATTGTTAATGAAAAAAAAAAATGAAGTATGCTTAAATTTTTTTTAATTTTTTTTTTTAATATATATAATTTTTTCCACATTATAATTTGGCACTCATTTTTGTGACTTTTGTTTTGCAATTTTGGAATGTTATATTTTTATATTATATGTTATAAGAATTTCAGCAACATGTTTTTCATTTTGGAAACTCATTTAACATAGCATTTTTATATTCATGTAGTTATCACAGGAAATAATTTAGATATTTTTTTAATGCTTGTGAAAATTTTAGATTGAACGGATTTGTAAACTCCAACTTTATATTAAGACAACACAAATACTCGCTTTACTGATCTTCGCTTTACTGATTTAATTTAAGATTAGAGAAACTTGATCCTCTAGACTTTACTAATTTAATTTGCATGGGACAAATCCTCATATAAATTGCAAACTTATTTTATTTCATGGTTTTAAGAAAATTATTGTAGCTTGAAATGTGCCCTAAAACAACCATGCTTTAATTGTGATCAAGTAGTGCCATGTGGTCAACACACACACATAGAGTTTACTAGTCAAATGATGAGGGAACCAAACTCACTTTTCGTTCAGAGCTCCGAGGATTCTGGTGAGGATGGAGGGCCGAGTGAAATCAATTCTAGCTGATTGTAGTTTCCTTTTACCTCCACCTTTGGAACTTATTTCTCGGGGGTCTGGAGATAAGTTTTTGTCTACTCTTCCCGAGGTTTAGGGTTTAGCCTTTTAGCTTTCTAGTTTTTTAGTTCCGAGTGTTTTTATCCACTGACCTAACTTAGTTGCAGGCATGTATTTTATTACTATTTTTGGGAATTGGTTACTGTGATTTCTTGGGGGGGGGGGTGTTTATTATGGGAGCCAAGTGGCCTCATATCCTTTAACCCTTCCTTAACTTGCTTTGCTGTTCATTAACTGTTTTTCTGGTACTCTGTTGTTTCAAATTATCTCGTCTGGGGGGTAGGGCTTAGTGGAGCCCAGGTGGACTCCCATGGCCTCTATGACTTTGCCAAGTGTAGAGGAAAATGTCAACACATTGGTGAATGTGGCTAACAAAGAAATTTGGAGGGAAGAGGGTCTATACGACAAGATGGACATTGCAGTTTATGGTACTGACTCATCTACTTCACACTCAGCTAAACCTCCACCCTCTGCACCTCCCTATTCTTTCCTTAGCCCGGGTCCTGCTCCTTCCTTCGCAGATTTCTTGCCAACTTCCTCAGGGTTCATTAAGTTCGCAGAGAGTGATACAGTGGCCATGTCTAGGGAAGAACAGAGTAAGACAAAGATTCAGTTTACCCAGTCGAAGGTAGGTAGTAAGGAGGCTGGGAAATCCCGCATTAGTTGTAGGTAGTGGAGGGCGAAAAAGACTGTGCACAAAATGGTTTTAGGGTCTTATGTTGGCCTTGCTGAGACCTGCAGCTTGGCGCTCTATGGTTTAGTTGGAAGACTATCCTGCAGATACCTATCTAAGGTATCCTTATTGGAATGGGTGGAACTTACCTGGAAGCCGTTGATAGGCTATGTTCCTGAGGTAGTCTATTTGACTAAATACTGGGTGGGCTTCATATGTAAAACCCCTGAAGAATTCTCTCTACTTCTGGCCCATAGGTGGGTGATAGGAGGTAACAGTCTTATGATCAAATGTTGGCGTTTGGATTTCAACCATGTGACATAATACTTTTAATTCCGACACTTGTGGGTACTTCTCCCAGGATTACCACTTCAGTTTTGGAATGCGGCAACATTGGAGGCGATTGGCAACTCTTTGGGTTCCTTCATCACGTTGGGCGAATCCATACTCTCGGCTCCAACCAGAAAAAATAGAAAAATATTGGTGGAGATGGACGTTCACGAGGGCTTTCCTGAACTCTTAGATATTGAATGGAGGGGGAAAAGGATAGTCTAGAGATTGGACTATCTTAGAATCCTTTTCCAATGTAGCCATTGTCACAGTACTGGTCATTTGAGAAGAAACTGTTTGGGTAGGGGCAAAGAGGAAGTCTCCGAAGATACAACTCTTCACATAGATTTGGGGAATTTCGAAGAGGAAGTGAAGTCAACTTGAGAAGAATGTCATTATCCTTTTTTAGAGCCATTACCATCGTCGGAAAGGGAAGCTATTATAACTGATAAGTTGAACTTTTATTGCTCGGTTCTATTTAACTCTTTATCCTTATTGGAAAAAGAAGAACTTAATATCTCTCTGCTGCTGAAATTTTTTCTTTCCACTGAGGAGATGCACGTGGGGGAGGGTTTGGGGAATCCAAATTCTGTGCATCTGACTACTACTACCTTACCAATTACTGACTCTTTTTCATCGGGGGGTTTAGTTGATTCTGTTTGTTTGTCATCCTGTGAACGAGGTACTCTACCAGACTTGGAAGTGTTGAATTCTAGACAAGGGACTCTTACTTATCCTGTTCTTAATCCTTCATCCCCCACTGTCTCACAAGAGGTCTCTCCCTCTCCAGGTGAATCGATTATGTCCCTGGGATTTTGTGAATCTGAGCAGGGTGAATCCTCACTAAGCGTTGTCTTAGACTCCTTGATTCCATTTCTTCGTGACAGTAACCCCCCCGCCCCTTTACCTTCCTACTTTGGGAATGCACTCATTGACCCGTCTACCTTCTCTAGGGAGGTCAGTAACAAGACATCCAATCAAGATGAGATTTCAAAGGACTATTCCTGGTCACGAGGAATGGGAATAGAATACTCCCCTATAAAAACTAGAAGTTCAAGAAAGAAATTACACTCGCCTACTACCTCTCCCTTAGTCACGGATCCCCCCTCTTTCGACAATGGGGCACTTAGAGAAGTGAAGGCCCTAGCAAGAGCTAAGTAATGATACTCTTGTCACTAAATCTCAGAGGGATTGGAGGCTCCCTCAAAGAGGCCTCGTTTCGACGTGTCTTGGATTCTACCCGTCCTAATATTATTTTCCTTCAGGAAACTATGGTTATGGAGAAAAAACGCGTTCATTTTTGTTTAGATTCCGTCCGACCTGGGTTACTTGTGTGGTGAGCTCTGTTGGTACCTCAGGTGGCCTACTAGTGTTGTGGGATCCCCAACTTTTTAATTTGAATCCGCTCCTTACTAGTGCCGAGATTTTGTTAACAGGTTTAATTATCTCTTCAAAAAGAAAGATCAACCTTCTAAACGTTTATGGATCCTACCTGGAGCGTAAATCCTTCTGGACTACTCTTTCAACCAGCAATTTGCTTTCTTTGAAAAGTCTCGTGAGAGCGGGAGATTTAAATCTTCCGGTTTCTAATGGTGAGGTTTGGGGAGGCTCTGCCACCTCCGACCAACTTGCAATTTTTTTCATCTCTCTCTTTCTTTCGCATAAACTTATTGATGGTCATCCTAACAAATTAGTCCCGACTTGGTGTAATGGTCGCTCTGGCACAGATTTAATAGCCAAGCGTCTGGATAGGTTCTTGGTATCGGAGGATCTTCTTCTGGATGTTTGACTTTATCGATCTTGGGTGGAATTTACCTTTGTGTCGGACCATGCTCCAATTCTGTTACAACTGGAAAACAATACTCTTCATAAATCTTACCCTTTTAAATTCAATTCTCAATGGATTTCAGATAACGTCTACAACATCATGGTTCATAAACTTTGGACTGATCAGATTTATCTACAGGAAGGAGATAGTCAACGACGGTTTATATGGAAGCTAAAGGACCTTAAAATTCTCACAAAAATATGGTCAAAGGTGGTGCAGGACAGGGATGTTAAAGTTCTGGAGACCCTGGAAGAAAATATAAAAAAAAAATTGAGGCTGATCTCGGAGGGTTCTCTTCTTCCGGAGCTGGAGTTTATTCTCATTAATTTAGAATCTGAAAGGAATAAATTTTTAAAATCCCAGGAGGACCTGTGGCGACTCAAAATCCAGGCAATTTGGGTCCAAAGTGGTGACCAAAATACCAAGTATTTTCACCATTTTTCTAATCATCGGAGAAACAACAAACATTTATGGGGGATCAAAGATGATTTGGGACATATTCACAAAGGTCAGAAATCAATAGTTGTGGAGGCAAAAAATTATTTCAAGAGTTTCTTTAATTCCAATGATTTTGTTACAACAATAGAGCAGGTTGGGGTGGCGGGTCTATTTTCAAGATGGATTAGTGAAGTTGAAGCGAGAGATCTTTATTTTCCAGTTACTAAAATGGAACTGAAATCTATTTTATCTCGGTTTAAAAGAAACAAAAGTCCAGGGCCGGATGGATGGACAGTGGAATTTTTCTTACATTTCTTTGATTTGGTAAGCAAAGATCTCCTGGCATTAGTGGAGGCGGTCCGATCCGGTGGTCGTATAGCAGGAAGTCTAAATTTCACTTTCTTAACTTTGATTCCCAAAATTAATAAACCTCAAAATTTTGGGGATTTCAGACCTATTTCTTTATGCAATCTGGTTTATAATGTCATTTCAAAAGTTATTGCCAATCGAATCAAACCGATTCTTTCGAGAAATCTTTCGGCAGAACAATTCGACTTCCTAGAGGGGCGTTTGATTCATGATGCAATAGATACATCTCATGAATGCATTCACACTATAAAAAAGAAAAATTTAAAAGCTCTAATTCTTAAGCTAGACCTACAAAAAGCTTATGATTGCGTCAATTGGGACTTTCTGAGATTGATCTTAATCCAAGTGGGATTTGGAACACTGATGACAAACTGGATTATGGCATGTGTTAGTTCTGCGTCCCTTGTTGTTTTAGTTAATGGAGAAGCTACTAACTTTTTCAAAAGCGGTAGAAGACTCCGTCAGGGATGTCCACTATCACCCTTACTCTTTATTCTAGTGATGGACAGTCTGATCCTGCTTTTAAAATCAAGCCAAGGTGAAGGATCCTTAACTGGAATAAAAGTTTCCAGACTTACGAAAGTTATACACCTTTTATTTGTTGATGACGTTTTACTTCTGACAAATGCTTCTGTGCAGGAATGGAAAGAGATTGTGAGTCTTGTTCAAAAGTTTTGTATGGTTTCGGGTTTAAAGGTGAATCCTATCAAATTGACGGTTCATTTCTCAAGACTCTCGGAGCCGGAACTGGCTTCTTTCAAGAAGTTTATCTCGTATAACTTTCCTGATCTCACTGTGGGTTTCAGTTACCTTGGGTACTTCTTAAAGGTTGGATTACAGAGGTCAGAAGATTGGCTTTGGTTATTAACCAAAGTGGAAAAGAAAATCAACCATTGGATTTATAGGTGGTTGTCCTTGGGAGGAAGATATACGTTGTGCAAAGTAGTTTTGGAAAGCCAGCCCGTATATTGGTTATCTCTAGCTTCTATTCTGTTGTTCATTCTTCACAAGCTAAGGAAACTTCTTTATAATTTTCTTTGGAATGGGAATGCAGATTCAAATCATTTCCATGTCGTTCGCTAGGAGACTCTAGCTCACCCAAAACGTTTTGGGGGTTGGGGTTTCCGTAATATATTCATGTTCAACAAAGCTCTAGCAACGAAAATTCTATGGAGAGTTCTAACAAAAGATGGTCTGTGGAAAAAAGTAATTAAAGAGAAGTATTTCCATTCTATGATAGTTAAAAATTGGCTGCAATCAACGTCTTTCCATCAATTTTCGGCTTCAAAAATCTGGAATGGCCTTCTAAAGTCTGTGTATCTGATTACAAATTGGCTAAGCTGGAATCCTGGTACGGGTCATCATGTGGCTCTCGACAGAGACAAGATTCTAGGAATGGGCAATTCATCATTCCTGTCTCTTCCACTTATCTCTTTTCTCAGTTAGAACCATATTTCGGTGCTAGCTCAGGCTTGGAGAACTCATGAACAAGATCCTTTTTTATCTACCTGGATTAGCAGCTCGGACTTGGACCTCACAGGGGACCTGGTCACAGAGTGGGATCGATTCCAGAGAGATCTACAAGCTTCAGGGGCTACATTATCAGAATATGAAGATGAACTACTATAGATGGGGGGGACTCTTCAGGTTCCCTCATGAAAAAGAATGTATATTTGGATTTAATCTCTACACAAAACTTGTCGACATGCACATGATGGCGAAAGAGCTTGTGGAAATGGGACATTCAACAGAAAATTAAACTTTTCCCGTGGTTAGCAGCGGATAACAAAATTCTGACTTGGAAAAATTTACAACAAAGAGGATGGGAAGGTCCTAGTCGTTGTCAATTATGCAAAGAAGATAATGAAGATAATGATCACATGTTTATACATTGTTCCTTAACCAAACTCATCTAGACGAAAATCAAATCCATTAAAAATTTCGTTCAAGATTGGAGTGGGAGTGACTTAGATGACTGTCTAACAAACTGGACTAAGAACAAGTCAGCTTCAACTAGTTTAGCTCCTCATATTTGTTGGTTTATTTGGTTAGAAAGGAATGCAACTACCTTTGAAGGAAAACAACCATCAACTCATTCGATTATCATCATATCTCTTGGATCCTTTCATAACCCAGTGGATAAAAATATTACTCATTATGTCCGTTCCTACATGATTGATCATCTTCTTGAGTACCTAGTGGCCTGTTTTGATGGAGCAGCCAAGGTAAATGGATTGTGCAGTGGCGTCGGGGGTATCATTAAACTTTTTGCATCTTCAGTTTATAAATGGTACTTGAACTATGGTATCAGAACTAATACAAAGGCAGAACTAATGGGAGCATGGGCTACACTCTTCATAGCAAATATTTTGTCTATTCACAACATCCAAATCCTGGGCAATTCAAAGGTAATCATAGACTGGTTGAATGACAAAAGTGACTTGTGCGTTAGCTCTTTAGAAGGTTGGAAACAAAGAATTGGAATATTAATAAGAAATTTCAAGGCCACAAAATTTATTCACATTTATCGGGAGTTCAACAAGGAAGTTGATGGGCTATCAAAGAAAGATTTATTGGAACCAGAAGGATATATCTCGCTCTACTTATGGTTTGGTGGATTGGCGGGAGAACGTCGTCTTATCAGCATCTATTAGCCCCTTTTTATTCCTTCTTTTTTGGACAGTTTTCTCCAGTTTTGAGTTATGAGTCAGGATGTGTATTGTTTCATCCTTTTCTTGTCTGAGATGGCTATCAAGCTTAGCTTTTTGCTTTTGCTCTCAGTCTGGAGAGTATTGGTCTTTTTGGAGCTCTCTGTTTTGGATGTATTTGAATGTAACTCTCATGATGTACATCGTAGTGGTCAGGTTTTTGCCTTGTATTAAAATTATATTTTCTTAATATAATTGTGCTAATTTTCTTCTAGAAAAATGTGGTCAACACATAATGGATGATTCTTTCGCTTTTTACTAAAAAACATTATTATGTGTTAAGCATAGTTTTTAAAGTTTTTGTCTCTTTAAAATGAAAAAAAATAGAGGGACGATAGCTTAAATGGTGGGTATAAATTGCAAAGGTATTTTATTCAATGGTTTTAAGAAAATTAATGTAGCTTTAAATGTGCCTTAATTCAACCATGCTTTAGTTGTGATTCTAATAGTTTCATGTGATCAATACATAATGAATTATATTTTAGTTTTTTATTAAAGAATATTATGTGTTAGGCATAGTTTTTGAAAGTTTTTGTTTTTTTTAAATGGAAAAAGTGGAGTGGCAATAACTTAAATGGTTGGGAGGTAAGTTTAGCACTTTCCCTGGGTTTAATTTTTTATGAAACATTTGGTACATTGTGATAAGGCTAGAAGGGTAGATTTCCCCCAAGAATGAGACCACCCCAGGTGTATCTCCATAAGTCTCACCCCTTGCTAATTCATAAGTTATTAGTATGTCTGACTTGCTTATTGTTGGATTTACTCTTAAATTATAGTGGGAACTATTTTAAATTATATATTTAAAATAGTTAGCCATTATAAATATAAATATCAATGTTATTCAAACTTTTAATTAATGATTATTTCATAATTTAAAATTCAACACATTCAAAATAGAATCTTAAATAAAGAAAATAAATTATAGTGATATAAACTATTACAAAACTCCATTTATTTAATTTATTGTAATTTTGTTAAATTAATAATTTAAATCATAATATAGGATTTTACATGTATTCATGATAGGTTTTAAAAAAAACTTTATTTATTTAATTTATTGTAATTTTTTGAAATTAATAGTTTAAATCATAATCTAGGATTTTACATGTATTTATGATATGTTTTAAAAAAAAATTCCATTTATTTAATTTATTGTAATTTTTTTAAATTAATAGTTTAAATCATAATGTAAGATTCTTTAGACTATAGATTATATACATTCATGAATAAAAAAAAATTATAATCATATAAATCATTACAAAACTCTATTTATTTAATTTATTGTAATTTTTTTAAATTAATAATTTAAATCATAATCTAGGATTTTACATGTATTCGTGATATGTTTAAAAAAAAAACTCCATTTATTTAATTTATTTTAATTTTTAAAAATTAATAGTTTAAATCATAAACTAGGATTTTAAACATTCATGAAATGTTTCTAATATGTTTTAAGTACAAAAAGTTAGTATATTTTTAAAAAGGCTTTTTTTATGATATTTTTTAAGTGCAAAAAATTTGTATAGTTTTAAAAAGTCTTTTTTTAATAGTTATTTAGGTATAATATGAGAAAAGGGTATTATAAATTATTATTAGGTAAGGATTTATTTTTAACTATATAAAAAAAAAGAGAGGGAAAAGTTGAACATACTTACCGACAACTAAGTACTCTCTATGTTATTATAAGAGTCACCATCTATATGGGCACTACCATTAACATAAAAAATATGGTATATTGAGACTTATACGATATCATGAATTTTTTTTTTGTTTGTTAATTTGTGCAGTACCTGCGATTAACCTGTGGCTTGAGAAACCGCGACTCAGGGGCATCTAAGCCGTCAAAATCACCCGGGGATCGCACCCGGCCTGAGCCACACCAACCCTTAAC
>ML801763.1:47630-60440 GCA_009831015.1 Picea engelmannii
GGATCGCACCCGGCCTGAGCCACACCAACCCTTAACATGGTTGGATTTTTTGTCCCCGCAGGTTTCGAACCGGTGACTTTAACATCACGGAGTGGCTTAACAACACACTCCGTCACCGACTGTCCTACACCTCGGGGACTATACGATATCATGAATTAATCTTTACAAACAATGTGGAATAACTAGTATTTTAGTGTAAAATATTTGTATAGTTATAGAAACATTTTAAATACTTTAGTATATGATTTTTTTAGGAATGACTTTTTTTTTTTAATGATACGTTTTTAAGTACAAAAAGTTTGTATAGTTTTAAAAAGGCTTTTTTTAATAATCATTTAGATATAATATGAGAAAGGGGTATTATAAATTATTATTAGGTAAGGATTTAATTTTAACTATATAAAGAAAGAAGAAGAAAGAGATATAAAGAAAGAAGAAAGAGAGGGAAAAGTTGAACATACTTACTCGACAACTAAGCAATTTTTATGTTATTATAAAAGTCATCATCTATATGGGCACCACCATTAACATAAAAAAACATGGTATATTAAGATTTATATGATATCATGAATTAATTTTTACAAACAATGTGGAACAACTAGTATTTTAGTATAAGATATTTTTATAGTTATAGAAACAATTCCAATACTTTAGTATATGATTTTTTTTTAGGAATGAGAGACACCAAGCAAGTACTACATGCATTCCCATTAGCATAAGAATCATGGTGATGAATCATGAAATTAAGCAAAAACATAAAAAAACATGATTGATTTATCATTGCATTGAAAAAGAGAAGATCAAACAACTTGTAACCAATCAACGATTGTGTTATTAAAAGGACCACTACTTCTATTAAAATTGTCATTAACATAAAAATCATCAAATATGGAAATTTATATATTATAACAAGTAAATTCTTACAATAAAAAATAACTATTTTTTATTATAAAAACACAACCTAATTTATTTCGATATAAAAAAATATTTTTTAAGTTATAAAAACAATTTTAAAACATTTGATATCTTCCATTATTTAAGTGAATTTAGTATCAATTCTTGAGCCCCAAACTTTGAAACTGGATCGTTGGTGAGATACTTCTTGATGTAAAAGAGAACCTTGATGAAAGTTAAGGCAATGGTGTTTTTTTATATGTAATTATAAGTTGATGACGGTGACTTGTACCGGAGTAAGCAGGCATCCCAAACTGGTGATGAGCTAAATGTTCAAATCAATCAATGAAGAGGGGCCAAATATTGTGTGATTACTTGCTTAAAGCAAGATGCATATCAAATAAGGAACAAACTTACTAACGACAACATTTCCCGAGCATGGTTCTAAAGTAGACGCTACGTGAGCTTGTTTCATTTATTGTCGTTGGTCGTCAATTCAGTTCAATTCAATCATATTTCCGAGAAAGAGACCCCACGCAATGCGTAACTTTCCTTTAAAGGCATTGCACGCAAAGTTGCAGTGTTAACCAAAAAACCAGGGGGGGGGCGGGGAGGGTCCTCCATGGATTTCAACACACACATCCTTGTTTCGGATCTCACACTCTATGCCCCACCTTAGGGTAACTAGGACCACTAATGTCCAGAAGATACGGTCCCTAGTTTTGGTATTTAGTAATGGGTCCCAAATCTCGCCCATGTGCATGGAAGTCTAATTGAGAGAGGGGTGTTAATTATAAATATTAACTTTATATTAATGCAGATTCGTTGACAATTTTGTTAAGAAAGCTGAAATGACATTGACATTGACCTTTTAATGGACTCGGTCCACTCGAATCTCTTTCATATAATCATAATTTATATATCAATAGAATATGAAAAAAATTGTATAATGCAATGATATTTTTTGCTAGAGTAAGAAAATAAATCTTTGATTTGTATATCTTATATACAAATAAATTTATTGCTTGAGCTCGAATTACTATTAGAACTAATCTCTATCCCTAAGAACAAACTATTACTATAATTGATCTACATCTCTATTGACATGCACTACTATTAGAACTACACTATTACTAATAATGATCTTCGGCACAATGTGGCACTAGAATTGATTTATATCCATGGAAATTATCTACATCTTTGGGAATGCACCGGAATTGATTTGTACTCTTGGCACACACTGCTATTAACACTAATCTATATCCTCGAGCTTGCAATGCTACTAAAGTTAAGCTATATCCCTAGACACAAACTACTACTAGAAGTGGAATGCTACTAGCATTAATTTATATCTAAGGCCATGAACACCACTAGAACCAATTTATATCCTTGGATGCATGCCACTTCTAAAATGGGAATTGTTATTATCCTTGATTTATTTTCCTCAATGCAAATTGTTGCTAGCCTTGCATTATATCCTTGAGTATGATCTATGACCAGAATTGATTCATATCCCTAGGTGCAAACTACTAATTGAATTGATCTATATACTCGGGTGTGGCCTTCTATTAACATTGATCTATATCCCTAACACAAACTACTACTAACATTGACTTATATACCTAGGGGTGGATTGTAACTAGAATTGATCTATATCCCTAGACATGTATTGCTACTTAAGCTAGATTGTTAATATAAATAATTTATATACCTAATCACAAATTGTTTCTAACATTGATTTGCAACCCTGGGAGTGTTGTGTAGCTAGAACTAATATATGGGAGTGTTGTGTAGCTAGAACTAATATATATCTTGAGACATGCACTGCTACTAGAACTAAACTATATCCCTTGGTGTGAACTCCTATTAAACTTATCTTTATCTTGGAGCATGTATTTTTTTTTTTTCCCCAGAGGTAAACCTCATGGGGAAACCACATTCATGGATGGAATCCATAGTAAACTCGTTGATTTAGACTAATGCATTGTACCCAAGGGGATTTGTACTGGGCACCTATCCACACAAAACTAACCAAATGCCTAACAACATTTGTTGGTGTTTGTAGCATCATACATATACTTCCACACAGGTCTAAGTGTCTAGACATGGGGAAGTCATCCAAAGCCTTCTACCTTAGTAATTTACTTTAATTAAAGGAATTATTAAAGTAAAGTGTTTTTATTAATTAATTGAGTTTTATTTAATGAAATGTTAAAGTTATTAGCATTAGTGAATTAAAACTTAGCCATTTGTTGGAAACCTAATCCATGTGGAGAAGGAATATGAAACATAAAGTAAGTATAACAGTCATTGGAGTCCAAGAGACCCTTGGAAGACGAACCAAAGGGTCATAATCATTGTGTGTGTGTGTGTGTGTGTATCATATTGATGAATAAATGTGCACTCATGTTTATCTTAATCATGTGTTCCAACAATGGTATCATAGTGCCTATAGTTCTTAGGCCTATGGTAGTTATCCATAGATGAGAATTTTCCTTCCTCTCGAATGAAACACATATTACATATGCTTTCCAGTCTGTGTGCCCATCTGCCAAAACGTCTTTTCCCTCTGCCTGCTTCCAGTATGCATTCCTCTTCTATATAGTCTGCTCCTCTGCCTAGTTCGTAGGTCTGTCTTCTCTGCGTACATGGTCATTTCCAATTATTAGGGTTTCACTAGCTCCTGTCGTTTCTCCTTCATATAGGGTTTATTTGTTTTACCTCACATTCTCAAACGCTCATGTCGGTTAACTACAAGAAATATTAGTTCAAACCAGCAATAAATATTCGATAATCTTTTGCAATTGCTCCTTCTTGGTGAGAACATTATTTTCCCTCTCACCTTTGTTTACCGCTATGAAATCTGTGTCATAGATTCCAGTGAGAGAAATCATGCCTTGTGTGTAGGGCCACAATTTCTTCTGGAGGTGAATATCAAGAACCGATTCCACTTTACAATCGTTTCTCGTTACTTTACTCACAATCTCTCTTGCTATGGATACATTGACAATATAGAGAACACTGAGAGACTGAAGAGAGTTGCAGTTCCATTTTATTTGGTATTGTATGGTGTTATGGCATGCCCAATTTTATGGCATGTCCTCTCCATCATATTGAAACCCTAAATTCCATTAACAAGGTCCTTGAATCGAAAAACTGCACCAAGAAAATATCTGGCAATTAAAACGGAATTGTCTTGCATAGACAAGGCATCCAAACTCAACAGTGGTTGATTGTCTACCTTGTCTGACCTGAAGAGCGAGTAGAGGTCATAGAATTCATCCTTGGCATAGACCTACATGATGGTAGCTGATAGAACTCATCTGGAAAAGTCTCAAACTCATGGATGTTGTTTCCTATGTTTAATCATTCCAAGGAGCCATCCATATTGCTATACATGGATAGTTAGCTCATGATCTAGAGAAGACTCATGAGTTGGAGTTGAGGAATTGTTAGATTTACTGAACACTCTAATCCTAAACTCAACTATGCAGAGTCATAAAAGTCGGGCTAATCCTAACTCTCTTCACTAGATATTATAGTCACCATTGACAAAACAACTTTGCAGAATGTTGTAACATGCTTGCAAGTTACGGAAGTCAAAGAAACATTGTTGCAAACCCAAACTCGTCTTCTTCATGACACACTTGAGCTAAAGAATCTTCGACAACATTTTGAACCATTCTTTGTTTAGAGCCCTATATTCGAAGATGATGAAGATGATAATTCCTATTCAAAGCAACAACCAACGCATGAGCCACTTAGTGAGCCATATCCATATTCATTACAGACAATGTTCATCTTTCTCTTTCCAAGAGGATCATCAAACCTTGGGAACAAATCAGGTAGAACAAGCATAGAACCAATATCATATATGAAAAGGATGTCACCTTTCATAATTTGGATTACACCAACTTGATCCAGTTTCAGAGTGTTGGATTGCTTCAAGAAAGTTCACATTCACCTTCTCTAGTTCAAGAGCAGATTTTGATATGCCAATATTGTCAGCAAGTTGGCCACGTTGAAGATCAATGCTTCGATCTTCATCCTTGAGAGCATTATGGAAAGCATAATCATCCTTTAAGAAAATTTTCTTACAACAAGAAATATGCAAGAGTAAAGAACCATTATGGGTGGGTGACTTCTTGGCTATGGTCATCAATCGTCAAGAAGATATCTCAGTGATACTGACAAGTCCATTCTCGAGTATTGATGCATCTTGCAGCGAAAGGATTTGCATCTTCTCACCTTGCACCTGACAGGGGGGAACAACATCAACAATTGGCAGTTAGGATTCAAGTTTTGAAGCCCTATCAGTCGAGAAACAACAAGCAAGTGTGACAAGCGAGCTTCATTTGTTTGAGGTTTTCCTTAAATCACCACTTAGTAGAAAGCATACAACTTATGCTAGACAACGATTTGTGGTTTCCCTTAAACCTCCTCTTGGTAGAATACTTTTAGCTTCTTCTACATCACAATTTATGATCATATTTAAACCAACATCGAGAGCACTTCCAATTAGAAGAAGACACCAACTTCCAACTTCTAGCTAACTTAGGAAATGCTTCAGGAACCATTGATACTAGAGAAGGGTTCCATAGTTTGTGGTCATTCTTAAACCACTAGATTGGTTTGTGATATTCCTTAAACCACCATCATCATTCAGTTTGTGGTCATCCCAAAACCACCATATTTAGAGAGCACGCTTAGCCATAAATAGATGCACACTTCAAGATTTCAGCTGCCCAATTTCAGATATCATCTGTCACCTTGGAATCACATATACCCCTTTGGATTAAGGGGGGGATTGTTGGAAGCCTAATCCATGTGGAGAAGGAATATGAAACACAAAGTAATTCTAATGGTCATCAGAGTCCAAGAGACCCTTAGAAGATGAACCAAAGGATCATAATCATTGTATATATATATGTATCATATTGATGAATAAAATACGCACTCATGTTTATCTTAATCGTTTGTTCCAACACCATTGATTTCAAGTGAGGTGAGATTTAATCTCAACCGTCAATCACTTTGGAGATTAGGGTTAGGTCATAACTCAATATTATAAAATAAAGGTAGGGTAAAGGAGGAGACACTTTTCATATAGAAAGAGCAAAGGAATTTTTCTCAAGGATATATCGAATAGGTGGAGAAGGACTTTCATCCAGAGATCAACACAAGTTAGGGAGAAGAGAGAACAAGGGAAACCTCAAGAAGATATGGTAGATCTGAGCCAAAACAGTAGGTACAGAGTTCTACACATTGTACAAGTTAGTCAAGGTGTGTGTATACGCGACCTATAATGCAATAAAGCACATAAATATGTGGGCTACAATGTAGGAGGGTGCATATAAGTATGAAAAAGTGATTGTACGGGACCATACAACCAAGGAGGAGTTGCTAGGGTTTGTAGGTGTTGTCTATAGTTTTTTGTATTTCTTTGTGGACTATTTTCTATGTAAAGGAGCCCTTGTAATCTTTGATAATATTCTAATGAAAAGCTAATTTGAAGGGAAAAAATCTTTTTGTGTTTGGAATTGGTTTATTTGCTTTCACTAATTATTTTCATTAATTATTCTAGCAAGCATATTTTGTTTTGTGAGCTACGTATTTGATTTACAACAAGGAAATCACTAGTAAAAAATTTATCTGGGTGTCGGGATTAGAAAATTGACATGGTATCAAAGATTTCATTCTAAGAGGGAGACAAATTTCAGATCCACATCAATTTGCAATAGATATGTCAGATCTACAAGGAAATCTTTGTAGATCTATAAACTAGCAGTCGTAAATCGAAGGGCGTATTTCAAGGAGATAGTCGTACAATAATAAAACTTGTTTTTGCAGTTGTACAGAGTTGTACTTGTGTATTAGGTTAGTCAGGGTGCATGTGTACGTGGGCTACCATGCTGGAAAGCATGTACATATGTGTGCTACAGTGAGGAAAGGCACATACAAGTCTACACAAGGGCAGTTTCAACAACAAGTTATTTCCACGGTAGATTGTCAGATCTAAGGGATGGAAACAACAAGTCTGAGAGTTGAAGATAGATTGGATAGAGCATCCAACTTCCTATCTTGGAAATCAAGAGTTACTTTGTTTTTGAAGGAATATGATCTTTGGGAGATTGTTGACAAAGTAGTTCCTCCACCGACAGATCCACAAGATTTGGCAGTTCACCAAAAGAAGGAGATCAAAACCTGGCGGGTAATCTTGTATGCAATAAAGGATCATTTGATTCCTCACTTATTTGAGAAGAAGACGACCAAGGAAATGTTTGATGCCTTGGTAAGTTTATTCTAGAGAGATAACTTGAATATGAAGATGATCTTAAGAAATAAACTAAAATTAATACAGATGTCTAGATCTGAAAATATTACAAGCTACTTCATGAGGATCACTCGAGTACATGATCAACTTGCAGCTATTGGGGAGAAAGTGGAAGATGTAGAACTTGTAAATGTGGCATTGAATGGTTTCCCAAAATCTTGGGAACTATTTGTCAAGGGAATCTGCACTCGGGAAAATATTCTAGATTCGCGAAGGCTATGGGACGATTGTATCTAAGGAGAGACTTGGGAGCAGTCTAAAGTCAACAAGAAAGGAAGTAGTGATGATAACCTAACCCTTGTTAGTAAGACAAGGAAGGGTAAAGGAAAGGTTCCCAGGAAGAAGGGTAACAATGATGGAGGTACATCATACCCAGAGAAGAAAACAAACTTGAGTAAGATCAAGTGCTTTGCATGCCACAAGAGTGGTCATTATGCTTCTCATTGTATGGATAAGAAGAATGGAAGAGGAAAGTCACAACAGGTAGCAACATCTGCATAAACTCAATTGGATGAGTTTGTTGCGAAGTTTGAGAGGGATTTATCACATGATAGAAGCACATGAGCTATTTAACATTTCAACAGAGAAGGACTCAAGGACCCATGTGGAGATTTGTAATGATGCCAAGTATGCAATGAAGGGGGAGGGAGTTCTGTCTTGTTTCAACTTGATTCAAGTGGTTTGTTGAAGGCCCAGGATGTGGTTTATGTACCAAACATGAAGAATAATTTGCTCTCAGTCTTAGTTTTGGAGCACAAGGGGTTTGTCCTCATGTTCAAGAAAGGGTAAGTACTCATACGTCCAGAGGGAGCTAGCCCTGAGACATAAGTGAACATTGGGATTAGAGAGGACAAGTTATACATGTTGCAGGGAAATATTGTTTGTAGGTCCAAGGGGATATTGGATCTTATCCATTCATATGTGAGTGGACTAATGTCAGCGGTAGAGGATGAGGAGAAGGCTTCAAAGGGAGAACAAATTTCAGAGACTTCTAGTTCATGGAGTCAACCTTCAAGTAGGGAGGAGGATTTAGCCCCTTTTAGTTCTATCGAAAGACCCAGTTGGTTTGAACTAACATTGAGGGATGCTCACGGGCAAGTTGAGGCTTCTAGGAGCACAGTTAGAGAGAACATGCCTCCAAATAAGTTTCCAAACTACATGGAAGTAATGAGTAGCATCATTGATTCTAAGCCTTCCAGTGTTCAAGAAGGAGAAGACTAGCAGGTTTGGAGGGATATCATGGTGCAGGATGATGTGAAGGATATTGTGTTAGGATCAGAGGGACAACCAATTCCAGGTGGCTCTTCCAGAAGTACCTTCCTCGCTAAGAGGGAGTGTTGATGTTTGTAGCATGGAACATGTACTTTCACACATATCTAAGTGTATAGATGTGGTGTAGTCGTCCAAAGCATTCTACCTTAGTAATTTACTTTAATTAAAAGAATTATTAAAGTAAAGTGCTTTTATTAATTAGTTGAGTTTTTTTTAATGAAATGTTAAAGTTAAGGTTATTAGCATTAATGAATTAAATATTATCCATTGATCTCAAGTGAGGTGAGATTTAATCTCAACCATCAATCACTTTGGAGATCAAGGTTAGGTCATAACTCAATGTTATAAAAGTAAGGTTAGGGTAAAGGAGGATACACTTTTCATACAGAGAGAGAGCAAAGAAGGACTTTTGCTCAAGGAGATCTCCGATAGGTGGAGAAGGACTTTCATCTAGAGATCAATATAGGTCAGGGAGAAGAGAGAACAGGGGAAACCACAAGAAAATTATGTAGATTTGATCCACAATAGCAGGTATGGAGTTGTATGCACTGTACAGGTCAATTATGGTGCATGTGTACGTTGGCTACAATGTAGCAAAGCACAAACATATGCAGGCTTCAGTGTAGGAAGGCACATACAAGTGTGAGAAATTGATTGTATGAGACTGTACAACCAAGGAGGAGTAGCTAGGGTTTGTAGGTGTTGTCTATAGTTTTATGTATTTCTGGGCCATTTTCTTGGTAAGGGAGACCTTGTAAGCTTTGATATTATTTTAATGATAAGTTGATTGAAGGGAATAAATCTTTGTGTGTTTGGAATTGGTTTCTTTTCTTCTACTAATTATTTCCATTAATTATTCTAGCAAGTGTATTTTGTTTTGTGAATTGCATATTTGATTTACAACAAAGGAATCACTAGTAAACAATTTATCTAGGCGTCGAGATTAGAAAATTGGCAACATTGGCGACAACTAGTTGAGCTAACTCCTTGGGCTTATCCCAAGGCGTCTATTACCATTAGGACTCATATGTATCCACGAGTTTAGGTTACCACTGGGACTAAACTATGTCCCTTAGGTGCAATGTAATACTATAATCAATCTATATCCCTAGGGATGCAGTAATACTAGCATGAATCTATATCTCTTGGCACAAATTGCTAGTAGCATTGATCTATATCCTTGGGTGAAAATTTCTACCAAAATTTATCTAAACCCAAGGGCATGCATTATTAATTGCATTGATCTATATTCTTGGGTGCACATTGTAACTAACATTGCTCTATATCCTTCAACACACTTTGTTATTGGAACTAGATTGCCACTAGAATTGATATATCAGTGGGAGTGAACTATTATTATAATAGATCTACATCCTTGGGCACAAATTGCTACTAAACCCTGATTATGACTAGCATTGATATATATCCATATGTGTAAATTTTTACTAAACAACCTTGATATCATGGAGGAGACCCCACCCACCACCACTATAATATAAGGACCAACACATCCCAACCTCTACACTGTCATTATCACTAATCTATACCCATGTGCATAGAATGCTCAATGACACTGAACTACTATTAAAACTACTTCATATCCTTGGGCATAGAGTGCTACTAGCACCAATTTATATCTTTGATGCATGTAATGTCATAAGTTATTTAAGCTTTCCAATTACACAATCATTCATTATATTATTCAAAATAGTTGGAGGCTGTGCACCTCTAAAATTTAAATACCTCTTACCAATACAATACAAATCACTTATAAGTTGTCTTTAAACATTTGCTATTACATTGTGTTTTAAGGTTTAATCTTTAATTCTTCATAGAGAAATCCCTTATTTTGTTATCAAAATATTTGGAGATTGTACACCTCTAAAATTTTAATACCTCTTAATAATATATTAAACAACATGAATAACTTTTAATTTATGTTTAAATACTAGCCATTTTATTATATTTTAAAATTTAATTTTTAATATATATATATATATATATATATATATATATATATATATATATATATATATATATATATATATATATATATATATATAAATTACTAGTTAGCTAAACATTAAATTAGTACTTCATAATCCTTTCTATATGTATACTACCTCTTTAACCCGAGGTGTAAACTTCTTTGACATGATGTTTCAATTTTTTTTTAATTTCATTTATTTAATATTATTTGGGATAGAAAAACACATTCCTCCCACAAAAACTATAAAAATGCACCCTTAACTCAATAATAAAATAAAATAAAATTCCATATTTTTTTAGAAGATTCCTTTAAAAAAAACAAGATTCCTATCATGAATCTGATCAACGCTATCTCAATATATTTTCAAGTGTGAGAGGGTATTTAACTTTTTGTGTTTTAATAATGATTCCATGATTAAATGAATGTATACTAATATTCCATATGTATTACTCTAAAATCACAACTCTCGATGCAACACCCTCCAAAAAAAAATAATTTTCATACAAGTATTCCATAAAGTGATTATACTTATATATATATACTCCAAAAAAAAAAAAATTAATTTACATACAAGTATTTCAGAAAGTGATTATATATATATATATATATACTTAAAAAAAATTAATTTCCATACAAGTATTCCAGAAATTATATATATATATATATATATATATATATATATATATATATATAGCTTTGTGAAGGTTAAAACATAAGATTATAGCAATTAAAGTGTTGGTTAAAGGTTATTTTTATGTAATTTTAGATAAAATTGTTATTTTGTGTTGTTTAAATTGTATTTCTGAATTTATTAATTTCTCAGATACTTGGATTATATAAATTTAACCATTCAAATTTGTAAATCCAAACTAAAAAAATCACAGAAAACTAAAAAAATATAAAACAATTAAACTACACTATACGGAAGAATATACACAGACTTGCTAGACCTGACAGGTTTTCTACATAAACCCTTGCACAAAAACATGATTCTGCATTGCCTGGATCATACACCTGCATTTATAACTTAAGGTTTACCCCTCGACCGTAGTATTTATCAAGGTCCCGACTCATAATATACATATAGAAATAGATTTTTGTAAGGGACGCACATGGCAATGAGGCATGCGCCAGCGGTACCTTATGCAGAGGCTGACGATCTAAAGTCCGCACAGGCCACAAGGGTCGACATTTATTATTCTCAAGCGACCCTTTAAACTCCAGTCATTATCTTATTAGTTTCACTGAATGCGAACCCTTTGTCTTCCGCCCATGCAAATCGAGTTAACAGTTAAATAACTTATCCAATTATCCTGTTTCGCTTCCATTTGCGACTTCAAATGGCCTCCAGCTTTGTTCACATCTCTTTGCGTTGCCGCCCAATCCAATTTGTTTCCACACACAACATCCATTTGGCCCGAAATCCTGTCGCGTGCATAATTTATGGTGTTTCTTACGCCTAAAACTTGTAACAAGTACCAATATTTCTCGTTCACGATTCGCTTATCAATGACGAAGCAAACATATAAATAAAGCTCGGAGTGCTGAAAGAACAACCATTTTTTCTGTTAAAATTTTCATTTGAAATCAGCCTGTTTCGTTTCGACCCCTGTCAGTAGCTGAGAAGAGAATGGCCGGCGGTCTGATAAACTTCAGCTTTGGTGGATTTAATGTCCTTTACTTGATATTGTTGCTCGGCGTTCGGACCACATGGTGCAAAGAATGCACAAACACTGCTCCTCAGCTGCAGTCCCATACTTACCGTTACGCGCTTCTTTCCTCCAACAATGAGACGTGGAAACAGGAAATTTATTCTTCTTATTATGGCCATGGCCATAATTATGGTCACGACGAAGATCACTTGATTCCGTCTGATGACAGCGCTTGGTCTAGTCTGCTTCCACAGCGCGGATTAAAGGAAGCTCAAGATTCCGCCGCTTCTTCTATCAATGCTAAGGAGGAACTCAGCTGGACAATCCTCTACAGAAAGCTAAGGTATAGTCGGAAGCTGTCAGCTGATTCTCCGAGAAGCGAGAAACATAATTTTCTGCGAGAGGTTCCGTTAAATAACGTTCGCCTGGATCCGGATTCACTTCATGGAAAGGCTCAGCATACGAATTCGGAGTTCTTGTTGCTGCTGGACCTGGATAACTTGGTCTGGAATTTTCGGGAAACAGCGGGTCTGCCCGCTCCTGGCAATGCTTACGGAGGATGGGAAAGCAACTCTTCCGAGCTCAGAGGACATTTTGTAGGTCAGTTCTAGTATATTCACAGTATATATAAAGATAAAGATTCATGCGTATTTATCTGTTTATTATTA
>ML801763.1:65314-88296 GCA_009831015.1 Picea engelmannii
TTTTTAAGTGGAGCAAGGGTTCAATTTCATTTGCCAACCGGTGTTGAATCTTCCATTCATAGGTATGTATTTAAATCCTACCATGTTAATGCTTTTTTTCCATAGATTTTTGCAAGTTTGCTTGCCTACGTTTTAGTTATTTTTTTGGTCATTTTGCCATGATTTTCCTGCCCATAAAACAATGTAACGTTATTTTTTTTATGGGACAGCAAGCTTGAGCCTTGATGTTAATTTTTTCTCCACCCTTTTATTGTCATTTTTCATTGCTAATAATCTAATCTAGAGGTCTGATTTTTTTTACCAATGGGCTGTTATTTTTTTTCTAGTGGGGTTTAATATCATTTTCTTGTTTATTTTGTACCTTAGGGTTGAATTTTGAAGCTCTCAATTTCATCAAAAGATATGCTGAAACCTTTGCATCCATTTTGGGTGTATGGGATCCCTAAAGATGGGAAAAACCGGCAACGATTGAGTTGCAAATTCTGTGGGCAGAAAATGTCAAGAGGGATTTGCAGGTTGAAATATCATTTAGCTAAAATCCTTGGGCATGATGTTGACATTTGTCCTAATACTAACCAGGAGATTATGAGAATTGCATTTGATTCACTTGAAGCAAAGGATAAAAAGAAATACGAAGCAGCCACAAAGAAGGCCGAACTTTCAGTTGGAAGTTCAACGACACCTACCCCAGAGGGACAGTGTAGTGGGAGGGGCTCCACAAATTCAGGTACCGGGAGGTTTGCATCTTTTTTTGTTCCACGAACCACCCTTGGAGCACAACCTTCCATCAGGTCAGTGTTGAAGAAGAAGGAGATGAAAGAAGCAGACATGTTTGTGGGGAGGTGTCTTTTCTGGAGTGACATACCTCTCAGCATCACCAAGAACAATCCATTTTGGCGGCTGATGTGTGATGCCATTGTTGTTGTTAGACCAGGGTATAAAAGCCCTACCTTTGAGGAGTTGCGGGGGGGAATTCTTCAAGAAGAAAAGAAGGACATCGACTCTAGATTGGCGGAGTTCAAGTAGTCATGGGAGATCTTTGGATGCACAGTGGTGTCTGATGGCTGGACAGATAGGGAGGGTAGGTCCCCTCTCAATTTCTTGGTACATTGTCTTAGAGGTACCATGTTTATCAAATCAGTGGAAGCATCAACACATGTGAAAGATGCAGCATTGTTGTGTGAGTTGATGGATGCGTTCATCCAGGAGATCGGTTTGCATAATGTGGTGCAAATCATAACAGATAATGCAACTAATTATGTGGCTGCTAGTAGGTTTCTTATGGAGAGGTATCGTTCATTGTTTTGGACTCCATGCGCTACACACTGTATTGATTTGATGCTCAAGGATATGGGGAAAACCTCCTTCATCAAGGACGTGATTGATCAGGCTAGGAGCGCCCCCAAGTTCATATATAACCATACTTTCGTTCTTAGCCTCATTAGGAGACATACCAAAAACAGGGAGTTGCGGCGTCCTGCAATCACTCGTTTTGGCACCAACTTCATTACTCTTCAGTCTTTGCTTCAATGTCAGTTTGAGTTGAAGAAAATGTTTGTTTGTGATGAGTGGCGGGATTCTACATATAGAAGGAGAGAGGATGGGAAATCCATTGCTAGATTGGTGTACAACAACTCCTTTTGGGAAGGAATGGTAGACATGTGCTCAGTGAGTGAACCTTTGGTAAAGGTTATGAGATTGGTTGATAGTGATAAGCCCACAATGGGCTATTTGTATGAGGCCATGGATAGGGCCAAAGAATCTATCCGGGCTTATTATGTGGGCAAGGGTAGCCACGGGTTTCATAGACAGATGTTATTATGGTATTTGATTGATACTCGATGGACTGGGATGCTCCATCGACCCATTCATGTAGCAACAATTTTCCTCAACCTTGCATTTTCCTACAAATGCAACTTTGATTTTGATAGCGAGGTGATGGAAGGGCTCCATACTTGTCTTCAGAGGATGGTACCTGATGTCGTGATTCACCTTGAAATTAATTGCGAGATAGAGATGTATCAGGATGGTACCAGACTATTTGACCATGAAGATGTTGTTGTTGCAAGGACCATTTTGATGCCACGTAAGTCATTAGAATCTAGAAGATAGTTCAACTTAGAACTTTATGTTTTTAAAATTCAATTTCAATTGTGTGTTTTAAAATTTATTTTAAAGTTTAATTATGTTTTCTTTATGTTATCTTTCTTTCTTATTTTTTGTAGATGTTTGGTGACAAAATTATGGTGCAAGGGCACCAAATTTACATAGATATATCATCCGAATCCTGAGTCAAACCTGTACCTCTTCGGGATGTGAGCACAATTGGGGTGTATTTGAAAAAATACACTCAAAGAAACGCACTAGGTTAGAACTTATGAGCAATTACATTTATTGTAATTTATGAGTCTATGACCCTCTAATATATTAGGACCCTCAAAAGTTAAAACTCAATAATATTTTTTATGACCCTCTTACAGGTTGGAGTTCTCACGTCTCAATGATTTGGTGTATGTCCATTACAATCTCCGACTATGATTGAAGCAAATGGATAGAACACCGGATGTGGATGCCATTTCCTTGGACAATATTGATGTATTGTCTAAGTGGAGGGTGGAGGATGAGATGCCACTCATGGAGGAGGCACCTGCATGGTTAGAGGAGGAACCCGAACAATAACAGGACCTAGAGGAGCAACATGGGGAGGAGGAGGAGGAGGAGGAGGGGCACGAGCAAGAGGAGGGGGAGGAGGAGCGGCTTGAAGACATCATGGAGGGTGATGTGCTAGCATCAACACGACCTTCTAGACTTATTGATACACCTACTCCTACACACACACACCAGTGGTCGTCCACTATCAGAATCAGGGCCTTCTATTGTCAGGGGAAGGCCTGACAAACAACCCATTATCTTTTCCTATAAAAGGGGGAGAGGTAATTGATATTAGATAGCTAGCTGCTAGTTTTGTTTCATTTGTCATTGTATATCAGACATCTACCTCATGATGATGAGATACATTTATAATTATATATGTGATGTCATTTTGTATTGGTTCTAACTTCTAGTCCTTCAGGATTCAGTATCGACTTTGATGTATAATTTTTTATTTGGCATCCACTACATATATATCAGTGATTTCTCTATATTTATGTGCCAATGTGTTTATTTGATGTTGTTGTTTCTTTATATGTTTAAAATTTTGAAAAAATGAATATATTTTGTATTTTTTAATGTTTGTCATGGTTTTCGATTTTTTGCCGACTTTTTCCAACTTTTGCCGAAACAATTTTTTCCGGACCCTCGCCGACTTGTTGTCAATGCCGACTTTTTCAACAGTGGTTTATACTTCATATAAATTCAGGTGAATGAATTGGACCTTTCATTCCATCTATTCAGCAATTTCAGTGGATTTACAAGACAACATTGTACAATCTGTCTCTATGATTCAGTTATGTCACAAAATCTAATAGTGGAAACTCACTCCTACTGTATGAGAAGCAGGATCTCAATGCCTTGGAAACATTAAACAAATGTTTCCTATGTATGTCACTCTCAATGATTTATCATAGTCAAATTTCAAGTGTTTGTCCCATTCAATATCTGAAATATATTTTGAAAGTGACTTCTCTGCCCGTCAACTTGACACCATCCTGTCCTGCAAAGGGCACTTATATGATCATTGCCTACTATGTTTGACACTGGTATGGTTTGTGATAAAATCTTTTGGGAATTCTGAGTGGATCACTTTTTGTGTAATTTGCTTCCTATATTTTACATCCAAACAATAAACACCTGAAATAAGTGATGAACCATCTCCTAATTTTAAACTTCTGGTGTCTAGTATCGTAAGATGATACGTATCTTATCCTCCATTTAACAATTTTCTTCTGTGTGAGTTCACAGTGAATCCCAGGTACCTTGAGGATGACCTATGCTCTCCAGGTGTGAATAACCAATCAAAATTTGAATTCAATACCGATTACAAGCCTAATTGGTTTTAGTGATAGGATCAAGGTGAATTACATGTAGAAGCATCCATAGGATGAGATATGTTCACCATACATAACCAACCAATCAAACTATAACATCAATATTTGTAAGAATGCTTCAATTAAATGGGAAGAATTATATGCATTTTACAAAACAATGAGTGGCATGATTACACGCCCCAACGATCTGGGACAGTCATACTCCTTTAGGAAGATACACAATGTATAAGAAACGAAAGTCTGACAATCCCACTGTGATACGAATGGATCAAACCAAATAACAACATGAGCCTCAAAGGGCAAGAAGAACACCAATAAACACTATTGAAGGCTGAGGGCCAGGACAAAGCACATGTTACTGCCAACCCACTTGGAGGGGGATCTTATTTATTACTCTTGGTACCCCACTTAAAGCAAGAGTGTCATCTTCAATGGGAAGGTTTCTATCCATCACCTTAGCCACTGTAACCATCATCATGTTGTTTCTACTCTTCTATGTGAGATATTCAATAATATGGAGCAGCAGCTAGAGTTGCAACAAAGTAGTTTCCTGATCTGGGAGGTTGAGCCCTATGCTTGTGCCGGAATCTCTACCTCAACCATCCCCTCTCTTCTGTCTAGACCTGAACCTTTATCTTTGTCTGCTTCAGGAAGTGCATCTTCAGCTGGCACTCTATTGAAAGTGTATGATGCATTGCCCCAGTTGCCAATGAGTGCCCTGAGTTGTTATAGTTCCAATGCTACTTTCTCAACTTGATTTTGGATCTGCATAGCACAATTAGCAAATCAGCCAACTGATTGAAAACTGTGTTGGAAATTTCAAAGCTAAGTCAGCATTGAAGCAACTAAAGTTAGACTTCAGGCCCAACAACAATAGTTTACAATCTCCATGTAAGCAGCTTTACTTTCTATTCTATACACTCTACTAATGATGGTAATATTTCCTTGTTTCTGATCTAGTAGGATGTTGGCGGCTATTGCAGCCATATACAGACATCATATGATCTTGTTTCTTTTCCTGTAGGGTAGCCAGGCTTCATAAATATATTATTTTAAGTTACAGGTAAATAATATGTGCACTGAGAAATGCCAAATTTGTTCACTCTTACACTCTTATATCTTCCTATTTAATTTTATTAGCATAGAAGACCTACTTTATGATATGACTGTCTGGATGTTTTTGTTTTGCAAGGCTTACACTAAAACATCATGTAAATTTTTCTTCCAAATTCTTTGTTTTCAGATAGGCATTCCTTGATTTCGAATTGGCATAATAATATCAAATTATGAGAAAGCTATGAATATACCTTTTTCTAGGGAAAAGTAAACTTATGCAAAATATAGCAGTTTTAAAGTACTTGGAAGAATAAGCAGTGTAAAAGGAAACATGAATCTTCAAAAGGACCAGTTTAATGGCCATTGGTAAAGAGGTTAGACTTCAATATCATTATTGTCTACTTAGAAATATTCCTTTATCCAATGCTAACGTGAAATCTACTAAACAGAATTAGAGATATATATCTAATGTTTATTTTGGCAGGAAATTGGTACCTTCTTCATGGACATTGTTAATTCATCACATGCTTATGCAACTGGTGGAACGTCTGTCAGTGAATTCTGGTAATATTCATGAGTATTAGTTGACCATTCTGAGACCTTATGCAAATACCAGAGTAGCTCCTTATTTGAAAGTTCTTCCTTATGATTCTAGAACCCCCTTGTATTATTCTACCTTGGTTTGTGTGGAGAATTCTACATATTGGTGCCACCCACATCACAAAGAACCAATAGACAATGTTTAATCAAATTGACTTCATGTTTAGATGATATTAGTGAAGCAGGCAACCTTGACCGTCAAACTTGGATAAAATACATTTATAAGATTGCATTTTCTGGTAGAATCTACTTTTCTTGTTTGTTGATGCTCATTAAACATATTTTGGTGTTTTTGAAGGTCTGACCCAAAGCGGCTTGCTAGCACACTTGGCAGAGAGAATGAAGAGTCTTGTACTACTTATAACATGCTTAAGGTATGTACACAATATGCGCACTTTCAGTGAGTTTAAATCCATCCATAGATTGAGCTCATGTAGATACTAGAATGCTTCCTTGTTTATAACCAACATATGTTGAAGTACAAGAAAAATTGTTATTGGTTTATTTTGTCTTTTTGAATGTGAACAAATATCAAGATAACATGCAAAATTATCACTCTAATATTTTGTCTTCAGAAATATCAAGATCACATGCAAAATTACCACTCGAATAGGGCAAATTACCATGATAAACCAAGAAATACCACATGCATGAGGAAACAAGGCGCACTAGCATGAGGAAACCCCAATCCATGGAGAATCAGCATCAACAAGAGAAAACATCCATCCAAATTCACTCCAAGAGGTGCACATAGACTCCAAGAGACAAAAAGAAGATAGAGCGAACTTTTCTAGAGAAGCTCACTCGTGTGAGGGGATGTCATGATCCTAAAATGAAATGAGTGTCCTCTATTTATCTGAGGTAACCAAGCACTAATTGTCCACATAATTTGAGTAAAAAATCAACAATTCGTGCTAAAAGTGGGGCCAACCCCTCAAAATAGCCTCTACAATGATAAATCATACAAATCAATCATGATAATGCCACATGTGTGGTGATGTCAAGCCTCCAAGAGGTGAAGGAGGGCCTCCCAAGGGCCATGTGTCATCATCCAAGGTGCAAGCAAGGTGGGAGAATGCCATGCCACCTCAAATCATCATGTGGTGTCCATGTGGCAAGCAGTCCCCATCATCTCCATCAAACCCTAGCACATGACATCATCATCAAAGCCCAACATCCAAGGTGTAGAATGAAGTGTCCAAGGTGGAGAGGGGATGCATCTCATCTCTGCATGTTGTCCAAGCCAAACCAAGTGCAACGCCCTCCATCAAGTGGTTGGGTAAGGTGTGGGCGCACTGTCCAAAGTATGGGCTTCCTGCCCATAAAGTGTACCATCATGACCATATCCATCAAAATCAAGCCCATCTATCCATCGTCCAAGGTCCAAAAGGTGTAAGAGCATGTAATTGAGTGTGTCAAGCCATCCAATGACTCAATGCTATGCATCACACATGCCATATCCTGTAAACAGAGGCACAACATCTTGAGTGAAAGCATGGGATGTACTTCAAGAACCATGTTAGGGGCATCCAAATCAAATCAAAGCATGGAATCAAGTAAAACCAATGTTCACAAGGTATAAAATCCCTTAGATCATACAAAGTAAGTTGTTACTTAAGATAGATGCCACATAAACAGTTCACATCAAGTATCCCCTTCAAATTTCACATTAGCTCAAGACTTTATGTAAGTTGGCAAGTTTGAATATGGGAGGACCATCATCAAACCTTATTAGGTGTGCCAACCAAAACAGGAAAGAAAATACCCAAGTATAGGGATATGTCCCGGGGGAAGCAGGAAAGAAAAGAACCCTTCAAGAGTAAGTGAGGTAGTGGAACGTGTTGGGCTTACTTTATGGCTTATGGAGTCATTTAGTCCATTTCTATGAGCGCCTTTGTGGAGGGTGCACTTGCTCTTGAGTTACCACTTTCTAGGCGCTAAGTTTTTCCAACCCCTTAATCTGCCTTTTTATTGTCCTTTTATTATATTTGCAAGTCCCCTTTATAAGGTTTCAATCTTTAGCATCATCGCTTTGGGACTGGGGRAAAAAAAGAAAGGGTAGAGCTCAAGTATGGACTGGATTTTAAGAGTCCTTGCTATTATCTCTTTCTTTATTTAGCATCATTCTTTCTTTATTATTTTTTTACTAGCAGTTGCGATCAACCTCTGGGCCTTTAACCCCTCTTCTCACGAGAGAATGAACCGTGATCCATTACTGAATTTTAGTACACTTTACAGGATCCAGGATGGTAAGTTAATTATGGTGGGGAAACAGAATGTTACCCTTGTGAGGGACCCCCAGTAGTACCCATTTTCCTTGGGGTGACAATGGGACTAGGGTACAAATGTTGGCCACTAAGGTGAAACAAGAAAACAAACATAACTTCTTGAGCTTATGATCCATTATCCAACTTCAGCCAATGATCCTCATTCACATGCCTAGTATATTAAACACAACACCCTGTATGAAAGGACTAATATACCTCATGGTGACACTGACTTACCATCTCCCAAAGACCTTATTGATCCAAAGTAAAAGAGGCATCTGAGGGGGGTTGTTGGGCTGCCATGGGTGGACATGCTGATCATCATCATCATCAGGATCACTGTCTTCATTGTGGGCCATGAGACATGATCTCCTCAAGTTACCCCTAGGCATGGGGGGGTAACAAGATCCATATTCTTCTCCAAGAAGAAACAATAAAATATCCAAGGAAAACAATACAATAATTCTCTCAAATAATCAACTCCATGGGACAAGTCAACAATAATAAAATAATAGAGTTTGTTATGCAACAACCTCCAAAAACAGCACAAGGTGGGATGCATCCTATGGATGAGTGGTGGACCATGTCATCATGTCAAAAGACCTCCTAGATATCTTGAAAGAAAATCAATCAACCAACTAAATCCTCAAGATTTGTGCCAATGACCTCCTCAGAAGGGTGGATGAACTCCCCAAAATGGATGTGCCAACAAGGATGCAAGTAAAGTGCCCCAAATGTGGCAAGTGTGGCTCCAACTAATTCCCCAAACTCCTCCAAGATAAAGCACCTCTCAAGAATATCTCAATAATTGTGCCAAGTAACTCAACTCGTGCCACACGTGCAACCACCAAGGATAGATCATCCCATCAAGTGCAACGAAGGCTCCATGTGGCACGTGTGAACATCCCAAGGTAGAAACAACATCAACAAGGTAGAAGACCAAGTAAATATCCTCCATATGGCACATGCAGATCTCCCCAAAGGTGGCACGTGTGGGCTCAAAGATGCAACATCTCATCAATGGAGTCAGAAGGTGCAACAACTTCCCAAATAAGGCTTAAACAATTAAATGCATGAGAAGATATGGCAACTACTAACCAACTACCATCAATTCATGTGCAAAGTGGACCAACCATCTAACCAACTCCAAGAGAGAGAGGGAGAGAACAGCCCCATTATCTAGCAATAAATAATGTAACAAAGTGTTGAATGCCTCAACATGTGTGCAAAGTAGGTGAGCACTCTACCAAACACCAATAACCATATGATAAGCCCAAATAAGTTTGAACATGACCCTTTTGAACTAGGGTGTTCACGCTCTAAGCCTCCTCCATGAATTAGTTGGTCAATTGCCATTAAGCAACCACAAACAACCTTCACATGTGCACCAAAAGGGGGGTTCCATCAAAAGGTATAATATGACATAACAAAGTGATCTAGGTGTCATAAGTCACAAAATCAACTAGGGCACTCCCTCATGAGGCTCCAAGCCAAAACATACCACGTCAAAATAACCATAATATTGCCTTACATCACCACTATCCAGCCCCTTGGGGGGTAGAATCGTCATACATGAACTAAAGTGTAACATCCTTTAAACCAAATGAACACACACCAATGCAACACCATGATGAGGTAGCATGCTCCATAACCATCAAAAGTATACCTAGAGAGTGATCCATAAACCATCCAGCATGATCATCAAAGGAGAAGTGAATCAACTCAACGAAGAAAAGCATCATCTCTGAGCAAAAAAGGAAGGTGTGTACCCCCAATCCATCACAAAAAGGAAGGTGTGTACCCCTATCCATCAAAAAAAACTCCATGGGTACCATGCTGCAACTCATATCTTGTGAAGAAAATCACAAGAGTTGCCCTCATGCAATATGAGGGGTAACACTGCTCAAATACAGAGAATAAAAACCATCCCAAGGGTGTAAACATATCTTGTGCCTGCAATCATAACTGCATTTCAGATAAACCTCTTATGCCCAACAAATTCGGTGCAACAAATTTGGCTTACATCTTTCAACACAGCCAAGGGTTTAGGATTTTGGTTATGAAGTAGATGATGTATGCATGTATGTGTTTGTTTATATATTTATTTATTAACTAAAGAATTCTTCTGTTTCTTTGCCAAGTGCAGGTTGCTCGTCACTTGTTTCGGTGGACCAAAGCAATGGCCTATGCAGATTATTATGAGCGTGCTTTGACAAATGGTGTGCTCAGCATCCAAAGAGGCAGTGAGCCTGGGATCATGATTTATATGCTTCCCCAAGCACCTGGAAGTTCCAAGGCTGTTACCTATCATGGTTGGGGTACAAAATATGATTCATTCTGGTGCTGTTATGGTACAGGTAATATTCTGTAACTGTACTCTGATGGCTACTTGAGTTTGTAAATGCTTTCTGCTGTAGTGCACTGGAATTTATGTCTTAGTGAGGTCTAGTTATCCAAACACCTTCACTGACATACCAAATATTTGATAGCTACAAACATGGATGCTGTAATTTCATGTAGTAACTGAATTATGTTTTAGCTGTACTTAAAATATACCATTGCACAATGGCTTTTTGTTTCTCATATGCCAAACAACTGCATGAAAGATAACACATTAATGTGTTCAGATGGACAAAACTATCAACAGGCCATTCATAACAAAGGGAGTTTTAAGTGGATAAGGCAACCCTCAATTAAGTCTAAATTTAATATATAAAAAAATAGTCATCTCACAGCATACAATGTGCACCGCACAAATTAACAGTGCAAACAATTAGTTTAAGTATTGTGCATGAAAAGTGGCTATGCAACATAGCTAGCAGCCCATGCCATGTTTTATCTACCATATACAAGTGGAAAGTTCCAAAAACTATTCCTATTCCACATGATACCATCTACAGTTCAGCTGGTCCAAGTGAAAATCAACTGTGGTACAATTGGTGTCGGTATTATACAATACGAATGCAGAAAAGTGGTTAGAATCATGCATAATGTGTAATACCCACAATCTATGATAAGTTTGAATTGTGGGTTAATATCCATGCAGTAAAGGGGTAAGCCTACCAGATGAATACTATGGTGTTGTTCCCTAATTTGAAAATATTCTATAAACAAGTCTATGGCGTACCACTTAGGATCATTAATCAAAAAAATTGTCAGAAATACTAACAGCGTTCAAGTCGCTCTAGCAGTAGCATTCATTAACCATTGAGGCCATTTGATCTAATTGAATCCAAGAAACCGTAAATGCCTCACCAGTCAACTTTAAACGAGTAGTTGAAGTGTCATCAACTTTTTTGACCATTGAACAAGCTCGAGAAGTTCTAACTAGGACGCAATCCTAGTTAAAATTGAAAATAGCTAGATTCAATCCAAGCAAAAGAGCATAAGACCAACACAGGTCAGGGAGTTTGAATTGATTGCAGACAGTCAAGTGTCAAGTTGACGTCAACAACATTAATAAATAGGGCAGCATAACCACCAACCAACAAAGGAAGCTTCTTGTATGCCTTCATTAGTCCCATATTTTTCTACAAATAAATCACTGCATTCATTTCTCTCCCTTGAAAGAGGAATTAGTTATGGTGAATGTTTAAAAAGAAAACCAGAGTTTTATTGAATCTAATGTAGTGTCGAATTCAATCGGCCATGCAGACTTTTTTATAAGTTTCAAAAATAAATGTTAAGATTTGCTCAATATATATTAGCATTGAAATTGGAAACAAAGAGGATGCAAACAGGGAGAAGGGGAAGAAACGAAGAGGGGAATGGGTGACCATGACAGTGATAGGTAAGGTTGCGGGCATTTGACGTCATGGCCCTAAATGGACCACTCCTATTTTCGAGTTTGTGCTTTGTGTTGGTCCTATTATTGCACAATTTGTAGCTTGGGCAAAGCCCAACCCAATCGACAAAAGTGTGACAACTATGCGAGTACCTACCCACTATCACCTTAGATAAACACACCCCTTGCTTTAGTGATGACGAGATGACGAAATCACCACAAGGGGGAATCCCGGTGACCCTAGGGGGATTGAGATGAAAAGTGTAAGAATGATAGATGAACACCCCTATAGGTCAAGATTGGAGGAGGAGTAAGGCTTGAGGGTGAGTCTTGTAGATGGAGAATGGTTTCCAACTTCCAAGTATAGAATACCTGCAAAACAGTGTTAGCCCTGCCCAAAACAAGACAAACGATAGATATACAAGCCTTAAACCAAGGGGAATCAAGCAAGGAACCTTTCTGTCCCAAATTGCAGCAGTATGGAAATATATATATCAGCAACAAATGATAACAATAGCTGCAAATTTGACCATCCAAAATCTAGTACAAGATATCAGAAATAAAGCTAGCAATAACTAATCAAACTTCCAATGATTAGAGCAAGACTTTGGTGGCTTTAAGGGCTGTTTATTAGGTGTTATAAGCAAGTTATTATAACAACGAAGTGTTGAGATTTGGGTACCTTGGAAAGTGGTCCCCTTGTGTTTGTGAGTCTCTAAACACAAAGGAGGAGCCTATTACCCTTATACCTTTACTTTATGTTCTAATTTCACTTTGACTTAGTCACTTAAGTCATAAAGTGAAATTTGTCACTTAAGTAATAAAGTGACAATTAATTCACAAAGTGGGTGAATTAATAGACACAAAGCAAACTATGGAAACTTGAGAAAAGTGGGTTTCCAAGTGAGATTTATGAGAAATGATCTCACCCATTGATTAGACTTGGCTAGATCTAATCTAGGCCATTGATCTTTTAGGTTTGGCCAAAGAGAGGCTAAAGGAGGTAAAGGGGTAAGGATGCGATTCATTCTTCACTTGAGAGAGTTAAGAGGAGGAGGAGAGGAAGTGAGGGTTTGGAGAAGGCTCATGAGACTTGGGTGCATTCTTGAGGAGAGGAAGGCTCATGAGACTTGGGCGCATTCTTGAGGAGAGGCTTGTGCATGAGACTTGAGCGCACTTGTGAGAAGCAAGGTTGTATCCTTGAGTGGAGGTGCCATCTTGAGATAAGAGGGCACAAGCTTAAGGAGGGCGCACAAGGAGAGTGTGGATGCCATCTTGAGATGGGAGGGCGCATACTTGAGGCAGGTGCACAAGACAAGAAGGGGGCATATTCTTTGTGAGAAAGGGCGCACTAGAGGCTTAGTGCGCACCAAGCAAAGAGAGAAAAGGCTAAAGCAAGGCAAGGCAAGTGGAAAAGGCACACCAAGGCAAAGGGCACACTTTTATAAGGCTAGCAGGCACAAATAAATTAATAACTCCAAAGCATCTCGAGAGGAGTTGTTATTGTATTAGGTTCTTTAATTGTATTTCTTTGTAGTAGCTCTTACTTTGAGATCTCCAATATATATCTATCTCTCAAACTGGTTTTCCCCAAGGGGGTTTTTCTAGGGTCATGTTGACCAAAAACCCATGTGTTCATTTGTCATGTATGCTTAGTTGTTATCAGCTGTAAAGTAGTTAAATATCTAGAGGGTATTTGATGTTTTGAGCGATGTGCATGTGCTAACTTTTATGGCAGCCTAAACCATATTTTAACCCATGCAAAGAGAGCCTCAAAAGGGCATCAAATCACAAGACTAAAGGCAGATTCAGAGGGGCAGAATATCAGACCTGTTAGCAGCCTTCAAACAGAAGCTAGGACAGATTTGATTGCTGCTAGAACTAGGACAGTAAAGAGTCCTGTAGCAGCCTATGAGAAACAGTCTAGAGTTGGCTGTTTTGGACAGCAAGATAACTGTCCTATAACAGTGAGACAAAACAACTTGAAACCCCTTGATTTTAGTGCCCAACAGCGGGTCAAAGATAGACCTGTGTTGGCAGCTTTTAGTACCTCAGAAATCTTCACCAAGTGCTTGTAGCAAATAATCGCTACAGCAGGAAGATCTAGCCACATAAATCAACAAGTAAACCACCCAACAATTAGCCAACAACCAATAGATCAATAAGCAAGGTTTACAAGTGAATTTCAGCAGTGGATTAGTGAACAAAGATTGAAAGAAGATGATTTTGCTGCAACCCTAATGGCTGTAGCATTAATTTGTAACAACAAAGAGAATTACTAGGCTAATCAAGACGCCCCTAGGGCACACGAAAGCTTGTTGCATATAGAATCAATTCCAACTTGAACAATTGCAATACCTCAAAAATTCATGCATACCAAGGCAACAATTTTATATCTCCAATGCAAGTAAATTAGTGCCTTTATCAATTGGGTTAATGGAGTCTCTTGTGTAAGAGCTAGTTGTGCTACTTATCTACGGGTGTAAGCCTTTTTACTCCCAAGAGCAAACTAAGCTAGCAAGGTAAATCTAGGAGGGTGTATGCCTTTTTACTCCTCCTAGCAACCTTTGCAAAGTAGTTTATTCAATGACAACAATGATAGATCTTGGTGGAGGGTGTATGCCCTTATGCGCCTCCAAGAATTTAACAAATTAACCTTGTAACCAAGAAAGAAACAACACAAAGCATAAATTCCTTACCTAGTAGTAGCATCCAATAGACAAGTAGTAGCATCCACAAAGCATTCAAGAGAGAGATAGTGAGAATTGCCCAAGTAGGGCGAAAATTTCAGCCATACAATATGTAATTCTCAAGTGAGTTATGTTCAAAATGACAATGGGTGACCTCTTTTTATAGGAGGTCACCTAAAACCCATTTGTCCATAATTAAAAATGTCAACATCAAATTAGGGAGGCCAACCTCCTCTTTTTGCCTTTACAACTTTAAAATTCAAAATTACAAAAAGAAAATCCCCTTTTAGGGGTGACGTCATGCCCTAAAAGGGTGGCGTAGGGCCTCTAGGAGAGACGTTGAGCCTTTGCTGAAGGACATGGGGCCTCTAAAGGCCATAAATCATGCCACCAGGTGCTCTAGCATGTGCCAAGTGTCTCTCTCTCCATCAAACTAAGCTACACTACCATGAACCATGAAAACCCCATCAAAACCCTAGCCCATGTGACATCTAGGGCATCAAGTGTGATGTTTTAGGCCTCCAAAGGCCAACGTTTGGGTGCCAGAGGTTGGAGTGTGATCTCCTCATGGTCTCTAAGTGCCTCCAAAGGAAACGTTCCCTCTCGCATGTGTCCAAAGAGAGGGGGCACATCATCTAACTTGTGGGCTTCATGCCCCAAATGAAGGTCCAAGTGACCTTGTGCCTTCATGAAAAGACATCCACCTGTCAAGGCCCTGCAAAGACAAACAAATTTTCCCTCCAAGGGTCCACAATTCACAATATCATACCAAGTAAGCCATATCTTATAAAATAACCACCTGAACATGTGCATCAAATCCCCCCTTTTCAAAATAAACAAATGCTCAAAGACCTTATACAATTTGCCAAATTTAGATATGGGAGGGGTGCCATAATACCCTATTAGGTGAACCAATTCCTCAAGTAGGGGATGTTCCCAAGGAGAATTTTTTCTAGGTCATGTAGTGAATGTGAGGTGGATGGGGTTAGTCTTCTAGGTATGGAGTTTCATGACATACAAGGGCTCGTATTGTCTCATTTATGGGCGCCTTTGTTGAGGGCTAGCCACATCCTTTTCCTCTTTTTGTTTTTAAAGCATATTTTTCCAAGCCCTTTAATAGCCATTTATTGTGTATGTGTCATCAAGTTGAAGACAATAAGGGGCACTAAAAAGGAAACGCATAGCCCACATACGCTCTACCTTGGTTCGCATGTCTTTCCAAGTTGAAGACACTAAGGGGCACTAAAAAGGAAATTCATAGCTCACGAATGCTCTACCTTGGACAATGTTATTGATTAATTAGTTATTTATTTTATGGGTCCCTCACTTTTTTGAGAAGCATTTCATTGCTCTCAGGATCCCAGGGCGAGCTTTTATTGCATGATGTTTTTTCTAGGGCACCTCTGAGCCTAGTGGCCCCTTCTTCCCATGAAATGAGTTACATGCCCTTCTTGGGTCAATAAGCTCGAAAACCTAAAAGATGGGGAAACAAAGGGGAAGAAATGATGGAAGGTGGAAAGTATTAGCGGGAATGGTACGATGAACCTTCAAGGAGACCCCCTAGTAGCAACCATTTCCTTGAGGGTGGCCACTTACTAGGAAACCATGACACTCACCAAGGTGAAATAGGGAAAAAAGCATAATTTCCAAGCAAATGTTTTCAAAATCAAGAAAGGATCCTTAGCAACATGTTCAAATGCTCCAAATATTAAAATGACACCAGGATACCGGACTTGTTACCTCATGAAGCAAGACTTGTTGTCCTATGTGGGCCAAGCTGGGTGTGGTGGATGGTGTTGCCATCGATCGGATGGTGATGCATGGTATGATAGGGGCCATGCTTGCTCATCTGCCTCTTGGTACTCCATGTTTTCAACCTGAGGGCCTTGAGACATTATCTCCTTAGTTGTCCCTAGGAATGGGGGATAACAGGTCCTAAACCGCGACACCTCCCTTAGAATGTTAATTTTCAACACGCTCTGAAACCATGTTGAATCTCAATTCCCAACACCTAGATAGATTATTGCCTTGTGTATTTTATTTCTTATAATCAAATTATAGCACACAAAATAAAATATATTGGCTGGAAATAAATACAGCGGAAGCAAAAATTTGGAAAACTTCACACAACACACAAAACTTTGGAAACCAAACTTCACACAGCACACAAAAATTTTGTCCTTCAAATCATCTTTTCATTAAATAATGACTCCAAGGTTACAAGGGCTCCCTCACTAGGAAAATGGCCTAGTGAGGAAAAATACAAATTACAGCAAACCAGGTAACTCTGGCCCTCATCTGCAGAAACCCTCTACCCAAATCCGCCTACTGGACACTCAAATATTCACTATATCTATTCGTTGGTACCTCAGATTTGCTAGATATACCTGCTAGTACCTTAGATTTGTCCGTCGGTACCTCAGATATGCACTAGATTTGTCCATTGGTACCTCAAATCTACTAGATTTGCCCGCTGGTCCTCAGATCTGCTAGATCTGCTTGCTGATACCTCAGATCTGCACTAGATCTATCCGCCGGTACCTCAAATCTACTAGATCTGGCTGTTGGTCCTCATATCTACAAGATTTGTCCAATGGTACCTCAACTTTGCACTAGATCTATCCATTGGAACCTCGGATCTACTAGATCTTCCTGTTGGTACCTCAGATCTGCCAGAGCTTCCTGTTGATACCTCAAATATGCACTAGATCTGTCCACTGGTACCATAGATATGCTAAATCTTCCTATTCGTATCTCAATTCTTCTAGATATGTCCATTGCTACCTCAGATCTGCACTAGATTTGTCTGTTGGTACCTCAGATCTGCTCCCCCAAAATTTTTCCTTCGATTTCTAGCCATTGGGTTTTCTTCTCCTTGCTGCACTACCTGCACTTTCCTCCTTTGGACTTGATCTCTAGATGAAAGTCCTTCTTCACCTTCGCTGAGATCCCCTTGAATCACAGTCCTTTGTGACTCAAGCACTTGAGTAAAAGTCCTTTGCTCCTAAGTGGATGACTCAAGCACATGAGCAAAAGTCCTTTCTTCCTATGTGCTCTTGTATCTTTCTCCTTCACCTAGCCTTTCTTTTATAATCTTGAGTTATGACCAAATCAAACATAACCCTAATATCCAAATTAATTAACGGTTGAGATTAAATATCACCTCACTTGAGATCAATGGATAAGATTGATTTAATTCATTAATGCTAATAACTTTAAAATTTCATTAAATTAACCTCACTTTAATTATAAAAATCATTTTTCTTTAATAATTCCTTTAATTGTAAATTACTAAGGTTGAAGGCTTTGGATGACTTCCACACGTCTGACATTTAGACTTGTGCGGAAGTACCTGTCAGATGCTACAAACATCAATACTTCCTCTTAGCAAGGAAGGTACTTCTGGAAGAGCCACCTGGAACTGGTTGTCCCTCTGGCCGTGGCACAATATCCCACACATCATCTTGCCCCATGGAATCCCTCCAAATCTGTTGGTTTGCTACTTATTGAACACTGGAAGTCTCGGAATCGATGAGAATACTCATTAACACCACGGAGTTTGGAAAATTGCTCGGAAGCCTACTCTCCCTGACTATGCTCCTAGGAGCCTCAACATGCTCCTAAGCATCCCTCAATGTCTGCATGAACCATCTAGGTCTCTTGACAGAGCTGGAAAGGACTAACTCCTCCTCCCCACTTGAAGGTTGACTCCCTGAACCAGAAATCTCTGAACGTTGTTATCCCTTCAAAGGCTCCTGCTCCTTGTCCTTTGTCATATTCTCTCCCCACTGAGAAATGAAAAATTATAGCCAACACCTGCAGCCCAACACCTCTTCTCTTGTTATACATCCCTGTACTAGGGCTTCTACAACTCAAATCTGTCTTTGCTACCAGATTTGTCTACTTCTTCCCACCTTGCTTCTCTTCTCCTTTGGACTGAACTGATCTCTAGGTGAAATTCCTTATTCACCCTTGCTAAGATCTCCTTGAGAAAAAGTCCTTCTTTACTCTCTCTCTATGAGTCACTGACTCCAATAGATCTGTTATCCCTTGAGCTGATCTCTAAATGAAATTCCTTCTCCACCCTTGCTGAGATCCTCGAGTCACAGTCCTTCGTGTCTCAGGCACTCAATGAATTTCACTGCCATTTTATAGATATTTAGAGATCTCCTTGTAGATCTGACAAATTTGCTACAAACTGTTGTGGATCTGTGTTTGGTCCTTTGGACACCCGCTACTACAAATCAAATCTAATAGATTTGTTGTCATAAACTATTGTGTATCTGAAGTTGTCTCCCTCTCAGAGTGCCAACTTTGATATCATGTTAATTTTCAACATGCTCTGAAACCATGTTGAAATCTCAATTCCCATCACCTAGATAGATTATTACCTTATGTATTTCCTTGCTTATAATCAAATTACAACACACAATAAAATATACTAGCTAGAAATAAATACAACATAAGCAAAAATATGGAAACCAAACTTCACATAACACACATAAATTCTTCCCTTCAAATCAATTTTTCACTAAATAATGACTCCAAGCTTACAGGGGCTCCCTTACTGAGAAAATGGCCCACAAAGGAAAAATACAAATTACAGCAAACCTGGCAACTTTGGTTGTCAGTTGAAGAAACCCTCTACCTAGATCTGCCTGTTGGACACTCAAATTTGCACTAGATTTATCCGTTGGTACCTCAGATCTGCTAGATCTACCCTCTGGTACCTCAAATCTGCTAGATCTACTTGTTGGTCCTCAAATCTACTAAATCTGCCTGTTGATACCTTGGATCTGCATTGGATCTGTCCACTGGTACCTCAGATCTGCTAGATCTGCCTGTTGGTCCTCATACTTACAAGATCTGTCCACTAGTATGTTAGCTCTGCACTAGATCTATCCACTGGTACCTCATATGTGCTAGATTTGTCTGTTGGTACCTCAGATCTGCTAGATCTGCCTGTTGATATTTCAGATTTGCACTAGATCTCTCCACTGGTACCTTATATCTGCTAGATCTTCCTGCTAGTAACTCAGATTTACCAGATCTGTTTGTTGGTACCCTCAGATCCGCACTAGATCTATCCGTTGGTACCTCAGATTTGTTCCCCAAAAATCTTTTCTTCGATTTCTAACTATTGGGTTTTCTTCTCCTTGTTGCACTACCTGCACTTTCCTCCTTTGGACTTGATCTTTAGATGAAATTTCTTCTTCACCTTTGTTGAGATCCCCTTGAATCACAGTCCTTTGTGACTCAAGAACTTGAGCAAAAACTCAAGATGAAGTACAAGTACCAAGTACATACCATAGCCTTCTCTCAAGGCTAGTACAAAAACTCCAACTATCCAAAAAAACCCTAGTTAGGATAAATCATCAAACCCTAGCTCAACCAAAAAGATCCAAGTGCAAGAATCTCTCCAACACAACCTCCAAGGAAAAACATTCTCCTCTTCTCTTCTTCACAAATCAACCTTAGGGTTTTCTCTCAAAACCCTAATCTCCAATCACCAAGGGATAAACCCTAACCCTAGAACTTCAAGATCCTCCGAGAAACTCCAAGAAGACCAAGAAACCCTAGCACCTCAAGAAAGAGAGAATACAAGTACAAGTGAAGACTTGAGAGAGAGAGAGAGAGAGAAGTGTGCACTATATTTTCTTAGTCACATCTCATCACAAGTGTGAATACAAGTGAGTGAATGAATTTTTTGGAAAGACTCTCTCCTTCCTCTATTTATATGACATAAGGGTGGCCAACAATACTATATGGGCCTAAGCCCTTACAAACAACCTACATGAGCCATTGTTGGCCACACAAGTGAGACATCCACTCTAGAGTACAAGTGTCACGCCCCAATGGCAATGTTGTGCACAATAATGACTCCAAGGTGATGTATCTTCACAAGGAAAGTCCACATCACTCCATCACCAGCCTCCACAGACTCCATTTATCCTCCAAAGCAATGTACTCCACTAGCCTAGCTACCCCCTACAAGAACACTATCGAACCCCCAGGCGTCCCCAAGCCATCTCCAATCCTCCGAACAAGATACCAAGCTACAACATGTCAACTACGGCTTGAGTCCCTCCTCCATGATGCACAACACTCCACATCCCTTGTAGGGTGCTCTCTAAACAAGTGGCTCCTCCATGATGCCTCAATGAAAGGCATCCACCAAATTGCTAAATGATCTCCAACACTCAAGGGAAGAACAATGAGCCTACAATCAATTGAGGTCAAGCATACACTAAGCAAGCTATCTCAACTATTCATATCCCTCGCGGACCATCTCTCATGCTACAACCCATCTAAGAGCATCTAGGGATTGAACATACACCATGTACCCAAAATATCATGAAGCACCCCCAAACACAGTGTAAATACTTTTAGAGTAACCCAAAAATATAACACTCCCTCTTTATAAGGAAAGTGTTTACATTAACACTTGTTGGCTCCCTTTGCAACTCCACCAAACCTGCTATCTACAAATCACTAATGGTAGTGGTCCTAGAATCAACCATTGTCATCTGCAACAAAGTTATCAACCATGTTATCACAACATCTTGATCATCCAATGAATAATGACCATCTGTGAATATGAAGGAATATCTCCTTGGAACAAAAGCAACCTACTGAACTCCATCATCCTCCAAGTTAGCACCACAAGACAACATCAATGGACACCACAACATGAACTCTCTTGGGCATATTGCAAAAGCAATCGCATGTCCATACAAGATCAAGTTGATCCTAGAATACAAAACTCATGGTATAGTCATCAAACTATGCAAGGTCATCGTCAACCTATCAACATGAGAATCCCTCTCATGCACCTCAAATCCTCTAGCAACTAAACCAACCTAAACTAGGACAACTCCCTCATTTAGAGAGAATCCATAAGCATATCATCAAGGGAGACTCCCCTATCTAAGAGAATCTGGAATCCCTCCTTGCTCCGTACTCCATAATACTCCCATTAGCTACAACTTTGGAATAATCTAATCATCCTCCATCAAGGCATCACAGCTCTCCTCCAATGAACAATTGGAAGTCTCATGGATGAAAGAAACCAATGCTATATGACTAGCATCTCCTAGGAGGTACACTTACTCTCAATAATGATTTGGGTGCTCCTATATGCGCCTAAGCCTCTGGATCTCTCCACATTCTCCTCAATCACTGAAGGAGAACCCTATGCATTGAAATATCTCACATCCTCATCTATATGAAATACAATCAGAGTGTCTGCACCTAAACCTGAACCTAGCTTAATGATATCTCACCATACATGTGCCTCCTAAGAACTGGAAGGCCCTACCAAACTCTCACTAGAATGTATATCTATCATGCACGAAATTCAAAGGAGGTTTTTCCTCAAACCCAAAACAAATAAAATCACTTAGCTCAAGAACATCACCCAAAGGCATCTGGAACGAAATGTATCCAATTCTCATAGGTACGTGGCATCATCACCAAGCCCCACAGTCATGCCTCCCTCTTGCTCCCGAATCCTTCTGAATAGAAACCTATCATATGTCACACGTCTCAAAGCTCCACTATCACATACCAACCAACACTGGACATAGTGTTAGAAGATAAACAAGAAGTCATGGAAACATTAGTCTCAAATTGAGAGGACATCTTCTCTACACCTACTACAGTCCCGATTGCAACCTACTTCACACCTTTTCCCTTCTCAATGGACATTGTCCTACATATTGTCCCTGTTGATATTATGGTAGGTGCGGGAGGTATTAACCTCCACGTGTAACCTTTGACAAGACTAGAATATTCTGGGAAGCAAGAGAAACCCTAAAACGTTGGATAATAACCCTAGGAGACAAGTCGGCTCAAGAGAATGTTTAATATTGAGTTATTAGCCTCCAGAAAGAGAAGTCGGCCTAGTCAAGTGAGATAGAGCAGTATAAATAGAGGGCGCTAGATCTCATTTGTCACCCTCACTCTCACAACTGCATAAGGACTAGTGGTGCGCAAGTTTGGAGAGGGAGTACAGTTGCAGCTGCTGCAACTGGCATTTTGGTTTTGGTTTGGACTTTCTCTTGGTTATGGTTTGGACTTTCTTCTTGGTTTTTGGTTATTCTTGCTTGGTGCGCTACCCTTGGAAAAAGGTGCGCTAGCCTTGGTTGGCTATTGGTCTGCTATCGGAATTATTCTGTCTGTCAAGGTTAAGGTGCTCGAGGGTGGCCTTTGTGCCTATAGTTGGGTGACAATATTGCTATATTGTCTATGGAAAAACGAGCACATCCCTTTATTTCTAACAGGTTATGGGCCCACACTATCTTAAGAGAGTCTAACCACTGGAAGATAGATTGGGAAGTTATTTGTTAAGCTCGTTATGGCACCGGTTACAACTGCAACTAGGTTTTATGATTATGCAGTTGCAACAAACACTAACCCTTGTGTTTGGGAACTTTTGGTGAAGCATTTGACCTAATTCCTTGACATCCTAGTGCGCCCTAGCCTAGCGCACCTCTTGGTACTCTTAGCCAACAAAAACATCAGGTTTGAATCTTTGGTCAAGGTCAAAGTCAAAGTTTGATTGGTCAAAGTCAAAGGTTGACTGGTCAAAGTCAAA
>ML801763.1:101285-154741 GCA_009831015.1 Picea engelmannii
TAAACAATATAAGTGCAAAATATTGTTGATATTTGAAACCTGACAGCACAAAATGTCTCCCATTTTTTCATGGTAATCAAAGGCTGCAAAGTCAGAGAATGAGTTATCTAGTGTGAATATACGGATACCATTTTGGACAGATAGAGGCAGTGCACAAGCAATGCTGAATGGAGAAAATCTATCATTACCACACCCAGGTACAAAGCATAGACTTGCTCATAGCCTTTGTTTTTATTTCACTTTCTTTTCCTCTGAAAGTGTAGTACCACAATGATCTTCAGCACAACAAAACCCACTTGTAGATCTATAATCAAACACCAATTCCTCATGAAAAACATGTATGTCTCAGCCATGAGTCTGGTTCTGCAACAGATCTCTTTTAAGTAATGACTCGTAGAGAGATAATAAAGAGGAATAAAGTCATACAAAGATAATGTGTAGAGATAGGTTTTTGCAAAGTATCAAGAAATGCTCACGGTGGAATTTTTGAGAAGATAAAAAGCTCTATAAAATAATATTTATGGAACACAACCAAAATTCAAAATCAGGACAAAGGATCCACTAAAACCTAACTCATTTATGAAAATACCAAATGCATTGTTTTAACAATTTTTCCAGGACCCTCATCTAATCTTTAACACCACATAGATAACCCCTTGGATTCCTGCTTAAAGAGACATAGGTGAAATAAATCGAATTGCAAAAAGAGAGAATATGTATTAGGCAAATATGATTCCTTGCACAGCTGTATGATGGAAGCAAACTACTGAAAACCTGCTAGTTAATTCATGGATGGTTTAGTTCTTGGCAAGAGAAAACAAAATTATAAGAATATAAACAAGAGAGCAAATATGATAATCACGAAAGGAATCTGCATCAGTAAAAATTTGACAGTCTCATTAGCAATAACCTGCCCTATATCCACAAAAATGGTTATCTTTTTGGAATAAAATGATTCCTTTGACTGTTAAGATAAATAAATTATGTACATACAAGGCATTTTATACCAAAAAGGGTTGCAAAATCAGCCACCACAACCAAGTAGCCCCTGGTGTCTAGAAAACAAATTGGCCTATCTCAAAGTACAAAATTGTCTTATAGGCTTAATAATCAAGTAATCCAAAAAACTAGCATTAATGACAAACTCTTGGGCAAACTGGCCACACAATCCAGATAGTAGAAATCATAAACAAGGCATCTGAGGAAATCAAGCCCACATTGGTAGGTTATCTTTGTCCTTGGGGGGTGGCCCCCAACCATCCATCACAAGCTCTGGATTAGTAACAATGGGCTCCCACCCATCATTACCCTATTCTTGCTCGGTGACTTTCTTCTTCCGATATAGCTAAGGCAAGCCACAAATACTTGTCTCCCTAAGGTGGAGGTGAGGGAGGCTAGCTATGCCACTTCTCTCTTTGTTCACAAATAGCTTGACCAGCACAATGGCAAGGCCTCCCTTCAAATCACTCTAACTAGTGAGAATGAGCTGAGGGGGTAAGGGAATCGGTAGTACATTCATTGCTCATTGTGTTGGGAGCCCCCACCTGCCCCCCAAAAAAGAGAATTCCAACAATTGGCAAGTGCGCCAAGTCCACTCCATCTTCTAGATTTGGACAGTAATTGGAAAGTGAAGGTTTGCACATATTGGAGAATGATCTCCTCTAGTTACCCCTAGGTAAGAGGGGGTAACATATGGCTCCAACATGGAGACGTGCTCACCGTAGAGCTCATGAGAACCTCAGCATCTCTGGTATTCGAAGACCTGCAACCTGCATCACTCTAAAGATTTCTGCCACATTCTAACATAAAGCCATCAGTACTTAAGGGAAGGGGGATATTATCCACCCTGGTATATGGAAAGTAAAAATAAAATGCGGAAAATAAATCTTTTCATTTTCATCAATATATAATGTGCAAATCCAATACATTGACGAAAACAGATATAACTGACTAGAACATTATTAAACATGTATATACTATGAACAAACTTATGATCTGAACTAAACTTGGCATATTGCCCCACTTTTGGTTATGTTCAAGTCCAAGATATTTAAGAAGGGCTTTAAACTTATAGGAACTCTTCAGCTTATGTGAAAACAAAAAAATGACTTGAGCTGGAACTTTATAGGGCAATAACCCATTGCTTATATCATCACAATCTAACTTATATTGAGTTTTCTATTAGAGCCTATAAATATTTGCTTGTGTGCTGAGCTCATTTCCTCACATTGCAAACTATTCAGCTGACCATTTGTTTGTATGTTTTTCAAGAGAAGTTTTTTCATTGTAGGAATATCTTGAGGCAAGTTTTCTGATTTGTTTGAACCAACTGTTATTACTAGAAGGGTTAAAGATCTTGTTTCCATAGAGGGTTGAAATGAAAAGAAATATGAAGCTAAGGTTCCTATTGAATTTTTCCTCTTTCCATAGATAAGCTGCATTATTGGAAGCTATACATCTGTGGCTTGAAACTTGTCTTTTGTTTATTGTCCATGTGCACAGATTATATCTGTCCTAGATTTGCAAATATATAAATAATATCACAGATGAAGTAACAGACTTGGTGCAATTTCATGAATTGCAGGAAACTTTTTGACAGTTACAAAAAAATGGATATCAGGAGACAAGTTGTCTTTAACATTTCCAGTGAGCCTTAGGACAGAAAGCATTAAAGGTTTGTTCTTTTACGACAAAACACCAAAGTCGAAACACATAATGTGGTAGTCTCTATTAATTACTAGAGGTGCTGCAGAATAGTTAGGATACCGAGTTTAGTTACATAAAATGCTGAACACTTCCTACAATTGTCATTTTTTATAGATGATCGCCCTCAGTTTCAATCAGTTCAAGCAATTTTGTTCGGTCCTTACCTGCTAGCTGGCATGACTGATGGAGAATGGGACCTAAACATAGGAAGCATGACTTCATTTTCTGATTGGATCACATCTGTTCCTCCTGACTTTGCTTCTCAGTTATTCACCTTTAGTCAAGAAAGGAAGATATCTGGTTCAAATGAATCAACAAACAACACCCTCGTAATTACATACAACAATGGTTCAAAATCAATAATAATGGATTCTTTTCCAGAGGAAGGGACAGATGAAGCAGCTCATGCTACTTTCAGAATTGTAGATTCTGATGTAGACACTAGTCGCAAAAAGATAAGAAATTCAGATTCAGCGATGGATTTTGTGGGAAAGAAAGTTTATCTAGAGCTCTTTGATCATCCTGGAATGGTTATTGCCCATCAGGGAATCAATAACAATTTGACTATTTCACAGCATGGTGAGATCAGCCTGGCAGATAAAGATCAGTGTTCCATGAGGCCTTGCATGGCACAGTCTGTGGACAGGGCAACTATTTTCAAAGTACGGCCGGGATTGGATGGGAATAGTAATTCTCTATCTTTTGAGTCTGTAAATCTTCCTAGTTGCTTTCTATATGGAGGGACAAGTTATCAGACTGGACAAGCTGTTCAATTGCAGTGCAAGCCTAAAAAAAGGGATTTGGATTTCAGCCATGCAGTTAGCTACAACGCAAACACAGGGCTCAGTGCATATCATCCAATCAGTTTCATTGCCACTGGTTCAAAGAGAAGTTACCTTCTTGCACCTCTTTTGGCCTTCAGGGATGAATCTTATACAGTGTATTTCCATATCACTACTTGAACCCTTTATCCTAAACATGTTTCCAAATAGAATAGGGTATAGACCAAGGCCACTTTGCACGAGTTTAGCTTCATTAAAATCTGTTCAGTACTCTGTTAAGAACAGTTTTCAGTACACTCCCATTAACCGTGTTTATTCAGTGATTCTTAAACTAAGTATTTTAAATTAATATAGTTCAAGATATGTTCTCCTAATTACCTTAAGATACCTGCCTGTGCCAAATGGCCTTGTTGCTACCAATGTAAAGTCAATTTTAAGTTTTATTGGGGATTGATCATTTATAAATAAGGATTATGACACAATTACAGTTTTCTCTGCTTTCATTACAATGTTGAATGTACGATTGGAACTGAGAAGATTAATGCTATTCAATTGATGTACATACATGGTATATTAGAGTAATTTTAATTTTTTAAGATGCAATCTAATTATTTCAGCTCTCATGTTTTCGATATTTATAAATAAATATATGGTATCGATATTAATATATGATATCATTTTGTGATTATGTTGACAGTTGAACACCACTTATACTAATATATAGTGCATAAGTGGTGTTTAACATAACGACCTTGTTTACTCTAGATCATTGCGGTTAGGATTTCGAAGCATGGATGTAATAAAATTATTACACTAAAGTATTAGTACAAGTGATACTAGTACTAAATTTGGATTAAGAAATAATTATGTAGAAAATATCATTTAGATAGTCATTTATTTCCACATTTTATAAATTGTAAAAAGCAAACTAAGGCTTTGGTGGCTGATTACATTTGCAAGTATTCAATACCATTACTGATTAATTTGGCATATGAATAAATTTCTATCAACAACTTGTTTTTTCTTTTCTACTTATTAGTAGGAAAAGGAGAAATAACAATATGTCAATACAAATTAGGTAAACTATAAGACTAAAATCTCTCCCACTCATTTAAATCCCCACTCCTAATTTTTTAGTGAAATGATATATAATAACCTATACATCTTCTATGAGACTCATATGTTTTAATAAATATCTTAGCAAATGTATCATAAATTTTGATAAGATAATTTACTTTTTTCTTCTCTAATTCTACATGGTATATTCATAAAAGTGGCATATCCCAATGAAGCAATTTTTTATTAAACAAAATGTTACAGCATATACAATTTCACCAAAAGCAAGNNCTATATATATATATATATATATATATATATATATTTCTTTTTTTTCCTTAGAAAAAAAACTTTTTATATTCATTCAAAAAAAGGAAGGAATATACATGTTCCACCAGTACCGTAGACCTTGTCTGTCTCTTACTATCCGTTTCAGACTTTCCCATACCCCCTATGTAGCTCCTTAAGAGCTTCAATGCTGAACAAAAACCTCCCCTTACAGGGGGGCAAAAAATATTACATCCTCTCTATTTTTCGATATTTCCCTGACATGCCGTATATATATATATATATATATATATATATATATATATATATATATATATATCAACACAACCATTAAGTGATTTCAGGCATTCCCATCTCTAATCTCATACCATCCTTGCCATGTTTCCCATGGGGTTGGCCTTGAAATCTTGGTCGTTAGAGCATATTCCTTGATCGTTGGAGCATTTCCTTAGACCATGGGAGTTGTTTGGACCTTCTTTGGCTTGGAGGAGGTTGTTAGCATGGATCAAGGAGGTGGTGATTCCTTGGAGGACTCACGACATGACCATGGAGCATCTTTAGGAGAGTCGTCCACCTATTTGAGCTCCCATGTGCCACACATGTGATCCCACTACGTTGGAGGCTGTTTGCCATTGATTTAATGTGTATGGTTTGTTAGAACATAAATCATGTGGAACGTTCAATATATAGAGTGCAATGATACCAAACACTCATCCAATGAGGTATTTCAATAAACAAAGTAAACTTTTAAGCCTTAAGTCGTTGGGGATCATTCGTCATCGTTTAGGTGCACAAGAGTGATTAAACCATGGATTAAGAAAAACGTTCAATTGTTGAGCATGTCACAATCTCTAACCAATAGAATTCCAATATTCAAATAATGAAATAGACCTAAGATGAAATCTTTAACTTGTTTTAAGGCATAGTTAGTTCTATTCATTCAATTTAACTTAGATATATAAGAATTAACAGTCAAACCACTAGATCTAAGTGTCTCTCACTTGTTTATGCTTGTTGAAGGCAAAAACTAGAGAGAAAATGCAAAACGTTAGTAGATCAAAGCATGGAAAGTAAAATGTTTTGCATGATTCTTCAACTCTAACACTAGATCCAAAGAAGTTAGCCTAAAGACTTGAATAATGCAATCTAGATTTAACAATGAAAACTTTAAAACCCTAGATTGCAAAGAATCTAAGGAAAAAAATTAAAGTTTGAGGTTGAAGAAATAAAAAAAATAGACCAGTGCCTACCCCTCTTGGGCTATGGGGAACACTTAGTCTAGCTTGAGTGTTTCTTCATATCTCTCAAATATCAAAGTCATAAGCACCATTTAAAAATTGCCTTATGAGCCTTAACTAAGACACTTGAATACTCAAGTACTTGGGGAGATTGGTCCTATAAGAATCCAAATCTAAGTACTACAAAGTGAACTATAAGTCTAGCATAAAATAAGAAATTAGAATCCTAGATGCCCAACTTCAATGTCTTAGATCTAAAAAAATAAATGATGTTAAATTTTAGACCCAACACCTGACAATTTACTTCCTAGCAAATACCTTGCAGTAATAAACATATTACGCAGATTTACTGAATAAAAAGCATGGTTGAGTTTTAACGATTTACAAAACTAAATCAATGGAAGCAAAACATGAAACCAAACACATTTGCACACATCATTTATGGGTAAATACCTCTGGAAAAAACCCTAAGGGAAAACCAATATTGTGATGATTTTATTATTATAAAATATGGGCTCACGTCGTGGGATAATGGCCCACCTAAGGAAGAATACAAAACAGAAAAATAGCCTAGCCTATCACACCTCAATATTTGTCCTTTGATTTAGCTGGATGCTACACCTTTGTTTCCCCTTGCTCCCTTCCTCAAACCTTGCCCCTGCACACTTGAATGAAAGTCCTTCTCCACCCAATCAATGAGATCTCACTATCTCACTTTGTTTGTGCCTACTCCTCTCACCTTAGTTATCTTTTATAATGTTGAGTTTACCCTAAATCCAAAACCCTAGATCTCCAAAGTGATCAATGGTTGAGATTAGATCTCACCAACACTTTTTTTTTTATAAGTAAGAATTTATATAAAAAACCTTCAAAAAACTAGAGTTACAAAATTTACCATAGTTCCGTGTTGTAAAAACTGAATTGCCCTGAGGGGAAACCAGTTCAGCCAGTCGGTATTAGACCAGTCAAAATATCTATCAGTCTTAAAGATACGCCGCAAAGTAGAAAACATAAACTAAAACCTAGAAGCAACAAATTGAATCTGGTACTGGCCTCCATGAGGCAACAGAAGGCAAATCGTGATATGGGGACACCTGTGTTGGTCATATAGTTGGCTTATAACCTAGCTATCCAGATGGAAAGGTGACAAAGGTCGCTGGGTCCCCGAGCTCCTCTTCGACACCTTCCCCCCCCTCCCATTCCATCTGCTTGTGCGTGGCAACGCCTGCGTCACCTTCTTCCTTTCCGGCGTTGGGCCACGTGCCTCCCATTTCCATGGGCTCATGAATGCTCGTTCCTGCTGCAACGTAGTCCTCGGGTGCTTCTTCTTCGACGGGCGTGTATTCCTCATCCATGGCTAGACCCGAGTCACCTTCTCCTGTGGGAAGCCCCCCATCTCCTGAGTTGCTTGCATGTGCATCATCTTCTGCTCCAGCTACGTCTGGTGTAGAGTGGAAGACCCCCTGGAAGGTGGAGAGGATTTGCAGGAGCATAGAGGCCTTACTGTCCAGTATCTTTAGTCGAAACTGGAGGTCGTCCAGACCCTGTCCCAGCTCAAAAACCAGACTGTGGAGGATAGTGATGCTATCTTGCAATTGCGAGTCTGGGACTCAGTCTGAGAAGGAGTGCGGCCCCGACTGAGTCCCATGAAGAAATGGTGGTGCTCTCGAGGGCGGGCGAGTGAAGGAATTCTCTTGCAGGCTAGGTGAGCTCGCTGGTGAGTTTGGTGGGACTGCAGGAGGTGGTACTGATGAAGAGGCCAGGTCAAAGGAGGGTCCTGGGTGGAAACCCAATGAATTTTCGGAGAGAGCCAACCATTCCAGTCGGGTAGCAAGAGGGGAGGAGGGGGCTGGGAGGTCGCTTGGCCCTTGTTCAGATTGTGATTGAGAGGAGTGCGAGGTGGATGATCTAGGGGATGGTGCAGGTGTCGGGTTGAGAACCAATTGTGGCCGGGATGGTTTGCCTCTTTGCCTTGGCATTCTGACGGCCCTGAGGGAGAGAGTATGCCCAGGGGAAGAGTCTAGGTAGATGAGGAAGAGTTAGAGGTAAAGCCAGTTGCAGGGGAGCTCAACAAAGGGAGGAGACTTCTGCAAATGCGACTGGAATGAGGCATGGATTCGTAGTTGCAGAAGGAGGCTATGGCGCATGCACAAAGTAATGACGAATTCATGGAGTTGTGCCATGGAGGGGACAACAGGAGGAGGCAAGGCGCACCAGGAGTAATGGTGCCTGGGTCATCGCAAGTGAAGTTTAAATGCATGGGAGTGGCGGAGTGGTGTGCCACGCTTCAATCACATGGCCATCGCCATGCTGGCTGCCTCGTGCCACCTCCAAGTGCCATGTGTCCCGCACTATCACCCCATCCGGGGACCTGTCCGTGGTTGTGGATTTTTCAATGCACTACTAGAGGATGGGGTGAGTTAGATTGAGGGAAGTTTGGCAGAGGAGCTCTGATCCTTCCCATTTCGTTCCAACATTAGCCAGTTCATCAACAACTTGATTCACCTTTCTCTTGATGTGAGAGGGGATGAAGGCCTGATTAGGTTGGATGAGATCCAAAATTGTTCTTAGTCCATAGAAGAGTCTCCAACAAGGTGAGATTCGCTCTGGGTAAGCTCCATTCAAGATTTTCCCAAAGAGATTGATGATGATTAGCAAGTCCCCTTCAACAACCAACTTGGTGAAGTTGTGCTCAATTGCCAATTGCAAGCCTCTGGTGAGCCCCCATAACTCAACAACATTGTTCGTAGTGTGGCCCAAGATGCCTGCGTTGATGAGAAGTATGTTGCCCAGGTGGTTGTGGAAGACCGCTCCAAAACCAACCGCCCTAGGGTTACCCTTGGAAGCGCCATCAAAGTTGAGTTTGATGAAGCCTTCCGGGGGGGAGACCAATGCGAGGGGCTCCTTTGAAAAGGTTTAGTGGTAGGGGGGAGGGGCGGGCCCTAGGCCAGATTGACATTCCAATGCGACAAGATGCTTTTCTCCAAAGGTGGGCCATTTAGATCCGTTTCATTCCAATGATGTAGCTTGATTGTTTCCAGAATGTTGAGGCAAATTTGTTTCCAACAGTGTTGCCAAGGGAGCTGATCATTCCCGAAGATTCTTGAGTTTCTTTCCTTCCAGATTTTCCAGAGGATAAAACCTGGGAGAAGTTTCCAAATGCGGTTGAGAAGGGGTGATTGAAAAGCGATCTCTCTCCAATCAGCTATGGTGTCGATGATGATGTCCCTCTTGCGATCCAAGGTGCGCATGATCATCGCACATTGTTCCCAGACTTGAGTAGTGTAGGGGGAGGTGTTAAGGAGATGGTTCAATGTTTCTGCGTCTTTCCCACATAGCATACATATGGACGGACCAACAAACCCCCTTTTCAATAGGTTATCCCATGTGAGAATGCTTGCATGAGTAACAAGCCAAAGGAAAAGATTGATTTTTGGCCAGTGTTTTAGGGACTAGATTTTGCTCCACACTTTCTTTGTAGGTAAAGGCTCTGAGTGAGCCTTATTGGCATAGGCCTATTTTATGTTGAAGGTGCCCTTTGGTGAGTGCCCCCATTGGAGGATGTCCTTGCCTATCAAAGTTGGGGATTTTTCTTTCATTGGGATTTTTCTTTCAAGGTGGACCTGTACCTTTAAATGCAGATCTTCACTATTTGATTTCCAGCATCTCCAGGTGGGCTCTGTTGGGTTGTCCTACCAGTAGTCTGCCAATTTTTTTAGTCCTACCTGCGTGGCTGGGATAATGAATGTGTCAGCCCAGGCTTCATGCTCTAGAATTGGTAACTGCTGCCACGAATCTCTCCAAAAAAGAGTTGTTTTCCCATTTCTAATTTCCCAGAAGGCATGATTTATTACAAGATGCTGATTCTGCTTGGATGTCGCCCAAATTAGGGAGCCAGGGTTGTCCCTGTTCCATCTGATCAGGTTTCTCTCCGCCGTGTTGGGGGTATATTTCCTCCTCCTGAGCTTGGCCCAAATATCTTGAGGCCTTTTGAGCCACCTCCACCAGATCTTAGCACTTAGGATTTTGTTCATGGCTAAGGGGTCCCTTGAGCTTTGGGTTTGTAGAGTTTATCCCAGTTGATAAGTGCTAACTTTTTTCCTATTTTGAGGCCTTTCCAAAGGAAATTCCTTTGCAAGGTTTTGATGGCAGTTAGGACAAAGTTTGGGGCCACCAAAGATGAAAAGGTATAAACAGGTAAGGCTTGAAGCACGACTTTGAGGAGAATGAGGCAGCTAGGGAGATTGAGGGCTCGGTAGGTCCAAGAGGTGAGCCTATTTGCAAAGGAGGAGAGGAGATGTTCCCACAAACTATTTTTGAGGGCATTGTCCATCAAGGCGATACCAAGGTACTTGGACGGAAGGGAGCTTTAGGTGAAACCAAGAATTTTAGAGATATGGCGTTGAATCGGAGCTGGGGTGTTGAAGAAAAAGATTTGGGATTTGTCTTTGTTGAAGTCCAGTCCTGAAGAATCACAAAAAGTTTGGAGGAGTGAGAGGAAGGCGTGGGCTTCCATGACAGTGGGGGAGCCCATCATCAGGGTATCGTCAACAAATTGATTGTGAGAGATCAGGGGAGAGATAACATACGGGGGGAGACCAGTCAGCGTTTTGTTTGCGATGGCGGCTTGGATGGAACGACTAAGACCTTTGGCCATGATAATAAAAAGAAAGGGGGACATAGGATCGCCTTGTTTGATTCCTCTGGTGGGGGAGAAGGGGAAAGAGGGGACTCCATTGATAAATATTGAAAAGAAGGAAGAGGAGGTGAGGTTTGAGATCGACTCTACCCAGGTGTGGTTGAAGTCAAAGGCTAGTAGCATAGCACACATGTATTCCCAACTTAACTTGTCAAAGGCTTTGGAAAGATCCAGTTTTAAGAGCATACCTGGCGTGCGGGTCTTCTGCAGAGAGTGAATCACTTCAAGCGCTAAGATGACGTTGTCTAGGATTTGCCTGCCTTCCACATAACCCGATTGCTCTGGAGAGATGACCCGGGGTAGGATGGGTTGAGTCTCCTAGCGATCACCTTGGTTAGAAGCTTGTAGATGATATTGCAAAGAGCGATTGGTCGGAATTTCTTAGGGTGATTGATCTGCCCCTCTTTGGGAATGAGGGTGAGGAATGTTGCGTTGAGAGCCGGGAGGACTTGCCCTGAGATTCTGGAGTATTCAATGATTTCCCATACCTATTCCTTGATCCTCTGCTAACAGTGATGGAAAAAATCACTAGTAAAGCCATCCGGTCCCGGAGCCTTTCCTTTGGGGGTGTCCTGAAGCACTTGATATACTTCTTCGAGAGTGATGGGTCTGAGCAGGGAAACATTCTATTCTTGAGTGATTAGGGTGGGTATGTGCTACGTGACTTTGGTGATGGCTTGGGATCTGTTCTGTTGAGGCTCTGTCAGGAGATCTTTATAATAGGCAACTGATTCCTTTTCCAGGTCCTCATGGGAATGGATGATTAGACCATTGCTGGAAGTTAACTGCATGATTCGATTTGTATGCCACCGTTGGAGGATGGATCTGTGAAAAAATTTGGTGTTTTGGTCACCCTCCTTGAGCCACTGGATGTGCAATTTTTGTCACCACAGAATCTCTTCTTGGTCTTTCCTGTCCTCCAACTAGTGGCCTATCGACGCTTCTTGGGCTTTAAGATCTTTAGAGAATCCGTGCTCCAAGATTTGTCTTTGCACCATGCTCATTTGATCCGCCAGATTCTTTTGGGCTTCGAAAATGTTGTCAAAGGTTTGTTTGTTCCAAAGTTTGAGTTGTTGCTTGAGATTTTTGAGCTTTTGCTGGAAGCGGTACATCTTGGAGCTGTAAGGTATCACCGCCTCCCTCCACCACTCATGGACCTTTTGTTGTAATTATGGGTGACTGAGCCAAAACTACTCAAACCTGAAGGGTTTCTTCCCCGGGGTGGCTGACACATCCAACCATAGCTGTATAGGCCAGTGGTCCGACCCATGAAAATCTAGTATGCTCGCCTCTAGAGCTGTGCCTTCCAGTAGCAAGGAGTCTGAAATTAGGAAACGATCCAGCCTGCAGGCTATTTGATGCATTCCGGTTCTCCTGTTTGTCCAGGTGAAGGTACCATTGGAGGTTTCTAGGTCAATGAGTTTGGTGTTGTCTAGAGGATTTTGTAAGTCGCCAGATTCTAGTTCCAGGCACCTTATTCCTCCTCTTTTTTCATCCAGATTACGTATCAAGTTGAAGTCTCCTCCTAAAATCCATCTTCTCTCCTTGGTTAAGGTATATAGGTACTCCATATTGTGAAGGAAGGCCTGCTTGTCCCTAGAGATGGCCGGTCCATAGACATTTGAGAGGTAGACAAGCTTGTTGGAGCTAATGAGCCTGTAGGCGGCCGAGATAGACCATTTGGTTGTGATAAAGTTTTCCATAATGATTGTGCTGGGGTTCCAGAGTAAAGCTAGACCCCCAGCTGTACCTATGGCCGCTGTGGATACTGCTTTCCCTTGCTTCCAGTAATAGGGGAGAAGCTTGTCCATGTCTTTGGTTGCGCATTTTGTTTCTTGGAGCATCATGATGTTAGGTTTCTCTGTTAAGCTAAAATCTCGTAGCAATTTTTGCTTGCTACGACCGTTGAGACCTCGTATGTTCCAGAAGATGACATTCATGAGGAGGAGGGGGAGGGGAGAGGGGGAAAGCTGTCTGAGATGAGGTGGATCTGACCGGAGTTCACCATGAAGTGACCTATCTCTTGTATAAGCTTACTTGTCGACTTCCTTCCTCTCTTCTTTTCATCCTTTTGAGGTTTTTGCTAATCCTTCTGCATATTCCCTTGTATTCCCAATCCCGCACTGGATCTGGCGGTGGATCCAACGAAGGAGTTGAGGAAGACCTTGTGGACTTTTTGCAGTTGGTCTGGAGGTATGGTGTAAAGTTTCTGGTGTCGAGAGGCGTGCTCTAGGTGCTCCAGGTCCACGCCTGCTAGTTCTTGCTTGTCAAGATCCATATCGACATCCGCGTCCTCTGATTCTGGTTGATCCACAATTCGAATATTGGGGCAGGTTGGAGAAGTGTTGGGTTCGACTCCTAAGCTGCTCCTACTTTCTCTTTGCCTGTTTGCTGGGGCGTTTTCTCCATCGACGCTGCTTGAGAGACTGAAGGATTCTCCGGTTGATCTTGTAGGATCTCATATTTGTTGTTGGTGGACAGATCCTTAATGGCCTGGGTTATCTTCTTTCTTCTGCCTTGTTTGTGCTTCCCAGGCACCTGAGCGAAGCCATCCTTGTCTTTGTCGGCATCTGGGTTCCCATCTTTGTTCGCTACATTTAGGGGGAGGTCTCTAAAGATATGCCCATGCTCATGGCATTTCCTGCACCAGAACATAATATGTTCATAGTCAATGGTTTGCATCCAGTCCTCATCATGGTATTCTTGGGCTATGGATCTAGGGAGCGACTTGGCTATATTCAGGTAGACACAGATACGTGCATAGGAGGTGTATCTTCTTTTCTTTGTTGCCTCCGAAGATTTAACATAAAATCCAATGGTGTTGCCTATGCCTACAAGTACCTCTTCTAGCCAGAATTCCTGCGGTAGGGAGTATAGTCTGATCCATACGGGTGCATGTGAAAAGTCTTTCATTTCAGGACTAAATTTCTCTGTCCAGAACCTCAAGAAGAGTCCCGCTGAGTTGAAAAAATACGGCCCTCCGTCAAAGATGCAATTTCTGTCCTCTAGGTTGTGCAGGATGATGGTGAAGAAACCCTTGGAACCTAGTTGTACCTCATAGTGTTCTTTGGGCTTCCACCATTGATGTATCCATTTGATTAGGTCATGTTCTGAGGGCCAGAGCCCTAAATTTTTTTCCACTAAGGCATAATCTCTCATATATTGTTTCTGTTCCTCGATGCGAGGTGTGATGATGATGTATTTCGGGGCTTGTGGTGCTTGGGGAATACACTTTCCTGGTAACCATGGTCGTGACGCGCTTGTGGGTGGCGACGCTTTCCCTGAGTCTATGTCCATTTATTTGTCCTTGAAAGTTCCCTCGGCCAATAAATGTGAGAGAAGATCAGGAGGAGGTTCGAAGGTGGGACGCCTGGAGCCCTCTCCATTGCTTCCATTCGTCATTGCCTGGCTTTAAGAGGGGCATCTCGGCCCTCCCTGCTTCAGAGGCATGAGCCCCTATGGGGGAAAACAAGTTTAGCAGAGCAGCATAAACCTAACCCTAGCCTAGCGCAACCAAAGCTTCGAGGGATTAGTGATCTCACCAACACTTTAGATCAATGGATAGGATTTAATTTAATTCACTTATGCCAAAACTTAGGCATTTAATTAAATTAAACTAAATTAATCACAAACAAGAATTCACTTTAATAATCACTTTATTAAAATGAATTTCCTAAGTCTTGAGAGGTATTAAGAATGACTTTCACATGTTAGACACAAAACCAATGTGGAATTACCTGTCTGATGCTACAAACATCAATGCTCCCTCTTAGTGAGGAAGGTACTTCTCAAAGAGCCACCAGGAACTGGTTCTCCCTTCGATCCCGGTACAATGTCACACACATCATCTTGCACACTGACATCCCTCCAACCCTGTTGGTCAACTACTCCCTGAACACTGGAAGTCTTGGAATCGATGATGCTACATATTAGTTCCCTGACATATGGAAACTTATTCAGAGGTATGCTCTCCATGTCTGTCATGCTCCTGAGAATCCCTCAATGTCATCTCATACCAACTAGGTCTCCTAACAGAACTGGAAGGGGTTAACTCCATCTTCCCATCTAAAGGTTGGCTCCCTACACTGGAAGTTTGTGAACTTTTCTCACCCTTTGAAGCCTCCTACTCCTCGTCCTTTACCACTGACATTGATCCATGATCCAAGATCCTCTTGGACCCAATAACAAGCTTTCCCTGCAACCTTTATACCTTTCCCTCTCTGAAACCAATGCTAATTGTTGTTTCAAGGCTAGCTCCCTCTGAATGTATGAGAACTTGTCCGTTTTGGAGCAAGACTACAAACCCCTTGTCCTCCAGAGATGAGACTGAGAGAAAATTCATCTTTATCTCTAGGACATACAATACATTTTCCACCTCTAGAGAAACTCTCGACTCTATCTGGAACCTGACTATCCCAACTCCCTCTACACCACACTTGGAATTGGTGCCAAGATCCACATGTAGAACTGAGTCTGTCTTTGACCAACTGGTGAACAACTCATGTGTTCCTGTCATGTTTGTTGTCCACTGAGAAAAGAAATACAACCAACTCCTGGGGCTCATATCTGCTGCTCAGATCTGTCCTAGTTACCATATGTGTCTGTTGTTGCCCTGTCGACTTCTCTTCTCCTTTGGATTGAACAAATCTCTAGGTGAAAGTCCTTCTTCACCCCTTGCTAAGATCTCCTTATGCAAAGAGTCCTTCTTTGCTATATCTATGAGTCACCAACTCCAATAGATCTGTCATCCCCTGATCTCTGGATGAAAGTCCTTCTTCACGCATTCGAGATCCCCTTGAGTCATAATCCCTCATGACTAAGGCACTTGAGAAAAGGTCCTTCTTTGCTCCAAAAGTGGATGACTCAGGCACATGAGAAAAAGTCCTTCTTTGCTCATATGTACTCTCTCATATGGCCTAGATATCTACGTGAAAGTATTTCTTCACCTATCTAATATCTCCATGTTGGCTACCCAGACCCCTGCCCGAATTTCTTCCGCTACCCAACAAAAATTTTGTGTTTCCTGGACTTTGCTGCCCGGATCTCCTGCCCACTGCTTAGACCTCCTACCCACTTCCCGAACCTGTTTCTCATGCCCTCTGCAACCTATAGCCCTGTGACGATTGTGCTGGTTTCTGTGGCACTGTCTGCGGCAGTCGCTTCTCCCTTGCATCATGAACCTACGGTTTCTCTATGCAGTTGCTTCCTTTTCCTCTGCCACATGTGAACTCTCCCAACAACTGCACCCCAGTATACAACACCCACTACCGATGCTACTTGTTGGTTGCTCCACAACACCCATGCCCTCAGCCGCTACTTCCTTTACCGCCCTGCTCTCTCAGTCGCTCAACCCACGAATTCTACCAGTCGTCACTTTAGCACATGTGGTTACTTCTGCAAATGTTAGTCCATGCAACCATACAACTTTACGACAACTGTAAGACCCCTACGACCTTCCCTTTTTTTCTTTTTTTCCCCGCAAACTTGCAAAAATAAATAAATTCGTGTGCTACAAAATTACAACCTGTGCACTTGGCTTCTCCCTTAGAGCCTCGGCTCTGATACCATGTTAAATTTCAAACCCAACACCTGGTAATTTACTTCCTAGCAAATACCTTGCAGTAATAAATGTTTATGCAGATTTACTAAATAAAAAACACGGTTGAGTTTTAATGATTTACATAATTAAATCAGTGGAAGAAAAATAGGAAACCAAACACATTTGCATACTTAATTTCTAGGTAAATACCTCTAGAAAAAACCCTAAGGGAAAACTAGTACTGTGATGATTTTATTATTATAAAATCTAGGCGCATCCTAGGATAATGGTCTACCTGAGGAAGAATACAAAACGACAAAATAACATATCCTATTACACCTCAAGATCTATCCTTCAATCTTGTTGGTTGCTACTCCTTTGTTTCCCCTTGCTCCCTTCCTCAGACCCTTCCCTTGCACACTTGGATGAAAGTGCTTCTTTATCCAATCAATGAGATCTCACTATCTCACTTTGTGTGTGTCTCCTCCTCTCACCTTAGCTTCCTTTATAATGTTGAGTTTACCCTAAATCCAAAACCCTAGATCTCCAAAGTGATCAATGGTTGAGATTAGATCTCACCAACACTTTAGATCAATGGATAGGATTTAATTTAATTCACTAATGCCAAAACTTAGTCATTTAATTAAATTAAACTTAACCATAAAAAGGAATTCACTTTAATAATTACTTTATTAAAGTGAATTTCCTAAGTCTTGAGAGGTATTAAGGACGACTTCCACATGTTAGATACAAAACCAATGTGGAAGTACATGTCCGATGCTACACACATCAACAAATGATCAAAGAGGGTAGGGAAAGAGTGAACTATAGCTTACAATAATCTTCCAATGTGGCAAGGTGCCCTTTTGTGGCTTTTTAGTAGCTCCTTCCTCCAAGATACCTACAATATAAAAGAGGTATTCCAAAATATAACCATTGAACAAACACTCAAGAAAGAATATTCACAATAATATAGCAAGGCAAGACAAGTTTCTTCCAATTATTCTCCAACCAGATGTTAATTTTCTAATCCCAACCCTAGATAAATGATTTCCTAGTGAGTTCCTTGCTGAAATAAATAATTGCAGCTTAGTGAATAAAATATACTTGTTGGAATACCTAACATAAACAAATAGCGAAAGAAAAACAAAACCCAATTTCACAATGACACATGCACAACAAATTTCTTCACTTCAAACCAACTCTTCATTAAAATAATATCCAAGCTTACAAGTGCTTCCCTTATAGGGAAAACTGTCCACGGAGAAAAGAAAAACTTTCTACCAAACATGGGTGCCCGAATTGCCCTGCAACCTGCCTGAACTGCCCATCAACTTGCCTGAACTTCCCATTGAATTGTAAGGGTTTTCCGTGGCCCGTACAGGATGTACGACCTGCCCGCGGCCTGTATGATGTTGCTTGCAACCTTCCTTATCACTTCCCACGACAATATGGTGGTTGCACATACCTTCCACCTACTGTTCTTGGCTCTCCTCTCTTCCAGACTGAGTAAGAAGTACTTCTCTTACTCTCCATGTGTCATTGACTCTTTTCTTGTGCATCTTCTCCTCTCACCTTGACTGCTTTTATAATCTTGAGTTGAACCCTATGTAATGTTCCTAACTCGGCTATTCTAGGAAACACTGCTAAACTGACAAATCCATTGTCTAATCTGATACTCTGGGGGTTTCTAGATGTGTTTGAGTTAATGTTTTAACATACTTGGTGATTTTCTCATGTGTGTTTCATTCAATTAATTTCTAGGCAGAATATACGATGCATAAAGAATAAGGAACAAACACCATCTCATTCATATGTATTATGAGGGAAAAAACAGGAAATAAAATAATGTGTTGAAAGCAGATGAAATCATCAGCTATATCTCATTGATCGTCACTAGAATACAAGAAACTAATATAAATACTTGTGATCAGCAGATGAATGCATATCTACACATGCACTGATAGATAGACAAAAAAGATGCAGTTCCGGAAACTCGCGACAACTATTGCAACTTTGAAAAACTTGCCCTGGTGGCTATACTCGATAGAATTGCTTGGAAATTGTGCCAAACTGAGTTCCCTAGCCTCTAGACTACTACTGATAATTGAGAGACTAAATATCGGACTACGAAAACTCTGGATGTCATCCCCTAGGGGGTTGTGCACCTCTTGGGCTCAATAAGTGTGCCCTAGTGATTCCATCGACGAAATATGTTGCTAGATATATTGAAATGTGCGCACTGGCCAATGTTGTATTGGGTTGGAAGGGTTTCCTTGGATCTGATCCGGAACTCCCTCTAGAACCCCAAATGTCCCTCCTCAAGAGCTGCACAATTTCTCGATGTGTGTTGTGGACTGAGAGATTCCACCATCATAATCTGGTGATTGGTGGCTCAAAATATGCACACTGGCTGGTCCTGAATTGAGTCGGTAGGAATTTTCAAGTTAATCTCTGGTCTCATGTAGCTACACAAAAACCCTCTCTAACCCTTGTGCCCTCCCTGGCTGAGCTACTCAATCACTACAAACTGGATACTCCTGAATAGCATGGTGAAATACCTGGATGGTATCTCTAATAGGCTAGGGTGTGTCTCTCAACACCGAAACCATTCAAGGTGGTGGTTTCCTCCAGAAATCCACAAAATAACAAAAGGTCCATTCATCTCCTCCTCTGGAAACTCTCCCAACATCAAATCATAACATAATAATCAATTAGGTTGTTGTACCCTTCCTTTATAGCTTCCCGAAACCCTAATTAGTTGTTGACCTTTTCTCTCCAAGTGACTTTTACTTTATTTTATTATTCCTTGATTAAATCACTTAATTAATTAATTAACCATTTTACTTAAAAAAAAAGTGATTTATGCATCCTTATGGCTTCTCCGACCACTAAAGTCACTTCTCATCATATTATCCTATAGTGTTCTTCCTCCCAATTTCGATGAGCTATTACACTAAGAGGTTTCTCCAAGTAATATGCCCATTATGGCCTTCTTAGTGAATTTAATTAAAATATGATCCATAATAACTCAAAATTACAGAAATCGTCGGAATACAACATAACCAAAGCCAAGGTGTGCGGAATGGATCCTGCTGATGAACAATTCAAGTCAGGCCCAATAAAACCCCTCAATATCTCCTGAACTTGCGGTCACCTCTATTTGTCTACTCTGGTAGGCATACCACTCTGTAATGTAATAATGTCCAAAAATGGGGACATTACAGTGCTCCCTGCTGGAATATTGCTTGTCCTCAAGCAATAACTGAATCAATCTGCATATGATACTGGGGTCCGATATCCACCTATGTGGCACAAAGTTGACTCCCCTCAAGATGTGGCCTCTCCAAGTGCTCACGATGCATGACACCCAAATGCTCCCGATGAGTAGAATGATCAATGGCCAAAGAGTCTCAGTCAACTCCCCAAGCAACCACTCTACTCGAAACTCAACTCCATCAAACATTGAACTACCAAGCATTCCAATCCCTAGATCCCATATCAAGATGTGAGCTGCAATGCCCCATGAAGTATAGTTCTGTAACATATCAACACCATGAGTCTCTTGCAAATAACACACAACCTCAATGTTGATTTTTCATTAAGCTAGGCTTAAGCATGAAGTTCATTCCAATTTTAGCATTTTACTTGAACCATAGACAATTGTAGTTACACCATAAACAATTTGCTGCAGTAACTGAGATCACAAGAAGAAACACCATGCACAAGTAGACAAGAAGTATCCTGAGAAACCCTTCTCAACAAGGGAAGAAAACCCAACCAATCATTTTCTATATTATTCAAGAGAAAGACCTCCCACACCATAAACCTAACAAACAAAAGGGTGCTAAAAAAACCTTATAAGACTAGCGCCCAAGAGAGGTGCACAATTTTCCCAAGAACACGTGCTTGCTGAAATTTCCAAACTCACACTTGTGTTATCATTCCTCAATGGGGAATTTACCTTTATTTATATTAGACTGAGCCTATCAATAGTAGTTTCTATTGGCACAATAGGTCTGACCTCAATAACTAACAATATAATTAATAATTACCATATTAATTATCTTTTACATTTAATTATCTTTCACTTTATGGTGGGGCTGACCTGTACCCTTTACATCACAAATAGGGTTACAGGTTAGTCTGACTCGTGTACAATATAGAAAGGGATCTCATACACCCACTAGTGCTAAGACAATAGGGGCACATCCATCTATGCTTATCCATAGGGATGTACACATCTCTATCTCACTGCATCTCACATGAGAACCACATTCAGTAGTGCTCATCCAAAAGGATCACGTTCACCTGTGCTCAGCCACATGCACGTCCAACTCAACCGATCTCTATCTCACTACTTCTCATAGGAGAACCACACTCACTAGTGCTCAACCACTAGGATCACACTCACCTGTGCTCAACCATAGAAACATCCAACTCAGTAGATCTCTTTCTCACTGTGTCTCATAGGAGAATCATCTGGAGTATCACATCATATCAACTCTCTACACATAGGAGGCCAATACATCATTTCATCTTTGTCTCAGAGGGAACGATACACCCAACTCATGGGCTTCCCCACACAGGGGCACATAAAATTCCATCTCCATCTCACAGAAGAACCACACACCCAACTCATAGGCTTCCCTACACAGGGCAAACAACATTCCATCTCCATCTCATAGAGGAACCACACACCCAACTCATGGGATTCACCACCTCACACATGGGCACAACGTTAATCCATCTCTATCTCAGAGAGGAACCACACACCCATCTCATGGGAAAAATGTTCCATCTCTATCTCGGAGAGGAACCACACAACCATCTTATGGGAACACCCAACTCATGGAATTCCTCACCCCACACAGGGGCACACAACGTTCCTTCTCCATCTCAGTGAGGAACCACACACCCAAATCATGGGCATACCCAACTCATGGGCATACCCAACTCACGGGCTTTCTCTCAGGCTGACTCACTTAGTATGTGTCCTAGAGGATGTCTCACACAGCTGTAATCATCAACATTCTCTCTCATCTTGGGAGGCATTCTCCATCAGGCCAAGTCTCGCACGAAAGTACTCAAACTTCGTCTTGGATGTAGTCATCAACACTCCCTCTCATCTAGGGAGGTATTCTCCACCAAGACAATTTCTCACGGAAGTACTTGAACTTCGTATTGGAAAGTGGTTTGGTGAAGATATCTGCAATCTGCTTATGTGTAGGAAGGTACTACACGTGTACTGCTTTCCTCTGCAACATGTCTTTGATATAATGATATTTTATCTCAATGTGTTTCAATCTATCATGAAACACAGGGTTCTCATAGAGCTTCACACATCTCTCGTTATCACAATGAATAAAAATAGGATCCATCTCAAGATCAAATAAATCTGTCAGAATCTTGCAAAGCCACACTGCTTTGCAGACTGCCACATTCAATGCTATATGATCTGCTTCTGCGGTACTCAAGGTCACAGAGCTTTGTTTCTTGTTGCATGAGAAAATTGAAATATCCCTGATCCAACTGATCTGGATATATACTGCTGATATAGTGTTCTGTCTCACGGATCTGATACTCTAGGGGTTTCTGGATGCGTTTTATCTTCAAATCTGATACTCTGGGGGTTTCTAGATGCGTTTTAGTTACGTGCTCGATATGTTTTGTGATTGTTTCATGTGCATGTTATACATTATGGTTTAAACAATATATATATATATATATATATATATATACTCTAGGGGTTTCTGGATGCGTTTTAGTTACGTGCTCGAGATGTTTTGTGATTGTTGCATGTGCATGTTATACATTATGGTTTAAACAATATATATATATATATATATATAATGCATGCTGAAATAAGGAACAACAACCGCCCAAAATATGTATTATGAGGCTTAAGCAGGGAAATACAATGAAATACTAGAAATATAGAAAATAGTCCTCAGTTAGTTCTCATGGATCATCACTGGAATAAAAGCAGATAAAATAAAATACCCATGATTAGAAGATGAAGGCAGATCTGATGCATGCACGGATAGATCGACAAAATCATCAGTTCCAGAGAAGCACCATAATCGCTACAAACTGGAAAACTCGTCTGGAAGGCTATAACCGTCGGAATGAGCTGGAAACTATCTCAACAGAAGCGCCCTGGTATCTAGACTAATCCTGGTGACTATCAGATGAAATATCTATCCTCTGAGGCTCCATATCTCACCCTATGGGGGTCTGTGCACCTCCTGGGCTCCCTTAGTGCGCCCAAATTATTCCACCAACGAAATCAACTGCTATATGTCTTAAAATGTTCGCCCTAAAAAATGTGGAACTGGGTTGGAAGGGTTCCTCAGATATGATCTGAAACTCCATCTATAGCCCCAACTGTCCTTCCTCAAGAGTTGTGCCCTGGATGGCTGACTGGTGCACCCTGAAGTATTCCACCGTCGAAATCTGATGGTAGGTGGCTCAATCTATGTACCCTGGTTGGATATCAACTGGGTCGGAAGGGATCTGCAATACAAGCTATGATCTCGTGTAGCTACACAAATCCTCTCTCTGACCTTGCGCCCTCACTGGCTGAGTTGCGCAACATTGCAAACTGAATACTCCTGAATAACATAGTGAAATACCTGGATGGTATCTCTGATGGGATAGGGTGTGTATCTCAACACCAAAACCGATCAATTGTGGTGGTTTCCTCCATAAATCCACAAAACAGTAGAAGTCGAATCTCCTCCTCCTCTGGGAACTCTCTCAACATCAAATCATACCATAACATAATGAGGAATTAGGTCGAATTCCTCCCTTTATACTCTTCCCGATCTAATTCACCATTGACCTCACTTAATCTAGGCGCTTTTCCTCCTAAGGTGAGTAATGAATTAATTAAGTCCCCCCTTTCGTTCACCTTTTCGTTCAATTTCTCCGTTGACTTAGGCTTAAGTGTCATTTCCTATCTTTTTGGATTAATTCATCGTTTAGCCATCAATTCTCCCTTATTTCTCCTCTAGTTCCCTGTTTTTTCCTGACTATAGTCTACGGGAACAGATAGAATACTAAGTCATTCCCTGTTGGCCTACTCTTGGGAACGAGACATCACAATCCTCCCTTCCAAAGATTTCTTGTCCTCAAGCAACATCAATCGCAGGTGATGCAAAATATGCTCCACCTCCCACATGGCATCCTCCACTTGAAGTCCCCTCCATATAACTAAGCACTTCCTCATGATCCTGTTCCTCAACCTACACTCTCTCTTCTCGAGCACCTCCTCTGGCACTAACTCCAATTGGCCCTCCTCATCTAAGGGTGGAAACTCCTCAGACGTGCTACTCTGCTATCCCACTACCTTTTTAAAGAAAGAAATGTGAAAGATGTTATGAATCTTGCTACCCTCTGGTAGCTCTGGCTCGTATGCCACCTTGCCTACCCTCCTAATGACTGTGTATGGCCCATAAAATATCAACTTTTGTTTCTCTGCTCCTCTCCTCTTCAAGGAGGACTGTTGGTATGGTTGTAACTGCAGAAAAACCATTTCCCCAACCTCGAAACTACACTCTACCCTCTACCTATATGCATAGATATTTTGCTGGTTCTGTGTTGCCTGCAAGTTTTCCTTCACTTCCCGCAAAATACTTTGGCTCTCCTCCACCCAATCTTTGGCTCCCGAGACCCTGCTATCCCCAAATACAGTCGCCACAAAAGTGCGTGCATCGTATCCATACAATTCTCTAAATGGTGACATCCTGATAGACATATGGTGAGTCGTGTTGTAACAATACTCACCCATGTGAAACCACCTCGCCCATGTGCGTTGTTTTCCTCCCACATACATCCTCAGATACCCCTCCACCCATTTGTTGACAATGTTTGTCTGTCCATCTGTCTGTGGGTGGTAGCTAGTACTTGTGGCTAGCTCTATGCCTGTCAATTGAAAAAGCTCCTGCCAAAATGCGTTGATGAAGCGCCCATATCTATCATTGACTATCTACTTGGGTAGGCCATGCAACCTGAATACCTCTATGAAAAATAACTTTGCTACCTGTATGGCCTTGTAGTCTGTGGGTATGGCAAATAAATGTGAAAATTTGGTCAGCCCATGGACCACCACAAATATATAGTCCCTGCCCTGCACTCGAGGAAGGCCTGTAATGAAATCCATAGAAATGCTCTCCCATTTCTGCTCTAGAATGGGTAGAGGCTGAAGTAACCCCACTGGGTGTGTCTGCTCGGACTTGTTTTGCTGACAAGTCGTGCACTCCCAGATGTGCTTCTGTACATCATCCTTGAGACCCTTCCATGAGAATCTCTCCCTGATCTGCTTGTAAGTTTTGAAGTACCCCATGGTGCCCTATTGTAGGCGAATCATGACACACCTTCACAATCTTCCCCTTTAAGGTAGATTCTGGAACCAAGTAGATCCGATCCTTGTAGAAAATGACATCATTTGGTACTCGATATCTATCATAAACCACCTAACCATCCATCACCTCACAAGTTTTTTTTTTTTTTGAAGTATTCTACCAACAAATGTGCTTTCTAATATGTGCAAATGTCCATCATCAAACACCGTGGTGGCCTCCTAGACAAGGCATATTCCATGACCTTCCTTTTTCCATTGACATACTCAATGTAAAATTCAAAGGATTGGATCTTCGAGACCCACTTTTGCTACCTCTCACTGAGGTCTTTTCGATCCAGGAAATACTTGAGACTGTTGTGATCAGTCTTCAATACAAATTTGGTACCCACCAGATACTGCCTGAATTTGGTTAAGGCGTGCATGATTGCTAGCATTTACTTGTCGTAAATAGAGTAGAGTCACTACGAATCGCTAATATTCCTACTCTCAAACACAATGGGATGGCCTCCCTGCATCAACACTGCTCCAATCCCCACCCCTGACGCATCGCACTCCAAGATGAATGACTGCGAGAAGTCCGAAAGGGATAGAAGAAGGCATGTGCTCATAACCTCCTTCATGTTCTCAAATTTCTGTTGTGACTCCTCTGTCCACTGAAAAGAACCCTTATTGGTCAAATCTGTGAGTGGTGCTCCTAACTATGAAAAAACCCTTACAAACCTCCTGTAATAGCTTGACAACCCAAAAGAGCTCTTCAACTCTGTCAAACTCCTAGGTGTTGGCCAATCCAAAATGGACATGATCTTCTCCTGATGTACCTGAACCCCTTGTGCACTAATGATGTGGCCCAAGTAAAACAACTCTGTCATCCCAAACTCACACTTGGACTCTTTGGCGTAGAGTGATCGCGCCTCCATGATGCTCAACACCTCCACCAAGTGCACCATATGCTCTTTCCATGTCTTGTTGTAGACCAAAATGTCATCGAAGAAAACCAAAATTGATTTCCTCAACTGCCCCCTGAATATGTGGTTCATGCAAGACTGGAATGTAGCTGGTGCATTGGTTAGCCCGAATGGCATAACCGAAAACTCGAAATGGCCAAAATGGCACCAAAATGTCATCTTCTCTATGTCCTTGTCTCTAATGTTGATATGATGATATCCAAAGCGTATATCAATCTTCGAGAAGAAAACTTCCCCATGCAGCTCATTCATCAACTCATCAATGCAAGGGATATGATATCGATTCTTGATGGGTTTCTTATTCAAGGCCCGATAATTGATGCACATCCTCATGTTACCATCCTTCTTTAGGACTAAGACAACTGGAGAGGCAAATGGACTGCTACTAGGTCTGATGTGTCCCATCGCCAACAATTCCTTGATTTCTTTTTCTATCTCATCCTTGAACCTCTTAGGATGACAATAGGGTGGGGTGATCATGGGTTTGACCCTCTCCTCTAACTCAATGGTGTGCTCAAATCCCCTATCCAACAGTCTCCCTGGCGGATTTGAGCCAAAAACCTGCTGATGTCATCCCAACAAGTTCCTAATCTCTATCTGATACTGTTGTCGCCCTCAAAATCCTTTCGTGTAGTGATCAAGCACTTTGTGGTGAATGCTACCTCCTCATGACTAAAGATCCTCTCCATCCTCTTGGCTGAGACTGTTCTGGGTGCTCCTGTTGACATGCTCCTCAGAACAACCCTCTTCCCATCATTGTCTCTGAACCCCATCTCCAAGTTTTGGTAGTTGGTGGTGATTTTACCCAAGGTGATCAACCACTGGACTCCCAAAACCACATCTGTTTATGATAGGTCAACCACATAAAGTGTATCTCTCACATTGTAGTTTTCTAAATTGATCTCCAAGTCCATAACTCTATCTAGATACTCCACTGTATGACCATCTTCAACTGCAAAATCAAATCCCTCAAACTCCTCTATCTGAAGGGGCTGTCTCGATACCAATGAAGCATCGATAAAGTTGTGGGTGGCCCCACCATCTATCAGGGCGATAGCCTGTTGCCCCTGAATAGTCCCTCTGATCCGGAGGGTGTTGTACCTGGGAACACCAGAAAGGGTCTCTATGACTCCTCCCTTAACTAGTTTCTGTCTGATAGCCTGCTTAGGAGGCTATGGAACGACCGGTGGGTAGGCCACTGCCGATGTGGGTGGTCTATGGGGAGGCTTGTCCTCCACCTTCTCTGTATCCTCCTCTTAGTTGGTGGATTCACTGTCCTACTCCTCCTCCTCACTATCCACACTATCTGTTGCCACCTTAATATAGTGAATCTCTCCCTTGCCCATGCACCTGTGGCCTGGGACCCAAGGATCTCTGTAGTTGAAGCAAAGGTTCTCCTTTATGATCTCTCGTCTCGTCTCATAATCCAACTTCTCCTTTCCCTTCCATTCCCTCTATAATGGCTTCCAGTATCGATCCTTATGTGGTACGAAGGGTTTGGAAGAGGGTTTAGTTTTTGGCACTGAGTCTGCCAAATCTCTAGTGTGTAGGATGGCATATTGCAAGGTGTGAAGCCGGTATGGTTTCGGCCATCCTCTCAAGGGTTCTGTGAGCCCTTTTGTGAATAACATGATTAGCTGGGGCTCAAATATATGTCACTACCACTACTACCCGTTGAAGCTCTGAGATGAATGCCTCTATTGTGCCAGTTTGTCTCAACTCGGCTAGATCTTTGAAATGGATTTTTGTATCCCTCTTGTCAAATCTGTCCACGAGTCTCTCTGTAAACTCCCTATAGGAGGTGATGCGACTGTGACCCAATGTCACCAATCCATGATACCACCACTCGTGTGCCTCACCCTCCAAGTGTAAGGTAGCGAAACTAATGGCCTCTATCTCGGTCATCTGGTTGAACTTGTAGTAAGTGTCTAGCTTCTGTACCAAAGCTCTGGTGATGCATTTGGATGATCCGTCGAAAGAAGGTATGGTGATTTTACCAACTTTTCGGATAAAATCTATGCTATGCCCCTGTTGTTGTTGCGATCCTCCTCTCTGTGGTTCTCTGGGGCGGTTCTTGATTCTGAGTCCACAATACTCGACTAGGGTCATGTCTTGATGGAAGTCATGGCCCAATGCTACATACTCCCTCTGGTACTCTGCAATGTCCTCTGCATGAGTGGGAGACCTCTGTGCTATCGACAGTTGTGTTGCTACTGGGGGTGCCCTTTGGAAACTAGGAAACAAAGGTATGGGAATCCTACTTGAAGAGGTGTATGTGTGAGTAGGTGAATGGGGTCTACTGCCTGCCCCTCAGTTCCCATGTGCTGCATGTGGGGATTCTGTGCCTGGGGTGCCCACTATAGCCAATCTATCATCCATTTGTGCCAAGCACTGAGTCATGGTCCACTGACTAGCTAATATATCGTTGATAACCTGCATGAAGGTTTCCTATGTATCCATAGGGGCCTTACCACTGTCCTCTGGTTGCTCATATCTGTCTCCTAGCATCCTCTTTTCCTCGTGCACAACCTCACACTCTGCCCTTCTCTTTGCTTCTCTGTGCGCCTCTTCCTCTTCCTCTGAGTTGGGAGGGAAAGGAGGAAATTCAGGCCCAGGCCTTGTTTCCTTCTGCCTATTGTAAGTAACATAGTTGTCACCTACATGCTTGACCATTTGGGACTTTTGCTGCACTCATCGTCTTTAGTCACAGGCTGGTAGGACTAAATATCTGATACCACTAAAATATCCCTGATCCAGTTGATCTAGATATCTATTGCTGATCTAGTGTTCTGTATCATAGATATGATACTCTGGGGGTTTTTGGTGTTGGAAATATAACTGAGAAGGGGGGGGGTGAATCAGTTATAATATAAGCTTAAATGTTTTTGTTCTTTTCTGAATATTTCTAAATTATTATTTAATGTGTTACTGATAACTTAACATGCATAGATAAACAATATTTGATCCATCACACAGAATACATAGAGACACAGATTTCTCATGAGGAAACCCATAAAGAGAGAAAACCTCTTCTTCTTAGGATGTCAATCAAGATCCAACTTTCATGTGCATCACAATATTTGAGCTCCAACTCAAATATGAGGCTAAAACCTCTGATAGAAAGCTACAACTTGCAGAGAGCACCAACTCTCAGATTTCTCTAGCACCGACTAGAAGGAAGCACCAACTCCCAGAATATCTTCTAGCACCAACTAGAATTTAGAGGACTGCAATCCTCCCTAGCACCACCCTACCACCCTAATTGAATATTACAAAAAATTACTTACTTGATCTGCCTCTGATATGGTCTGTTACAACTCCATGACTCCTCTTCCTTCTTCAATTTCTATACTCTGTTCTTGTTCCTCATCATTTAGCTTCTATGCTCTGCTCTTTTTATTCTTGCGCATAACACTCTCAACTTCCGATTGTCCACTATGTCTCTTCCTACTCACATGCCTCACTCACCAAAATACACACTCTCTCTTCTCTATTCTTCATGTCATTCACACGTCAAGTCGTCTGCCTGATCATCATACAAACTCTTCATCTTCTCTCATCGTTATTCAAGGTTCTTTGGCTTCTCTAGCAGTTATCTTGAGAATATTTTGCTTCTCTGTTAGTCAAAATTCTTCGTCTTCTTTGACAGTTACAACCAGTTGGTTTTGGCTCCTTTGGCTCCTAAGCCTCTTCCTTCTCATGACCTTCGATGGTGACCTGGGGCCAATTACTTCGGGACTTCATGTTTTGGGTCATCTGTCGTGATTCACCCTAAATCTCCCAACTTTCGATCTCCCAAAATCCGAAGTGGAGCTTAGCGACGTGATAGATCCTCATTCGATATGACCTTGGGCGATGATCTCATGTGACCATGTGATTGAGGGTGCGTCCAAAGGTGGTTTATATCAAATTGATTTTCACCCCGCAATTTACCTTGAGCCTCCAGGTGTCCTTTCTCCAAAACCATGGTTTTGATTGCGGCCCACCCTCAACTCATTAACATTTGTGCAACTTCAATCCCCGAAATGCAATGAGACCATCTATCTTACGATCTTGACGGTGCTCTTGAATTGATGGTTCAAATATATCCTTCCTGAATCAACGATTGTGATGTACTTCGTGATCTGGGCTCCAGGATTTTCAAGTGTCAATCCCTTCTTTCCTCGATATGAAAAAATTCCGGAGTGGATGATCTACAAACACATGTTCTCCTTAATCTACGATCATGATATCCTATGCGAGTCCAACCTTTGAGACTTTCAATTCTCAAACTTTCATTTTCTCCCAGATAATTTCACCCAGAGTCCATGATCTAACGACACACGGTCTCCTCGAATCAATAGTCACAATCCCTTCGGGTATTCGGGGTTAAAAAATCTCAAAATTCCAACATTTCAACCTTCCTTTGCTTTTCCTCGAAGATGAAAATCCACTAAGATGAGTCCCTTTCGGATCAACGGTCACGATCCTTTCGGGTATTCGAGGTTCAAAAATATCAACTTTCCAAACCTTCCTTTTCTTTTCCCAGTAGCTGACAATCCATTGACACGTTTCCCTTTCAGATCAACAGTCATGATTCTTTCGCGTCTCCGGACTTCAGAATTATCAAGTCTCAACTGAAAATCCTTAAGTGAGATTTCTCCAAAATCTCAGATCAGCTGACACGTACTCGCCTTGACGATCAACGATCGAGATTTGTCTTCAACGATTTTCAAGTTCTCCCCATCCATAAACTTCCGAAGTTGTGGATCTCGCGCCACCTGTCCTCCTCGACGATGGACGACCCCAAACCACTTCGGGACTTCAGAACTTTGGGCAAGTGCTAGTGGTAAAGATCCCGAAGTAAAACTCCCATAGTGACATCACTTGATGGCATGTCATGAGCCTAGTAGCTGCCACGTGTCACTCAGATTTGTGATTTGCATGTACCTGAAGTGTCGAATCAACTTGACACTTGTCATTTTCTGATTGTGCCACGTTTCCTTGCTGACATGGATCCTCATTCACTTCGGGACATTGGCCTTCAGGACTTCGGGTATTTCAACTTTTCAAGTCGCCAATTCTTCCGAAGTGAGAATCCCCGAACAATAACCTCCTCGCAACTTTTAGACCTGAACTAAACATTGTTCATTGATCATGTTCTTAGATCGACGACTCGATCTTTCCGGGATGATGCTTTTCTAGATTATCCCGTTCTTCCACTTCAAACTGATCTGACGGTTGTCGTTTACTCTGTCTCTCCAGAATTCAATTTTTTCAAGTCTCAAAATGAAAAATCCTCGAAGTGATTTGCTCCGGAGTTGAGGATCGTGTGTCACCTGGCAGTCTTGATGATGGACGGTCCCTGCTTACTTTAGGACTTTGACAAGTCCTCTCTCTTACGTGTTGATGGGACCTAAATCCCTTTGACTCAACAGTAGGAACCAAACCCGCCACTGAGGCCCAATTAGACTCTGCAATGTTTAAAATGGAATGGTTCTCCAGATCTTGTGTTCCGACCGATTTATCGATGGTCTTTGTGTTTCTTTGTGAAGGCTCTTCCTTTAGTTGGGACTATTTTCTTCTGTATTTTTTCTTGGGTGGGGCTGGTGTGAGAGACACAAGCCAGTATAAACCAACTTGACTAGTAACAATATTGAGTTTTAACTATTGGGAAGAGGTTGAGCTTGGGATAACCCGCTGCTCAAACATGCAGACAATGATTCTATGCCAAAGGTCCTAGTACTAATACATTAACCAAATGAGCATCCAATTACTATCTGAGAAACTAACTATCAGAAAGAAAACACATGTGTAACAGGATAATGGCAAGAAAAATAATTCATATACCATAACCATGAGTCACATAATAACACAACGATTTATCTCCATCATGAAAAAAAAGAACATCAAGACATTGCACCCGATAACTTGACAACATAATTAATTGCTCTTACTCTTTACTGCATCATTCATGAAACGGGATAGGAAGTAGTTCTTCTGCAAGTCCAATCACATTGCATATGATGGAAATAGTTTGTCTCTGGTCTAGAAGGAATTCTAAATTCATAACAGTCTCAAAATAATTCTCCACAACCAAAAAGAAAGAGTTCTTACAACAACCATCGACCTTTGACTAATTGGCCGATGTTCTTTTTTATAATATAAAATTCAATGGAAATTAATGGCTAAGTATAGTTTGAACCAAACAAAAATCACCATGTGGCATGATCATCCAACAGTGTATTTATCAGTTCACCCGAGATATTTCTTGAAAAGGGTGACTTCTTTCGTATTCAAACCAACTGATAAACAGATCTTCACAGGTTTGGTCCCATGGGAATCTGTGTTGTTCCATTGGGGCTGCATATATTCCTCTGATATCTACTACATGTGCTCGATACTTTACCAAAATGGCATTCAACTGTTGCAGTATGGTTTGAGCTCTGATCAGGTGTTCCACGAATTGTTGCACTTGCCTTGGCCTTGCATCAGTTATCTTTGCGCATTCTTCGGCCCATAGCAAGTCTTGTTTGGCATGTGTCTGGAACATGTCGCTTAGGTTGATAAATTCATTGGGGGTGCCGAACTCGAGGAGCCCAAATCCTTCATTTCTTCGACGATTCAGTTTCGATATTTCTTTCGAGTTCTTTGGTGAGGTCACAGGACGAGCTCTATTCGGTAGTCGGGGGAATTTTTCCTACAATCAAAATAGAGGTAGGTTAATGATTAAGCAACCTATGATAAGACATAAAAAAATCGGAAAGATTAATGTATACCTGCGTAGCTCGCTAGTCCTAGTCATTTTAATACTTACATGATCCCATACGCTCCTTTGAATGACCTGTGATGACCTAGTCGAAGCCACCGCTCCTCTTTGGTTTAAATGAATTATGTCAGCGTGCCATAGGGTGGAAAATCAAGTATGATAGACATGAGCGTATAAACCGTCATAGTAATCACTTGACCTTTGGGGCTGAAAGGAGGTGTCGGAGATGGGTGTGCACGTGTATGCTCCCAAAAGGTTGGATACCATAAAGGGAAATTCATTAAATGCCTCCAGAATCCGTCTCACCAAGCGTGTCAAACATCATTCTTCAATAGCGGAGGTTTGGAAGTTCAAAAAGATCGAAAGGATTGTACCACACGTTCCCTACAAATATGACTCGACGACGTTTACATGTTATGGATTGCATCTTTCAAGCAGTTGTGGCGCATCGAGTCTTCAAAACATCATGTCGCAAGGCGTGAGTGTTTTATTGGTACGCTCTATTTCACTCCTTCGTTTCTCTATAAATTCCAGGATTTCAGTGGGGAATGCATATGCTGAGCTTAAATCCTTTGGAATTTTGGTTTGGCGAGTTTATCTTGGCGAAGTCTTGCGTAATAGTCCTTTATCACCTGCAGAAACCCAAGTCTCTACGCTGTTGCATTATGGGATCTCCTTCAAACATGGGGTGGGGTCTGAGAGTCAGCCAGAGTGCCAAGTCCGAGCCCCAACGTGATTGGGATTCTTTCTTATTGGCTTCCCGTGTACTTGAAACTCCAACATAAGGTACATGTATTTTCTTGGAGACAACATCAACGTCTCCAGTGGAGCTTGGGGTGGAAAAAGGTACGTCTGAAAGAGCCATGCTGGGAACCGTTCCTTCTCTGGAGCCGAAACCATGGAGAAGAGGAAGGCCTAGAAAAAATATGGAAAAAAAGGAGGAAGATCACCTCCCAACTGAGCCGAGCGTATGTCCAGCCGTTGAGGGGTCTGCGATGGTTACCAACTGGTTGGAGCCAGTTGGGACTACCAGTAGAGGAGGTGAGATATGAAAGGGAAGGGAAAAAGCATCGGCCACTTTCGTCGAAAGTCCCGCTCAACAGTTGGAGCAAGCTCAACTCGTAATAGCCTAACTCTACCAAGAAAATAGAGAGCTGCAATGTCAGTTGGTGGAAAAAGACTAGGAGATACCGCCGTCGCTGGGTCGCGCAGGAAGCACAGTTTGGATGCAGAGACGGATTTGGGAAGCACAAGATACAATTGTGCAGCTACGTGAGGCACAACGGATGGCGAGAGAAAAGCACATATAAGTGCAAGGCACGAGTAGTAATCTGGGGAAAGGTTCATGTGTAGGGGATGCATAATGGGTGGTTCTGTGCCTTGTATTTTCCTAAGTGACTCTTGAATTTTTTTTACCTTTTTCTCTTTTGTTGTAAATATATTCATGGTATCACTATCACCGGGCCGGTTGGTCGCGTCGTCGGTGTGGCTTATCTGTATGTGATCGGAGGGAACCTTTAATACTAAATATCGACCGTGTTTTGAATGTATCACGCTTTCTTTTAAATACAAAAAATTAACCGGGTTCTCTTATCTAAGCCCTTTTTCGCTTAAATTATTAGATTTTTGTGATCATCATTGTTACACTGTGTGTTTGTTAATACTTTCCCTTGTAAAATTTTCGATGTCGATTGATGCTTCTGTGGTGTTATCAACCCAGGATCATTAGAAATATTTAATTATAAAAACCAAAAGGCATTCGGCTAGTGGGTAAGGGTCACATTTGGGATCTCGCTCGCGTTGAAAGCACTAAGAAAATATTAGTCGCCAAGACTGCCGATATCGGGCAGTATCAGGGTTATTATTACAACAAGAAATTAATCATTTTGCAATCGCCGATGCCGAACTTGTTTCGGGAGTTCGACAGTCGGCATTGTCACTCTTCTATTTGTGCGATGTTCACTATTACACTTTTTTCTGAAGCCAAAATTCTTAAGCGAGTCGGGGAAAATTCTGGGTCGCTTATTCCTGGAGTAGTTGTTTAAGTCTTTTTAGAGTTAATATGAATCTTTGTTGTATGATTCAAGTAAACTTTAATCAATTCAAACATGAAACATATAAGATAAGCAAAAGTATCGGTTTCATACCGAGGCGAAAATAGTCAAATGCAAAAGATCGGGTGGTACCCAAAAGGAAATGGTCACAAACCTTTTAGGGTGTGTTGAGTGCTCAACAAATGGCGATTCATAGGGAAAATGCAGAATCTCTTATTTCTACTTTGTTTCTCTTACCGAACCACGAAGTAGATATCTCTGGTACTTCTTTTATCCGTATTAGTTGATTTTATTATTATTATATATATATATATATATATTATTATTATTATTTTTATATTTTATTTTATTGAAAGTATTTTTTTAGGGCTTGGCCGTTTACTAGGCGGGCATTAGGTTCTCCTCTCAGATTCTGAAACTGGTAAGTGCCCACCCTGATCTTCTTAGCCACTTGGAAAGGTCCAAGCCATAGGTTCTGAAATTTAGAATGTTTCCCCTTCGGTTCATTCGATCTGTCCCATTTCAGGACCAAGTCTCCTACTTCAAAATTCTTCTCTTTAGATTTATGCTTATCGGACCATCTTTTCACTATCTATTGGTGCACTAATAATTTTGACTTAGCCTTTTCCCTCTCTTCTTCCAGCATAAGCAGAGTGTTGATTCTTTGTTGCATGGTCGATGATGGTTCCTCATTGAAATCTTGGGCCAATTGAAGAGATGGAAGATAGAGCCTATTTGGGAGGATGGATTCTTGTCCGTAGACCAAAAAGTATGGGGAATTCCCTACAACTTATTTGGGTGTGACCCTATCGGCCCATAGGGAATTATGAAGTTGGTTATGCCAATTGCTTTGGTTATCTGTAACCGTCTTCTTTAGTATCCTTACCAGGTTCTTATTAGTTGATTCTGCCACATCATTTCCTTGAGGGTAGTAATTTGCAGAGTACTTGATTATGATTCCTTTTTCCAGAGAAAATTCTGTTAATAGGGTAGAAGAGAAGTAAGCTGCATTATCAAAGACTAGAATAGAGGGGACACCAAACCTTGTGATCAACTTCTGTTCTATAAATTGGATTACTACCTTCTCATTCACATGAGTCAGAGGAATGGACTCAGCCCATTTTGTGAAGTAGTCGGTGGCAGTAAGAATGTACTTGTGGAGTTTTGGAGAGCTAGGCGTAATTTCTCCTATGATATCCAACCCCCACTGCTCAAAAGGCCTAGAGATAGTCACAGGCTGAAGTGGGATTGCTACCCTTTTCTCCTTTCCAACGCTTAATTGACAAGTCTTACAGTTCCTAGCGTAAGTATGAGAATCTTTAAACAAGGTGGGCCAGTAATAGCCATCTCTCAAAATCTTATGAGCGGTGGTGTTTCCTGCAAAATGTCCTCCGGTGGGGCCGTCATGGAGATCCTTTAGTACTTTGCCAGCGTCTTCTTGTTCGAGACATCTCAATAGTACCCCATCATAGTTGATCCATAAGAGAACCGAATTTATAAGGCGATACTGTGCAGATTTTAACCTCTGGTCTCTCCTTTCCCTAGGGTTCAGGTTCTTGGGACATGTCCCATGGTGTAGAAGATATGTCAAATATTTGTACTAGTAGCCTTGTCCTGGGGAGATGTATGCTACCTCACCACACCATAGTGCTATTTTGTTTTCCCACCCAGAGTCTTCATTTTCTCGATCCTAGGCTTCGGCTGCGAGCTTGCACAAACCTTGTCCCTTTACTAGTTTGGCAGGTTTTATATCTAGATCAAATTCTTGGACTACTTCCATCCAGTTCCCTCTTCTTTCTCCCATCTCTTGTTGGGTAAACAGGGATCAGACCACAGGGTGTGGCACAATCACCTTAGTGTGATTCTTGAGGATGTAAGACCTGAAATGCTTTACTGCCTTGTAGACTGCATAGGCCTGCTTGTCTATGGCAGGGTAATTGAGCTCAAATCCTTGAATATTGATACTCATAAATGACACCAGGGCTTCGTTGTTGTCCTCATCCTTCTAGGTCAAAACCACAACTAGAGATTGGTCAGAGGAGAAAGTATAAAGGAAAAAGTCTCTATTGAAATCAGGACTTCACAACACCGGGGCCCAGGATATGGCAGATTTGTTATTGTTGAAAGCGTTTTTTCACTCATCATCCCACTTAAATTTGGCATCCTTGCGAATCTTCTTTTGTAAGGGTTTAATGATTTCGGAAAAATCGGGAGTGGATTTCCTCACTAAATTGATTTGCCCGAAAAATGACTGCATAGCTTTCTTTTTATGGGGTAGCCGGAGTTGAGCTATGGCCTTAATCCTTTTTCGGTCTATGCAAATCCTTGCTCGAGATATAATATGACCTAACAAATTACCTTCCTCGACACCAAAGATAGTTTTCTTAGGGTCCAATGATATACCGTATTTCCTGCATCTCTCAAAAATCTGAGTTAAGTGTTGGATGTGCTCTTCTCTATTCTTCGAATACACTGTTACGTCATCTAAATACACTACCACACATTTATTAATAAGTCCACGAAAATCCACGTCCATGGCTCTTTGGAAGGTTTCTCCTGCATTGATTAACTTGAAAGGCATGCGTTTATAAGAAAAGGTTCCCCATTTGGTTTGGAAGGTGGTTTTTAAATGATCTTCCTCTGAAACCAATACTTGGTTTTAGCCTAAGAAACTGCCTAATAAAGAGAAAATATCCGATCCCGACACGGTCTGTAGGAGGTGTTCCATCGGCGGGACCGGATAATTGTCCTTTTTTGAAGCTTTGTTGAGGTTCTTAAAATCTACGCACAGTCAGATTTCTCCTGACTTTTTCCTCACCGAAACAAGATTTGCCACCCAGGTGGAATGCCTAACCTGAAAAATTATCTTTGCATCTAGAAGCTTCCTTAATTCCTAATACATGAGAGGCTCCAGGGATGGGTGATACTTTCAGAGCTTTTGCTGGAAGGGTTTCATTTTAGGTTTCAACGGGATGGTGTGTTGAATAATGTGGGTATCATATGTTTTCAAATCCTTATAGGACCATGCGAAAACATCTTGGTATTGTCTGAATAATTTGAGGTAGACTTTCCTCTCTTCCTTAGATATAGTTTTGCCAAGATTAACATTCTTTAGGTTCTCTGAAGTCCCAAGATTTACAATTTCATGGAGGGGACAAGAGCTACCAGTGTTTGCGTTTTTAGGTCCTTTAAATCATTCCTTTAGATCAAATAGATTTTGTATATTAGCTATCCCCCTCGGGATCATGTGAGCCTTTGATTTGCCGATATGTTTCCCTGCTTGAGGATCGGTTCCAGTTGATTTCTCTTGGAACTCTTCATCTTCTATCGCAAGATATTTGAAATTGTCCTGGTTGGTCAAGAAATTTATGATTTGTTTGTCCCCTTCAAAAATTTTCCAATTAGAAATGTTATTAGGTACCGATGGTTTGTAGAGAAGCTCTACAGTGAATTGGGAATCTTCGTAATCTTCTAGGGGTGACAATCTAGAAGTGGCTGTAGCCAAAGAGTCATCCATAACATTCTTGGCTAGGGGAATCGCTGTAATTTTAAAGGATTGAAAGATTTCTATTAACCTATAAACCTCCCGCTGATAATTTTTTTGGTGAGGAGAATTGATATGTATGGTATTCCTGACTTGCCTAACGATAATTTTGGAATCTCTGAAGACTTTCAACCTTTTGACATTTAATTCTATGGCTTTCTTTAATCTTTGTACTAGAGCTTCATATTCGACAGTATTGTTGGTACATTCGAACTCTAACATACAGGATAGGAAATCACGTTGGCCTTTAGGATTGATAAGGACACATCCTGCTCCTGACCCTTCTTGTGACTTGGATCTATCAAAGTAGAGGGTCCAAATCTGTGAACGAAAATCACTCTTTTCTTTTCCCTCATTAATCTCTTTCTCTTTGATCTCTTGTCCCACAAGCTTTGTCGCAGGGTTTTGGCAAAAGAGGGAGTCAATTTCCTCTATTGGCATCGACGATTCTTATTGAAAGATCAGTTCGGATTTTTGGGTAAGTGGAACAGTGGACATGAGAGGAGAAAAGTCCCTGAAGTGGGAATCATAGGAGTAGTTTCCCAATATGGGGAAATCCGTGGACGTGGGTTCATTTGGGGTTTCTAGACGAGTAACCGTATGCTTCAGATATCTCTCCCTATCGATTCTGATCATATTCTTGTATCCTTTTAGTGGTAACCAAAGGTGTGCCCATTCTATACTGAAATATCCATTTATCTTCTCAGACCAATCCCAACTTAGCAACATCCCGTATGCCTCTGGGATATCTACCACAATGATGTCAATTACTTGCATGAAATTAGGATCTGTCGCTATCCTAATCATCACATCTTTGAGTTCTCCCATGACCTTGACCTGGGTTCTGTCCAGTATCATGGCATGATTATCACTTTTGAGAGGGACAACACCTAATTTATTACAAATGACCAAGGGCATGACATTAGAAGAAGCCTCGGAATATACCAAACAATTGTGAAGGTTCCGATTGAAGACTTCAAATGTTAAAAGAAAAGGTGGTACAAAAGGCCTCTCCTTCCTACCTCCTGAGTAGGTATTTACGGTTGGCTTGCTTACCAGATCAGTTGGGGACAGATTCTTTTGCTGACCATTGTCGACCGTTGGGTCTTCTACAGAGCTCAAAGCTTACAGCATAAAGTCTTTCTGCTGAGGAATCGTACATATATCCATAACTGATATATTAGCCTTTAGCTTCTTCAAATCTTCGACTACGTTGTAATCTAGTTTGGAGGATTCCTGGGTATGGATGCTTATAGGATTTTTACTGGGTGAGAAAGGTATTTTTGGGCGATCATGAGTTAACTTGCTTTGCGAAGCTTGGGTGGCGTCAGTATCTTTTGAGCCGGGTTGACCCTTACTATGTGTTTGTATTACCGAAACTTCTATGGGTGGTTCTCGAGGCTCGAACAGATCATCCGAAGGCATGATCATGTCTAGATCCCATATTAGCATGGCTGTGTCTCACGGTGGTTCAACCTCTTCCTAATCGGCAAAATTCATGGTTGAACTGATTGACTGTTTGGTCAGGGAGACTTCGTCCAAAAAACGATTGGTCATTAAATTAATGGCATGGACCCATTGAGGGAATTCTCTTTCAGAGTGGTTCTCCTAGTGATAAGTACAAAAAGAATCAGATGCAACATTCCCTAGGTCAATGTTTAAGTTGGATGGGGGAGGTTCAATTGCTTTAAAAGGTTGGTTTCTTTTAAAGAAAGGCTTATAGGGCTTTTGGATTTGGTTTCCCTCCCCTGCACTTCTCTTCATGTCTATGATCTCATTGGATAATTTCTTAACCATGTGTTGTAGGTCTTCTATATCTCCATTACCCTTGTCGAGAGTTTGTTCGTCTGGTTTCCCCGACGATCTGGTTAAAAGGATTCCTGTGCTAGGAGGGGGCTGGGTTTTTATTTTCATCAAGGAGGCCTGGCCTTCTTTACATCCTTTCATCTAGAATTTGATTGTCTTGGCCTCTTCAAAATTCTCCACTAGGGTTTGCTTAGCGACCCTTTTTACGAACATATAATATGGTCGTGAATATTTGATTAAAATCTTTGACTCTTTCTTTGGGGTCATGGTGGCTTCGAACAACTCAGCCATCGGATCTCTCGTGGTAGTTTCCTCCACAAATTTGTCTAAAAAGTCCTTCTGGAACTTGGTCTAGCTGGTTATGGATCCTACCGGAAGATTAAAATACCAAGTGGAAGCAGAGTTCTCAAATGTGTAGGGAAAGAGCCTACAAAATACATCTTCATGTTGAACATTCATAATCCTTATCATGAGTATGAACTTCTTGATATGATCTTCAGGTAAACCTAAAGTTTCAGGATCGTACTTGGGGTGCATCTTTTTAGGGTGCCGGGGAAGATTATGTACTCGTCCCAAGATGGCCACGACATTTGCAACCAACCAAGGTTGGTTGTCTTGAAGTGGGATTTCCCTTTCCTCCTCATGATCATTATTACCTTCCATATCTTTAGAATCTGAGTTGAGGTCCTCTTTTTCTGAACAATCGTTTGGCTCAGAGATGTTTTTGGCTATCATTTTGGGTATCAGATCAAGAGGTTCTTGGATTTCGGTGATCGCAAAATTTATTAAGTCTTCTACGGAGTGTACGAAAACTTCGTCGAGAGTTCTAACCACTGGCCTGCTTTGTTGTTTTCTTCGAGGGAGGATGGGAGTTGAGGACAATGCACCGATTTACCGGGAATAGGCTCTAGTGATTCTCCGGAATTGATGCACTTCCTCGTGAGGAAGGGCGTAAGGTATTTCAGGGTGAAAAGTTTCTTCCTCAGGCTGGGGTGAGTTACCCGCTTCATGGGTATTCATTAAGTGTGAGCTATATGTTGAATGACTAGCCATGCATGTGGACCATTATGAATCTATAGGCTGTGAGAAATACTATATAAATTATATACTCAACCATTCATTCTCAAGCCCTCCTTCTAGCGCCAATTCTGTTGATGGGACCTAAATCCCTTTGACTCAACAGTAGGAACCAAACCCGCCACCGAGGCCCAATTAGACTCTTCATCATTTAAAATGGAATGGTTCTCCAGATCTTGCGATCCGACTGATTTATCTATGGGATTTTTGTTTCTTTGTGAAGGCTCTTCCTTCAGTTTGGACTATTTTCTTATGTATTTTCTCTTGGGTGGGGCTAGTGTGAGAGACGCAAGATAGTATAAACCAACTTGACTAGTAACAGGATTGATTTTTAACTACTGGGAAGAGGTTGTGCTTGGGATCACCCGCTCATCAAACATGCAGACAATGATTCTATGCCAAAGGTCCTAGTACTAATACATTAACCAAATGAGCATCCAATTACTGTTTGAGAAACTAGCTATCAGAAAGAAAACACATGTGTAATAGGATAATGGCAAGCAAAACAATTCATCTACCATAACCATGAGTCACATAATAACACAACAATTTATCTCCATCATGAAAGAAAAGAACATCAAGTCATTGCACCAGATAACTTGACAATAGAATTAATTTCTCTTACTCATTACTGCATCATTCATGAAACATGATAGGAAGTAGTTATTCTCCAAGTCCAATTAGATTGCATCTGATGGAATTAGTTTTTCATTGGTCCAGAAGGACTTCTAAATTCATAACAGTCTCAAAATAATTCTCCACAACAAAAAATAAAGAGTTCTTACAACAACCATCGACCTTTGACTAATTGGTCGATGTTCTTATTTATAATATAAATTTCAACTGAAATTAATGGCTAAGTACAGTTTGAACCAACCAAAAATTGCCACGTGGCGTGATCATCTAACAGTTTCTTTATCAGTTCATCGAGATATCTCTTGAAAAGGGTGACTTCTTTCGTATTCAGACCAACTGATAAACAAATCTTCATAGGTTTGGGCCCATGGGAATCTGTGTTGTTCCATTGGGGCTGCATATATTCCTCTGATATCTGCTGCATGTGCTCGATACTTTACCAAACTAGCATTCAACTGTTGCATCATGGTTCGAGATCTGATCGGGTGTTCCGTGAATTGTTCCAGTTGCCCTGGCCTTGCATCGGTTATATTTGCACATTATTAGGCCCATAGCGAGTCTTGTTCGACATGTTTCTGGAACACATCACTCAGGTTGATAAATTCATCCGAGGTGTTGAACTCAGGGAGCCCAAATCCTTCATTTCTTTGAAGATTTAGTTTTGATATTTCTTTCGAGTTCTTCGGCAAGGTCACAGGACGAGCTCTGTTCGGTAGTCGGGGGAATTTTTCCTACAATCAAAGTAGAGGTAGTTTAGCAATTAAGAAACCTATGATAAGACATAAACAAACCGAAAATATTAACACGTACCTGCGTATCTCGCTAGTCCCAGTCATTTTAATACTTACGTGATCCCAGACACTCCTTTGAATGACTTGTGATGACCTAGCCGAAGCCGCTGCTCCTCTTTGGTTTAAATGAATTATGTCAGCGTGCCATAGGGTGGATATTCAACCAATGAGATGTTTCAGTATTTTGCGGAGGCATCATATATTCAACCAACACTTACTCCCCTTGACATGATGGAATTTTTAACTTGGTAACAGGGTCACGCCCAACTTCTGGCGTAGATACTCAAACTGAGATTTTGCAAGCGGTTTAGTGAAGATATCAACAATCTGATCTTTGGATGGAATATAATGTAAAGAAACAACAATTTTGGTTACCTTTTCCCTCAAGAAGTGATACTTGATGGGTATATGCTTTGTCTTGGAGTGAAATATAGGATTCTTTGACACACTAATTGCACTAGTATTATCACAATGGATTGGGATTGGTGCATTATAATTTACCTCCAAGTCTGCAAGTGTCTGAATCATCCATAATACTTGGGTACAAGAAGTGGCAGCTGCAATGTATTCAACTTCTATATTTCATAAGGAAATGGAAACTTTCTTCTTTCTCAGACATGCTACAAGCGACTCTCCTAAGAAGAATGCACCTCCACTCGTGCTTTTCCTTTCATCCACACAGTTATCCCAATCAACATCTGAATGGATTGATAGTTGAAACTTCTGATTCCTAGGATACCATAGGCCATAGTTCATTGTTCCTTTCAAGCATCTGAATATTCTTTTGACAGCTAACAAATGACTCTGTTTAGGTGCAGCCTGATACCTTCCTACCATTCCAACATCATGCATTATGTCTGGACGAGATGCTATGATGTACAATAGGCTGCCTATCATAGACCTATAAGAACTTTGATAAACATCAGGTGAGTCATAATCCTTGCTTAACTTGCATCCAATGACCATAGGTGTGCTCATAGGTGTAGAATCTTCCATTTGAAACCTTTTCAACATTTCTCTTAGATATTTCTCCTGAGAAAGAAATAATCCTTCATACCTTTGAGTAATTTGCAGACCAAGAAAAAATGACAGTTCCCCTACCATAGACATTTCAAATTCATATTGCATGGCAGAGGAAAACCATTGTACCGACAGAGCATTATTGCTTCCGAAGATGATGTCATCTACATAGACCAACACAATGAGAAAATAATTACCCTTTGTTTTTATATATATATATTTTTTGTCAAATGTTCCTCTCTTGAACCCTTTGTCTTGAAGATAATTATCTAGTGTGTAATACCAGGCACAAGGAGCTTGTTTCAACCCATGTAAGGCTTTCTTTAGCTTGCAGACAAATTCAGGGTTATCTAACAGTTCGAAACCCTCTGGTTGTTCCATATAGACCTCTTATTTTAGATATCCATTTAGAAAAGTTGACTTGACATCCATTTAATAGACTTTAAATTGTTTATGAAAAACATAGGAAATAAACATCCTAATAGCTTCTAATCTTGCTACAGGTGAAAATGTTTCATCAAATTCCAATCCTTCTATTTGAGAATATCCTTTGCAGACCAATCTAGGATTATTTCTTACAATATTTCCTTGCTCATTCATCTTATTTTTGTAGACCCATTTGGATCCTATTACATTTTTATTTGTTGGTCTAGGAACGAGTTCCCAAGTGTCATTCTTTTCAATCTGGTCCAGTTCCTCATTCATTGATTTTAACCAATTTACATCTTCACTGGCTTCATTTAAGTTCTTGGGTTCCACCATGGATATGAAGGCTATATGTGATTTCTTGGTGTCTTTGATGATCCTCCTCCTGGTTTGTACACCTTTGTCTTTCTCACCAATTATTTGACTTTCAGGATGATTCTTTTGAGTAATTTTGGAGGAAGGATTTGATGTTGATTACTGTCCCGAATCTTCTTGTCTTGGTGTCTCTTCTCCACCCGATTCATCATCTTCTCGTGACTATGGGATTTGTTGTTCTTCATTTTCATTATTCTCATCATCTTTTTCATCTAGCTTAGTGCTTATTCTCTGCTGATATTTTACAGGGGCTTCTTCATCAATTCAAACATCAATACAATCTACTAATTTATGCATTCTTTTGTTAAAGAATCTATATCCTTTACTGTTCGTTGCATATCCTACGAAGATACCTTCATCAACTCTATTATCAAATTTTCCCAAATGATCATCATTATTTTTGATGTAGCATTTACTTCCAAATACTTTGAAGTGCTTGATGGATGTAGGTCGACCAAACTACAACTCATGTGGAGTTTTATCACTGTTCGGCCTTAGATGTGATTTGTTCAGAATATGAACAACTGTGTGAACAACCTCCACCCATAAAGTTTGTGAAATGTCCCTTTCATTCATCATAGCCCTTTCAATCTACTGAACTGATCTATTTTTGCATTCTACAACTCCATTTTGTTGAGGAGTACCTGGAATAGTATATTCTCTTTTAATTCCATGTCTATCACATAATTCTTTGAAATCTCTTGACAAAAGTTCTCCTCCTCTATTTGAGCGAATTGTCTTGAAATTTCTTCCTATCTGATTCTCGGCCAATTCCTTAAACGTTTTGAACCTCTCAAACACATTAATTTTTTTCTCTCAAAAAGGCAACCCACATACGTCTAGAGAAGTCATCAATGACCAGCATAAAGTAACATTCTCCTCCAGTTCCTTCTTTTTGCGATGGTCCACATAGATCCATATGAACAAGTTGAAGCAGTTTCTCTGAAGATGTGAAACTCTCTGATTTGAATTGAGCATGAGTCATGTTCCCCATTTGGCAGGACTCACATACAGAGTTAATAGGATTAGATATTTTTGGAAGGTCTTTCACAACACCTTCATTATTCAATTTGACAATATGATCAAAATTTAGGTGTCCAAGCCTTCTCTGCCATAACCAACTTTTATCAATTTTTCTTAATGACATTTCCCCTTATCTTCCTTTAGAACATATACATTGTTTTTGGTTCTAACCCCTTTTGCAAGGAACTCTCCTGTGTTTACTGTCTTTATTTTAAATTCTTGGTAGTGAAAGTGACTTCACATCCTCTGTCACATATATGATTGAAACTAAGAAGATTATGCTTTAAACCATAAACAAATAACACATCTTGAGCTTTGCTTCTTCCATTAATTAAGCTTACTATACCTTTACCTCCGATCTTTCCCAGAGCATCATTTCCAAAGGTCACACTTCCTGATTTATTTTCCTTGAGTGATAGGAACTTACTTTTGTCACCTGTCATATGACTGGAGCATCCACTGTCAATATACCAGGAGTCTTTTTGTCTTTGAGCTAACAACACCAATCCACACTTGTTATTTTCATTCTTCTTCCAAATCTCGATGTTTTCAGATCTGTGATTTGAATATGGCTTATAGTTCTTTAAGCGACAATCTGCAACTTTATGTCCATAATTATGGCAGATGTAACATTCTGCTTCATTGAACAAAGGATCATAACGATTGTTATGCTTAGTCTGCATCCTTTTCCCAACCATCACATGATTTGCAGTCTGTGGTTGTTTGTAACTTGGCTTTCTCATTCTTTGTTGAGACAGGTATTTATTCCTTGGCTGTCTTGATTGCTCATGTATAAATCTTAGAGAACAAGTTTTAGATTTGTGGCCAAAGTTAGAGCAGTAAAAACAATATCCATAAAAAAATTCTTTGTACATGGAAAATGGATGTCTTCTTTGAGAAGGTCAATTTCTTCCATGCTGATGATTTTATTGAGCAGAGAGTGTATGATCTCTTTGTTCTTGAGAATCAATTTTGGTAGCTTTTCGTTCACTCCTCCTTGGTAGTTGATTCTCTTCCTTTGTTTCTGCAGGTTTGCTGTTGTCAATAGTTGTATATTTGACAAACTTGATGGATTATTTGTTTCTTGGTTGACCACTATTTGATCCCTCTTCATAACCCAAACTAGTTTTCAAATTTGAATTCCTTTGCTGATTCAGAATGGAGGCTAATCCTTCTAAGGCTTTAATACTTGTCAGATTCTAATGATATAAGGCCTGAAATTTCTCTAGATCGTTTATGACAGTCACTACTTCATCTTCCTTTAATTGTTGTTTGAGGATGTCTTCAATATTCTTAGATTATTCTAACTTAACCTTCAACATATTAATTTCTTCAGATGGTTCCTTGCATATTTTCTCATACTCGAGCAATAACTGTTTTTCTTTTCTTTTCTTTTCTTCGAGTCTATCAATCTCTTCCATGACACTAACAAGTTCTCCTTCAAGATATACTTCTGCTTCCCAGTCTGCGAACTAACTTCCTGTATCTTCAGTGTTTAGATATTCTAAAGCTATTAGCATGATATCATTAATTTTATCTTCAATAGAAGAGTCACTGCTTTCATCATCTAAGGGATCATCATCATTGTTTACACAAAGGCTTTTCTTCTTAAAATTATTCTCTTTATAGACCTTTTTGTGTTTGTGCTTCTCTTCATCATCATTTGTCTGATCCTTTCTTTGATGAGGACACTTAGATGCAAAATGACCTATCTTACCACAGTTGAAAAATTTGAAGGGCAGTTTACCTTTGTATTTGCTTGATCCTTTCTTCAATAATATCACAAAATTTGCTTCAATCTCATCTATATCAGAGTCTGTGTTTTTCTCTACTTTAAAAGATGCCTCTCTTGTAGTGGATTTATCTTTGGTGATTCTCATTTCATAAGAAGTTACAGTACTAAGAAGTTTATCTAGTGTCAACGTTTTGAGATCAACTATTTCCTCTATAGCTGAGACCTTTGAGTTAAATCTATCAGGAAGAGATCTTAATATTTTNGTGGATTTATCTTTGGTGATTCTCATTTCATAAGAAGTTACAGTACTAAGAAGTTTATCTAGTGTCAACGTTTTGAGATCAACTATTTCCTCTATAGCTGAGACCTTTGAGTTAAATCTATCAGGAAGAGATCTTAATATTTTATGGATTAGAAAAGAATCCGCTATCGTTTCACCTAGGCCTTTCATAGTGTTGACAAGTTCTTCTATACATAAGAAGTACTTACTGATAGTTTTGTCTTCATCCATATTTAATTGCTCAAACTTCAGTCTGCGAGTCTGAAGTTTTGTGTCTTTCACTTTTTCATCACCTTCATAACTACTTATCATCTTGTCCCACATAAATTTTGCTGAATCACAGTGCATGACTTTGAAAAAATTTGCTTCTGTAAGCCCACTCAAAATAGAATTCATAGCTTTAGCATTGAAGTTGAATTCTAGTTTGTCATCCTTATTAGCTAGTACAACTGGCTTTACATAACGAGTCTCTACCACATCCCAAACATCTGCACCTAAAGCGATTATGTAGGTTCTCATCCTAACTTTCCATAAGGAAACGTTTGTTCCATTGAACATGGGGGCCTTATTTGTTGAAGTTCCTTCATGAATTGTCATGTTTAATCTTGTTGATCTACCTTTAAATAAAATGAACCCACTCTGATACCAATTGTTGGAAATATAACTAAGAGGGGGGGGGGGTGAATCAATTATAACATAAGCTTAATTTTTTTTGTTCTTTTCTGAATCTTTCTAAATTATTATTTAATGTGCTACTGATAACTTAACATGCATAGATAAACATTATTTGATCCATCACATAGAATACACAGAGACACAGATTTCTCATGAAGAAACCCATAAAAGGAGAAAACCTCTTCTTCTTAGGATGTCAATCAAGATGCAACTTTCATGTACATCACAATATTTGAGCTCCAACTAAAATATGAGGCTACAACCTTTGATAGAAAGCTACAACATGCAGAGAATGCCAACTCTTAGATTTCTCTAGCACTGACTAGAAGGAAGCACCAACTCCCAGAATATCTTCTAGCACCAACTAGAATTTAAAGGACTGCAATCCTCCCTAGCACCACCCTACCACCCTTATTGAATCTTGCAAAACTTTAATTACTTGATCTGTCTCTAATATGGTCTGTTACAGCTCCATGACTCCTTTTCCTTCTTCAACTTCTATGCTCTATTTTGCTTCTGCATCGTTCAACTTCTATGCTCTGCTCTTTTTCTTCCTGCACACAACACTCTCAACTTTCGATTATCCAATACGTCTCTTCACACTCACATGCCTCACTCACCAAAATACGCTCTGTCTCTTCTCTATTCTGCATGTCATTCACTTGTCGAGTCATCTTCCTGATCATCATACGAACTCTTCATTTTCTTTGGCCGTTATTCAAGGTTCTTTGGCTTCTATGGCAGTTACAGTCAGTCGGTTTTGGCTCCTTTGGCTCCTAAGTGTCTTCCTTCTCATGATCTTCAGTGGTGACCTAGGGCCAATTACTTTAGGACTTCATGTTTTGGGTCATCTGTCATGAGTCACCCCAACTCTCCCAACTCCCTATCTCCCAAAATCCGAAGTGGAGCTTAGCGACGTGCAAGCTCCTCCTTCGATATGACCTTGGGTGATGAGCTCATGTGACCATGTGATTGCGGGCGCCTCCAAAGGTGGTTTAGACCAAACTTCTTTTCACCCCGCAATTTACATCGAGCCTCTAGGTGTCCTTTCTCCAAAACCATGGTTTTGATTGCGGCCCACCCTCAACTCATTAACGTTCATGCACCTTCAATCCCCGCAATGTAACATGACTGTTGATATTATGATCTTGAAGGTGCCCCTGAACTGACGGTTCATATATGTCCTTCATGAATCAACGACTATGATGTACTTCACGATCCGAGCTCCGTGAGTTTCAAGTCTCAATCCCTGCTTTCCTCCATATGAAAAACTTCTAGAGTGGATGATCTGCAGACACCTGTCCTCCTTAATCTATGATCAAGATATCCTCCGTGAGTCTGGCCTTCAGGACTTTCAATTCTCAAATTTTCGTTTGCTCCCAGAGCATTTCACCCAAAGTCCATGATCTAACGATGCATGGTCTCCTCGAATCAATAGTCAAAATCCCTTCGGGTATTCGGGGTTCGTAAATCTCAACTTTCCAACCTTTCAACCTTCCTTTGCTTTTCCCCGGAGCTGATAATCCACTGACGTGTGTCCCTTTCGGATCAATGTTCATGATCATTTTGGGTATTCAGGGTTCAAAAATCTCAACTTTCCAAACCTTCTTTTTCTTTTCCTCGTGGCTAAAAATCAACTGACGCATGTCCATTTCGGATCAATGATCACGATCCTTTTACTTCTCCGGACTTCGGAATTCTCAACTCTCAACTGAAAATCCTTAAGTGAGATTTGTCCAAAATGTCAGATCAACTGCCACGTACTCCCCTTGACGATCAATAGTCGAGATTTGTCTTCATCGATTTTCACATTCTCCCCATCCACAAACTTTCGAAGTTGTGGATCTCGCGCCACCTATCCTCCTCAATGATGGATGACCACAAAACACTTTGGGACTTCGGAACTTTGGGTAAGTGCTGGTGGTAAAGCTCCCAAAGTAAAACTCCTAGAGTGATGTCACTTACTTACGTCACTTGATGACGTGTCATGAGCCTAGTAGCTGCCACATGTCACTCAGATTTGTGATTTTCATGTACTTGAAGTGTCGAATCCACTTGAAACTTGTCATTGTCTGAATGTGCCACATGTACTTGCTGACATAGTCTTGCTAATGTGGATCCTCATTCACTTCGGCCTTCGGGACTTTGGGTATTTCAACTTTTCAAGTCGCCAATTCTTCCAAAGTGAGAATCCCCAAACAATAAACTCCTCGCAACTTTTAGACCTGAACTAAACGTTGTTCATCAATCATGTTCTCATATTGATGGATCGATCTTTCTGCAATGTTGCTTTTCTAGCTTATCCTGTCCTTCCACTTCAAACTGATCTGACGACTGTCGTTTACTCCGTCTCTCTAGACTTCGGGTTTTTCAAGTCTCAAATTGAAAAATCCTTGAAGTGATTTTCTCCGGAGTTGAGGATCATGTGCCACCTGTAAGTCTTGATGATGAATGGTCCCTGCTTACTTTAGGACTTTGGAAATTCCTCTCTCCTATGCTCATCAAAGGATTAACCTTCTTGCATTTATTTCTGGATCCAACGATTTTTGATCCTCGGTGCTAAGATCCAACGGCTCAGATATGTACTTCTCCTCCACGCTTCCTATGGACACTAGATGTTGATCTAATGGTCATCGGGTATTCGATATTGGTGATCCAACGACCACTGTCATTCTTCCTCCTGAGCTTTCTGATCTCTCTAACTTAGAAAGTTTTCTAAGTGTTCAAAGGTGTCGATCTTTTCTCCTCCTGTGAGTCCTTCTCTTGGACCTCAACTGTACTTTTGGAAATCACAAAGCGCTATATCTTCTGAGATTTGATATCTGTATACTGTTCGCTCCTCCTCCTAAGCTTATGCTTCCTTATGCTCCGCCTTATGTTCTTACCGTCAATGACAAGCACACTATTCATGTAGACATGCCAACATTTGAATGCGTTTTATCTTTAGATATGATACTCTGGGGGTTTCTGGATGCGTTTTAGTTATGTGCTCGAGATGTTTTGTGATTTTTTCATGTGCATGTTATACATTATGGTTTAAAAAATATATATATGATGCATGCAGAAATAAGTAACAAGAACCACCCAAAACATGTATTATGAGGCTTAAGTAGGGAAATACTGGAAATATAGAAAATATTCCTTAGTTAGATCTCATGGTTCATTACTGGAATACATGAAAATAACATAAAATACCCATGATCAAAGGATGAAGGCATATTTTATGCATGCAAAGATAGATCGGCAAAATCGACAGTTCTGGAGAAGCACTATAAACATTACAAACTAGAAAAATCGTTTGGAAGGATATAACTGTCGGAATGAGTTGGAAATTGTATCAACAATAGAAACCTAGCCTCTGGACTAATCTTGATGACTTTCAGACAAAATATCTGTCCTCCGAGGCTCCAGATCTCACCCCCTAGGAGTTTGCGCACCTCCTGGGCTCCTTGAGTCCACCCAAATGATTCCACCAACAGAATAATCTTCTATATGTATCAAAATGTTTGCCCTTGAAAATGCGACACTGGGTCAAAGGGGTTTCCTCAAATCTGATATGAAACTCTGTCTATAACCCCAACTGTCCTTCCTCAAGAGTTGTGCCCTGGATGGATGACTAGTTCACCCTGAAGGATTCCACCGTCAGAATCCGATGGTAGGTGGCTCAATCTATGTGCCCTGGATAGATCTCAACTTGGTTGGAAGGGATCTGCAATACAAGCTCTGATCTTGTGCAACTAAAAAAACCCTCTCTCTGACCTTGCACCCTCACTGGCTGAGCTGTACAACACTACAAACTGGATACTCCTAAATAGCATGGTGAAATACCTGGATGGTATCTCCTATGGGATAGGGTGTGTCTCTCAACACCAAAACTGATCAATGGTGGTGGTTTCCTCTAGAAATCCTCAAAAAAGTAGAAGTTGAATCTCCTCCTCCTCTGGGAACTCTCTCAACATTAAATCATAACATAACATAATGAAGAATTAGGTCAAATTCCTCCCTTTATACTCTTCCTGATCTGATTCATCATTGACCTTACTTAAGCTAAGCACTTTTACTCCTAAGGTGATGATTAATTAAATAAGTCCCCCCCATTGTTGTATATCGCGTCTTGGGGAACGTATCGACGAGGGTGTGGAATGTAACTTCTCAATGACATCGACAGAAAATATCGAAATATCTAAGAAAATGTTGCAAGATAGGGGTCTAACTCGGAATATCTCAGAATATTTTGAATATATCGGACATGGGTTTAACTCGGAATTTATCGAAATATCGAAGATATATCGGAGAGATATACAACACTAGTGAGGACATTGCTTGTTTGAAGCAGGGTACTTGTGACAAGGTTTTCTAACCTCCTTTGATGAATTTACCTCACTATATCACCAAGAGTGTAGTTGGGAAACATGTCCCCTGTCTTGAGTTTTCTCCAGGGCAAAGCATTCTTTTAAAATTCAAGGGTAGGATGAATACCTTAAGAGAAAGGTTATTATTTCAGTATTTCAGCTTTCCCTTAGAAAATTGTCGATCATCCTCTAGGTTCTTGCTAGTCCCTCCCTAGAGCTTAGGATGTGTGTTGAACAACTAAGAGGGGGGGTGGGTGAATCAATTGTTACCGTGCTTAAACAATTATGCTTATTTTAAATTCTTTGCAGAGCACTTAATGACAATCACAATAATGCAATGAAGTAAGCAATAGAACATTCAACATCATTGTCACATATGAAATATACAAAGACATATATTTACTGAGGAAACCCATAAAGGGTAAAAACCTCTTCTTCTTTATATGATAAGTAATCTTTACATTCTGTACATTATCATACATATGAGCTCCAACTCATTATGAGGCTACAACCTCTGTATTGCAAGCTGCAACTTGTTGAGAGCACCAACTCTCTGTTTTCTCTAGCATCTACTCGAAGGAAGCACCAACTCCCTAGTTTCTCTAGCACCCACTAGAAGGAAGCACCAACTCCCTAAATGTTCCAGCTCCAACTGGATGGAAGCACCAACTTCCAGTCACATAGGCACCAACCTGTACAACATAGAACAATTGTTCTCCCTTGCACCACCCTGCCACCCCGGTTTTTCTGGCTGCAACCAGATGGAAGCTACAACTCCTTGTGTTCAAGCACCCACTTGAACCTCCGAGGACAATAGTCCTCCCTAGCGCCTCCCAACCATCCTAAAATGTAAAGTTTGCTATATATAAATTTATCATAGTGATACAATATTTATCATTGGCTTACCATGCTTATCACTGTTCTGCTATGCTGCTCTGTTCTCCTGTATCAGTGTCTCTCTGTCTACATCTTCTTGCAATTTATGATCTTCTGTTTTTCTCTACAAGAGCACCTCAGCCTTCCTTTAGTGTCTCACTATCTTTCTGCACACATGTCTTGCGCTTACTGTGCTTCTTCCTTTTCTGCTCTGTGCGCCATGTGCCTACAATGCACCATTCCTCTTCTCTGTATTTTAGCTACTACACACTCCTCCTTATACACTCCTGAATCCCCCTCAACAACAACAACACCCATCTCTTCTTTGTTCAACACACTTATAGTCTCTGTGCACCTTGTGCATGCTATCTCGCCATGCTTCTGCATGCTCTCCCCATGT